>NC_069419.1:38919852-38938715 GCF_026875155.1 Cherax quadricarinatus
GTAGGAGAGAGAACTTGTAACGTCCATAAAGATACCCAAGAGTAGCACATGTGGTTAATTTATCAAGGATCGGTCTTGATACATTATCAACACTACTACTACAACTACTATGTCTTCAGTGGTCCCTGCTTGTAATGGGTAGTTTATGAACCAACACAAAGATTCCAGTGGTCACAGCCAGTCAGTATATTGTACTGTATTCAGTTCAATCAAATATATGTCAAGTGCTTGTCTAACTGATTCGTGAAGGACTTTATTGTTTCCGTACATACAAATTCAGTACACAGTGTGTTCCATTGACGTTGTTGCTCTTGTCTCGGAAAGTCGTGATATTCTTTCACCTTTTCAAATCATATTTTATTTAAGTAAAGAATAAAAAAATGGAATAATACCGTGAATAATACCGTGACTGAAATAATGCAAAGATAACCCGCACATAGAATACAAATTTATGACGACGTTTCGGTTCAACCTGAAGCATTAACTAGTCACATAGTTAATATGACTTGTTAGTGGTCCAGATCAAATAAATACAAATATAGATTTTTATTTCTTTATGTGGTACAAAAATAATGTAGTTTACATGTAATACAACACTGTTAAGCACATGTGTGGGAGTGTAAACTGAAGACATTATGTTAAAATTATAAATTAAGAGAAAAAAAATCAGGATTGATGCACCTCTAGACCGTAACTACTTAATCTCGAATAAAATAACAAAAACAAATCGTCCATAATGCAAAAAAAAAAATTATCTTAGATATGTCTGTTGGCGCGGCACGCAAGGTGTGAGTGGATCAGACAGTTAACACACTGACGTTTCCTGTGTGGCATGCAAGACAACATGACAAGAGGCTCTGGAAGACACAGGTACAAGATTTACAGCCAGTATGTGGATGAAAGGCAGCTGTAGCCGAAATTGAGGAAAAGACACCGACTGCACAACAATCTTTAACTCAGACAACGTTTCGTTCTAGTATTTGTAGTCTGTTTATGGAGGAGAATTAAGGAGGGAGGGAAAAAGAGGCAGGAACTGCAGAAATATATAATACAGACCGTAAGGTTTTTTTTTTTTAGTTATTTGCCTTATCATGTACTCTTTCCTGCTGTTTGTTTTACTGTCCCTCTTCTCGCTTCTTTCCTCTCTCCGGGCTGGCAGGAGTAACACTGCTGACGAATGACGACGTGTTTCAGTGAAGTGTAATTGTTGAGAGTCTTGGTATAAAGCGACATCTACATGTATATGCATGCATGTTTGCCTGCCTGCCTGCATACATGCTTGCCTGTGCATTTACATGCTTGCATGCCTTCCTGCCTATGTGCCCACGTACCTGCCTGTGCACAAGCGTTTTTGCTTATCTATGCGAATGATTGCCTGCCCGAAATCCTTTCTACCTGTGGAAATTTTTTTTATAATTTTCCCAAATTCATCGTGTGTAAATGTGAATAATATAATAATTTTGTATTAAAATGTGACATTGATTTGAGCCGTCAAGAAATTTTGTGTGAAGGAGGGTGTGCAGCGGCCACAGAGTGATACAGGGGAGGAGGATGCCATAATGAATTAATGTGTGAACACTGGTTGTGGTGAAATCGTATAGTAATCCAGTGTCATCGAGGCTGTAAGTGAATGGATCGGTATCAAACTATAATTAATAAGTACTGGAACGTCTCCTGTTAAAGAATAGGGACAGAATTTGTGAGGCCTCCAGAATTAGGTGGTGATAGTGGAAATAAAGAGACGTCGCCATGCAGCACATCCAGTATGTATGCCATTAGTCCTTTCATTTAGATTTCTTGCTGACCAGTAGGATTCTATTTGTTAAGTAGGTGTTGTGGGGTGATCCAACCACAATATAAATTGTATGAGGTAATATAAATTTCTTAATTATCTAATTTTTGGTACATATGTGCCTGGGGTCAATTAGAAAATTCTTACCCTGTCTGTGTGTATTAGTGTTACCATTAATCCTTTCTGGAGATCATTTCCTTTAATTTTCATACAGTCCACACTATTTTATAATTTACCATTATTGGTATTAATGATTAATATTGTAAGTATTAATTTAAAGTCAGGTCAAGGTTTTTTTTGTAAGAGTGGTGATGGAGTGTACATCGAAGGAGTGACAGTCCTGTGACCTACTATGACTAAGTCCCACTTACCTCACCCAAATTACTTACATGTAACAATTCAGGTAATATCCTGTAATCTCATGCAGGTAATTTCTCACATAATTAATTAAGCCTTTGTCCTAACGAACTCGGATATGTAATCAGGGAGAATTAAATTTAATTTAATGATTTGACTTAAAGAAATGGATTGATGGGCTCACATATAAGTGAAAATATATGAATTAATTAATGATGTTTGTGTAGTGGATTATTTTTATTATTATTATTAACACACTTGCCGATTCCCACCAAGGCAGGGTGGCATGAAAAAGAAAAACTTTCACCATCATTCACTCCATCACTGTCTTGCCAGAAGGGTGCTTTACACTACAGTTTTTTAAACTGCAACATTAACACCCCTCCCTCAGAGTGAAGGCACTGTACTTCCCATCTCTAGGACTCAAGTCCGGCCTGCCGGTTTCCCTGAATCCCTTCATAAATGTTACTTTGCTCACCCTCCAACAGCACGTCAAGTATTAAAAACCATTTGTCTCCATTCACTCCTATCAAACACGCTCACACACGCCCGCTGGGAGTCCAAGCCCCTCGCACACAAAACCTCCTTTACCCCCTCCCTCCAACCTTTCCTAGGCCGACCCCTACCCCGCCTTCCTTCCACTACAGACTGATACACTATTGAAGTCATTCTGCTTCGCTCCACTCTCTCTACATGCCCGAACCACCTCAACAACCCTTCCTCAGCCCTCTGGACAACAGTTTTGGCAATCCCGTACCTCCTCCTAACTTCCAAGCTACGAATTCTCTGCATTATATTCACACCACACATTGCCCTCAGACATGACGTCTCCACTGCCTCCAGCCTTCTCCTCGCTGCAACATTTATCACCCATGCTTCACACCCATATAAGAGCGTTGGTAAAACTATACTCTCATACATTCCCCTCTTTGCCTCCAAGGACAAAGTTCTTTGTCTCCACAGACTCCTAAGTGCACCGCTCACCCTTTTCCCCTCATCAATTTTATGATTCACCTCATCTTTCATAGACCCATCCACTGACACGTCCACTCCCAAATATCTGAATACATTCACCTCCTCCATACTCTCTCCCTCCAATCTGATATCCAATCTTTCATCACCTAATCTTTTTGTTATCCTCATAACCTTACTCTTTCCTGTATTCACTCTTAATTTTCTTCTTTTGCATACCCTACCAAATTCATCCACCAACCTCTGCAACTTCTCTTCAGAATCTCCCAAGAGCACAGTGTCATCAGTAAAGAGCAACTGTGACAACTCCCACTTTATGTGTGATTCTTTACCTTTTAACTCCACACCTCTTGCCAAGACCCTCGCATTTACTTCTCTTAAAACCCCATCTATAAATATATTAAACAACCACGGTGACATCACACATCCTTGTCTAAGGCCTACTTTTACTTGGAAATAATCTCCCTCTTTCCTACATACTCTAACTTACCCCCCTATCCACCCTGTCATACGCCTTTTCCAAATCTATAAATGCCACAAAAACCTCTTTAGCCTTATCTAAATACTGTTCACTTATATGTTTCACTGTAAACACCTAGTCCATACACCCCCTACCTTTCCTGAAGCCTCCTTGTTCATCTGCTATCTGATAGTAGTGGATTATAGTTGCTGCAATTAACTGAATTTATATACCAAGTGGGGCTGGAATTGTAATGTTAATGGATTTGTGTAGTTATTATATAAATTAATTGCTTTAGCCCAGCAAGGCTAGGATTATAATTGTTATAATTGTTAATTTGCTAAGCCCAGTTAGGGCTAGAAATGATAATTGTTTTTCTAATTATAATAATAATAATTATGATTTTTTTTTATATTTTATTGAAAAAGACACAATACAAGATATAAATAAATAAAAGAACACAATAATTAGCCACTTGCGAATACAATGATCTAGTGTCAACTCCCCATCAGACCCCAAGTGTTACAATCAAATCGTATTAAAGGGTAAACCATCACCTAACAATGAAAAGAGCATGATAATACCTGCTCAGAAAATACACTAACAGAATCTAAACCTACAATACACTCCTGTTACACTGTACAATAAAAACCTCCTTGCACAAAGCACACAGAAGATATGATAAACATAGGAATAAAAACATTATACATTACAATAATGAAACAAAAGGCAAACCTAAGCCTTCAATAAAATTGCTAAGACATACCACCATAATACGTCCCGCAAAGTGCTGGAAGCGCCTAACAGAATAAAATAGCGAGAGCTCCAGCACGGAACAAAACCATTAACACAAACAAAGCTTACAATTTATGTCAGCGCTCACACCAACCCCCACTGCTCTGTTAAATAAGACCCCTTGCACAAGTTGCACTGTAAATGTCACACAACCTACAAATTTTAAAAATACAAAACATTGACCTAAAACGTTAGGCAAAACAAAGCCTATAATAAACATTACATTAGGGCATTTCACAATGAAACCCCCACCTAAACACTGGGCAAGACACATCCGCAAGTAAAAGATGTAACATTATGTATACAAGTACAATCCCTACAAATAACAAAATCCTATCGTAAGGTATCAAAACGATCTAGTTACAGTACATTAAAACTGTATTTCCCTATTTGAAGCACAAAAATACATCATGAGAAGTTATATAACAAGCCTAAATCTGGCACTGAGTAACATTAACGTAGAAAAAAATACAAAACACGTAATAATTAAAGATTGTGATAGTAGGTTCATATACATATATCTCAGATTATATAAGCCATGTGAAGGCTGATACCATTTAAAGAACCATACATCAAGTACATACTTTTTTGAATATGCTTGAGCTAAGCCAAGCATTAACAGTATATATATACACATATGACCGTCACGTTCACCTATTAGCAATACACGACAGGCCATTGCTTGAGATTATCTCATGCGTCGGTGTTCGACATTTATCCATTATCAGTATCACAATAACAATACAGTTATCTTAAATGTCGACCCTAAGGTACATCAGTGTATAACTAATAGCGACGAGGGTCGCCGACGTATGCCAGGGATTGCTCAAACCTCTATAGTTTCAAAATCTAACCTTAAGGCGTCATCATACTGACGACAATATTACTATAGCATGTGTCGATTCTGCTACACAAATGATGTGTATTATAAAAGGTTAACGTACATTTTATTCGATCTATTCACTTGGCATACAATATAACATAAATTTTTTTCCAAAGCCCCGGTTCGTTCTCGTTTATACCTTCTAAACCTTACATGACCGCCCCTTCCCAACGTTTCATCATTATTCCTCACCATTTCGAATCCAACCGTCACTCTCGCTCACACACGAAAAGGCCAGCCACGTCTACCCTCTATGGTACTAATGCCCATAAATCACGAACATGGAAATTACAATATCCCACCGAAAAAGTCGAAAGCTATCTACCCCCAGCAATCTCTCTATTCCTCTGCTGTGTACCATAAAAAATCGCTGCCAGCGCCCTGATACGTGTCTGCAGGCCCATGAAGTATATACAAAGTCAGTGACTAAATATCCAATCGCCCTTTATACCGGCAACCCTAACCCCCCCCCCCCCACATCTAGACTTAACGCTCTTAAGACACTAATTCCCTCACCTCCCACCATCTGTATAACTCTGCTAAACCACACTCTTACCGCTTCCAATCTCTCACAAAAATACACTGCGTGGAAAGCCGTGTCAATATCCCCACACACACAATGCTCCTTACCCACTTGCACACGTCTATTCGCTAACACCTCCCCGGAAGGCAATGTATTGTGAAGGAATTTATACATCACCTCCCGTACCCCGGCCCTCAATCGTAACTCCTTCAAGCCACCCCAAATATCACGCCATGCATACATTGGATATATACCCTCTACGCTAGCCACCCCCTCCCTCTCTCCCACCTTTGCCAGTTTTCTAATCTTGATTCGACTTGGATCCCTTGCATAAATTAAAACCCTCAGCATGTTCTCGCATCTCGTAACATCCCCACCATTCATCCATCGTACCAAATCCCCTCGAATCCAATTCAAACCTGTACCAACCCTCCGACCCTCACGCAAATAACTATGTTTAACGTACATACCTAATATTCTCATGTGCAGATTCATTAACCCCAGTCCACCCCGACTAGTTGGTAAATACACAACATCTCTCGCTAACCAATCATAACCTGAACCCCATATATATCTAAATACACGCTTCAATAAACGTTTCTCATCACACGCAACTAACGGATACATACTTACCACATGCCACAACTTGCCAAACAAAAGCACATTCGCTACAATTACACGCTGATGCAAAGTTAAGCCTCCTGCACGCAACCCCGCCAATCGACCTAACACCCTATCCACAACCTCACTCGAATTAACCTTCCTCGCTTCCTGAATGTTTCTCATATGAACAATTCCACATACCTTGATGTGATTTACTAAAGGCCAACCCTCCTCCTGGCCTATGTCCCCACTAATGCTATCTCCCACGTGCATAAGCATTGACTTATCCTTATTGACCATCATCCCCGTTGCTCTCCCAAAAAGTTTTACCAATTCACCTACTTTTCGTAAATCCCGTGATCCCCTATATAAAATCGTGGTGTCATCCACATAGCCTACGATTCCCTCTTTTATCCCCACCCTTCCTCGCATTTCACCCTCATTCACACCCTCCCGTACAGCTCTGAAAAAAGGGTCCTGAAGTAACGCAAAAAGAATCTGGGATACAGGACACCCCTGCCTCAAACCACGTTTCATTCCAATTAAATTCCCTAACCTGCCATTTATCTGTACCCTAAACATAGCCTGTTCATACAAAGCCATCGTCCAACTTACTATTTCCTTCCCGAATCCTTTCCACTGCATGAACTTCCATAAAGCCTCACGCTCCACACAATCGTATGCCGCATGCCAGTCCAAAGCTAGTATTCCCCCTGCATTACCCTTCCCGCTTTCGTCAATGAACCTGCGTATAATACCTTGCCCCACACACATTGATCTTCCGGGTACCCCATATTGCCCTTCATCCAATACCTTCTCTAACACCCTTTTAATTCTATTACCTAACATTTTCGCAAATATTTTATAATCACCACACATTAATGTTATCGACCTATAATTTTGGACACAGTTCCCCGTAGCCTTTTTTGGAATCATAACCACAACGCCTGTTCTTTGTTGTTCCCCGAGTCTTCCGCTTGTTTTCATTTCGTTAAATAATACCACTAGAAAGTCGCGTAGACATTCCCAGTTTTCCCTATATAAATCACAAGGGATACCATCGATTCCCGGTGATTTCCCAGCACTCATACTCTCTACCACTAGCCTAACCTCCTCCTCACTTATGCATCCATTCAAATTCATTCGATCCTTATTCTCTAAATCACAACATACCCATTCACCCATTTTTTCTAGCACCTCCTTAGAGATCCCCACATTCTCATATTGCGATTCGTACCATTTATCCACATAGCAACTCATTCGCTCAGTTGCCGTAATGTACTGTCCCCTGCTATACGCCCCCATTTGCTCGTGCACTTCCAATCCCATTAATTCTGTTGCCCTTCGGCGTTTGCCCTGCTCCCGCAGGACAACCGCCGAAGGGCGATCTCCCCATAATACCTCCTGTATGCCACTCGCTATCCGTGCCGCATCAAAATTACGATTATGGATATCCCCTATCATGCGCTTTAAGTTTTCAATTTCCGCTACCGGGTACACCCCCGTACCATTCACATAACAGTCCTGCAGTTGGTTTTCCAGATAAGACAAAGTTCCACGTTGCATTTTTCGTTCCTCTACCCCACTCCTCTGATAGAAGTCTCTCACCTTCCTCTTGCCAATCGTGTCCCACCATTCAATAATATCACTCCCTACCCTACGGTTATCCCACCATTCCTTCCATACACTCGCAAAAGATTCCCTCACGCTCCTTTTACGCATTAACCCAACATTCATTTTCCAGAAACCCCTGTACCGCCTAGGTAATCCCTCCCAATCCATGTCCACCATGACTCCTCTATGGTCAGAGAAACTCACATTTAGAGCACAAACGGTTCGAACCATGATTCCCCTAGAAACATATATGCGGTCCAATCGTGCTGCATACTCCCTCCTAATGAACGTATGCACACTCCTCCCTACCTCATCCCCCCCACATCAAAGACATTCACACCCCGCAGTAAGTCCCCTAAAAACCACGAAAAAAAAAACCTTCCCCTAGGTTCGACATCCTTGCGGCGATCAAGACAATTCCAATCCCCCCCAATGATCGTGACGGCTGGCAGCGACCTTAAATGATACACCAAAACATCCCTAAAAAAAACGTTTTTTATTCGCATATCACTTTCCGCTGGCCCATAGACGCCGATGAATCCCACCTGCACCCCACCCCATGCCCCAACCACACGCACCACCCTCCCCTCCTCCCCAACCTCACAGGTGTGTATAGAAAACGGGCTGGCCTCTTTTATTAACACTGCCACACCTTTCAATCTGCTAGAACAGCCCATGTACACTACATATTCAGGAATTATCAATTCCCCGAGAGATTTGTGATTGTGTTCCTGTAAAAACACAACATCAGGAACATGTTTCCTCAAAAACGCCACCAGACAGTTGCGCTTGTTGTCTGATTTCAAACCATTAACATTTAGAGTAATACACCTGAAGGTTTCATTGATGGTTTACCCTTAGATATCCTAACACTCTTAACACCTTTGCGATTCTCTCCACTTCTTCCCCCACGACCTCCTATGCCTTCCTCTCTATCTTGCTGAACCTTTTTGGATCCGCCCGCTCCTCTACGGGTCTCATCGTGCCATGCCTTTTTCCCCGATCTTTGTCCGGGAGTTAGAACGTCGTCACTATCTGTCGTCACTATCTGTCGTCACTGCAGCTCTTTTGCGACAGCCACGATCGATGATCATGTCAACTTCGGATCTATCATCCCTGGTGTTCTACAGTCGGCTTTGTGACACTTCCCTCTCCCTCTTGTACACGGACATCCTCCAGCCCACCCTGGAGTCCATCAGCTGTTGAAGATTCCAACGAACGTTTAAAGCCTCTCGAATGGATGCCTCCATGTCATCCTGGGCGGGTGCGTATGCATCCTCCAGCATCGCCGACACCACGCCTACATCCTCCTCCACATCCGGTAGAGTTACACAGGCAGGTGACTCCTCTGTCTCCCCCTCTACCTCCTCACTCCAGTTTCCCACACTGTGTAGCCCCAGCGTATGACTGCTGTACTGCTGTCACCTCCGTCCTCGTCGTGACCTCTGGTCTTCCACGCCTCGTCGGACATTGTGCTGCAATGTGGTCATACACCCCACAGAGTCTACACGTGCGCCTTTGACCTGAATATGTCACATACACTTGCGTTCTGAAGTCCTCCATTACCACATACGACGGTATCGGGTGCTTAAGGGACATTTTCAAAGAAAACAACCCTTCCGGCATGCTAACAAGGGGGCCGTCACGCCAGTGTCCCAACGCCGCCAGATGCACGGTGCCGTAACGGTCAAATACTTTCCTTAAATCGCTTTCATCCGCTTCAAAGGGTACGTTGCGCACCTTCACCCATGTGTAAACACGGGAGACATCTCAAAGGCGGACGGTAACACCAGGGTTAACGGTCTTTATCACATCCTGGTATTTAGCAACCATATTCTCATAGGTGCAGCCTTGTCTGAATTTGACGAATAACCTCGTATTGCCATTTAATGCTACACCGTAAAGGTCTTCATTGGCAATTCCATACGTATCTCTCAGGATCGCCGTCAGCAGAATATGAGTATTCTGACTATTAAATAAGCCAGTCACTAAATCAAGGCAGACAGTGTTGACGCGCCTGCTCCTCCTCCCGCCATTGTGAGTAGACTGGTGAAAACTGCGCAGAGACTAGACGAATCAGGAGCTACTGCGCAGCCTGTCCGCACAGCCCAACAGCGATGCGAACAATGATAATTATGAATTAATTTGCTAAACCACAAAATATTTGGCTAGAATATTTGGTGCATATTGTAATAATTATATCCAGTGTCTCGTTGTATTTATTTGTACAACCAGTGTTCATTAATTGAGTCTAATGCATAAAGGAGCCATGTTTGAGAGTAATGTAATTAATGCAAATGGTAAAAAATCCTTGGGTATTAAAGCTATAAAGGCTTCATTAAATGCAAAAAAAAAAAAAAAGTTATGTGACCAGAGCATATAATAAATGCCTGGAATTGGTGGCAGAAGAATCTGTGAATTAGATCAGTTTAGAATTATATTTGGAATCATTAGAGAATAGGTATGTCATTTATTTTTTTAAAGAATATGAAGGAAATCTGCTGGTGAATTGTGCAGATGATAATGAAAGGGAATTATTCATTAATCAGTGTTATTAACTAGGAGATAAAATACTATCATGTACAAGTGAAGTATTTAATAAATTGAAATGTGCAAATACCGCCGTTGAGCAATCTAGTAATGTAAATGCCAGGTCTTTGCCCAAACTCCAAGAGTTATGTCTACCAACATTTTGTCCAGGAGACAACTAGGAGGAACTCTGGTCAGTATTTAAGGCTGTGGTGCATCTGAGAAGTGACCTAGCAGATATTACAAAATCATCTTATCTCAAAGGGCAGGTGAAAAGCAATGTTCATGCCTTGGTTAGAGGATTCCAAAATATAGACTGTAGTTATCTAGAGCCGGTTGATTTGTTAGAGGCCACCTATGGTAATCTGGAACAAAGTAGGTTATACCTAGTAAATATTGTGATTAATTTAAGAACTCCAGAACACAATTACCATAATTTGCAACGATTTACGGTAAAATTAGAAAGCACTCTTAAGTCCTTGAGTAATAAGTTTGATTTGGATGAATCAGACTGGATATTAAGAGCTGTCCTACAAAATTGACCAGAAAGACTATAGAGTAGTTGTCTAACAAATACCACAAAGGTTATTTTTCTCTGGAGGAAATAAGATTAGGTCTACAAGAATTAATTGTTCAATTACAGACCAGCCAACCAAAGAATTTTTATTATCATTATTATTATTATCATCAGTATTATTATTATTGTTACTATTATTTAAACCTTTACACATTACTATATGATGCCTTCCTTTGTGGCATTGATAGCAATTATTCAGTTTGGCATAACAATCCTTTACATTATGAGAGCAAGGTGAAACTCTCGATACTTTTCAAAGGTATATCAAAAGTAAGGCATAATGATTCTGATGTATCTGTCAAGTCTCACAAATGGAAAAAAAATATCCTAATGTTAATGATCATCATAATTCATCCCATAAAAAGGGTTGCATAAGCATATACCAAGTGACAGGAACCAAAAATAAAAGTTCTCCACATCAAATTTAGAGAAATAAGTACCTTAATAAGAGTGGCCTGGCTAATAATGGATAAGTCAAGCAAAAGAGGAATTGCCTTTTTTTTGGCAAAAAAAAAAATATATAATGCTTATGATTCATGGAATGTTAAGATGGGAAGATTAAAGGAACTTGACAGTTGTATCAGATGTTTAGGCAGTCATAATGTAAAGGATTGTTATGTTAAACTAAATAATTGTTATCAATTCCACAAAGGAAGGCATCATATAGTAATGTATAAAGGTTTAAATAATATTTGTGGAAAATTAAATTTACCTGGATGTATCTCATTAGATACATACCAGTAAATGGTAACAAAGATAATTATTTATCAAAGTTACAGAGACAAGTAGGAATTTTTAGGACACCTAGGTCGCAAAAAAATGTCCCCCTTCAATACCTACCATAATCTATCTCTCCACAATTTGCTCTAGACATATATTAATTGCAAATGAAATGTACATCACCAGGAATTCTGGTAAAATTTAATATAAATTTGTGGACTGTATATTAAAATTAATAAATGATTACATGTACACATTTATATAACAGAAGGAGAATCTATAATCATAACGCTCACAATTAGTCTGGAGATTACTGTGTGTCATGTACAGAACCCTCCTCTACCCAAATTTATGATGATAATACTGGCCAGAATTACAAACATAATTTAGATAGCTTATCTGAGGTTCCTGGAGCTGTTCTGTCGATCTGCTCAATGTTCTCGTTATGCAGGACTGCACATCCAACAATTTCGGCTCCTATTTGAGAGGTTTTAAGCCCAATATAACCCCTAGAGCGACGAAAATTTTACACCTTACATTAACGTGTTCGTATCACATTCAAAAAAAAAAAATGGCGACTCCCCCTCTCCTCAGCGCAGGCGCAGAGCTTCCCTCTCGAGTCTCTTTTTCATTTACAAATTAATTTTTATTAAATACAATGTATTACACTAATTTTCATAAAAAATACATGCTGGATTTTTCGGAAAATACATTATTTTCCACACTGCGGCCGGACGGAGGTCGTTGCTAAACAACTCAAATTGCTTATTTGGCAATGGTGGAGGACCTGGGTACATATAGGATCTGGCATCCACACGGCGACATATTACACAAGATTTAATAACACTTTTTACACTTTGTCATCCTTGTGGAATCCAGAAAGTTTCCCTAATACAATTTAAGGTATCTTGTACCCCACCATGCATTACATTTTTATGGGCATTGAAAACAATTAAATTTGTTAGATGATGAGTTTTGGGCAGTAAGATAGTGTGTTTAGCATAATCACCCAATTCAGCATTTTGTAACATACCTCTGCACCTAATTACATTATTCTCTAAATACAGCCCCAATTTCTCTATTATGGAACCTTTCACAATTTTTCTTTCCATCATCAATTTAATCTCATTTCCATAGATTTCTTCTTGTACCCTCTGTATCCAATATTCAAGAGGATGTGAAAACGTATATGATTTCTCGGAAAATACATTATTTTCCACAGTAATAATAATAATAATAATAATAATAATAATAATAATAATGCTGATGACCCTACACAACGGTTACTAATGTAAAAATTGCAGCTAATGTTAATAATGATGGCATAACTGAAGTATCCTTACCCGTGCAGAATGTGAAAATTCGGGATAAAAGGCTTAAATCAAAAATTGCAACTGCATTACCGAACCAAGGATCATAACGCACATTCATAAAGTATAGTTGTCTTAATGGTATGAAAGTGCAAAAGGGGGATCCAACAAATTTAAAAATATCTGGTTTTCTGTCATGAAAGGGCCCAGTTGTACGACACTGTGTATGTAAATGTCGGCCTGGGCAATAAGAGAAAACATATCAATGCAGTTATAGTTGATAGGCTCCCACAGAAAATCTCTACAGCTAGGTTTTGTGAAGCTACTGAAAGGCTTTCACAAAATGGTGTAGAACTGGTACACTCTTGTATAAATAATGACTCAGTGGGGCCAATAAATCTTCTGATAGGGAGTGATTGTTATGCTTCATTTGTAAAGGGTATGGTAAGGAAATATGGTGACACTCTTCTAAAAACTGCAGGTCATGTATTGTATGGCAGGCTTCCTCGTACTAATAATAATAACTGGAGGAAACAATAAATATATTCACTGTGTGTCTTACTCTTTAAAGAACGCCCCAATATAAATATTCTTCCATAAAGGACAATGTTGACCCAGTGTATAAACTGTGGGATCTGGACAACATTGGAATCAATATAAATGAAGAAAGTCCAGATGATTCCTTTACTCAAGAACAATACCTGAAGAATGTTAAATATGAATCTGAACAATACTGGGTGCGACTCCCATGGAAGATGAATCATCCAGAATTGCCTACAAATTGTAGAATGACCATATATGGGCAATTAAAGGCTAAACTCCATAAAAATGAGTAAGACACCAGAATTATTGATTGCTTATAATGATATAATTAATGAACAGCTAAAGATTAAATTTATAGAGGAAGTACCTCCTGAGCAGCCAAAAATTTATGGTCATTACTTGCCACACCATGGAGTTAGAAAGGACACTAAAACTACTCCCCTAAGAATTATTTTTAATTGTAGTGCTAGGAGTAGTAAAAATATTAGATATATTGTTAAATTTCAGGGTTAAGAATTATGCCTTTACGGCTGACATAATGAAGCTTTCCTTCAAGTGGGTTTGCTGGAGGCAGACCGGGATTGTATTAGTTTCTTGTAGCCTGAGAATCCTAGTGACCCACTTAGCCCTCTGAAAACTTTTCACTTTAGGAGCGCATTATTTGGTGCTACATCCCGTCCGTTCCTGCTCCAAGCTATGATAAATGCACACCTTAAATGTCCAAGTAATCCATTGGATGCAGTAATGAGTAAAGAATTTTATGTGGACAACTTCCTGGGTGTGACGTCAACTGAAGAGGAACTGATGAGGACATGAAGAGGCTAATAAAATAGTGCAAAGTGTAAATATGCCTCTGAGGGAATGGAATAGCAATTCGTCCAAATTAAAGAACACAAATAAACAAAGATTACCCTTAAGTTGAAGTACCTAAATGTAGTAATATATTGGGATTAACGTGAGATACTGAGAGAGATTTGTTATCGTTAAAACTTAATGATTATGGTATGCCCAGCAAATTAATGAAGAGAGTGTTGCTTGCTGAAGTTTCCAATACTTTGATCCACCAAGCTTAGTGTCACCCCTTACACTAAGAGGGAAATTGCTAATACTAGAAGCATGGAAACTTAAATGTGCTTGGGATGAAGTCCTACTTAAAGATTTTTTTTTTTTAGATTTTGCCGCCGAAGTGGCTAGTTTTTTGTGCCCCCCATTTCCATCCTGTGGACTTACGCGAGAGAAATGTGGGTTTACAAAAAAGGGCCCTAGGAATTTGGGCCCCAAAAGGGGTTTTAACAGGAATACATTTGGTTTTATATCTACAATCTATAGTTAACTTATCTTTTTCCAAGCAAATTTTAGGAAATTTGCTTAGTATATCTGGTATCTTATTTTCATTAATAAGATAAACTTGACATGTACATAGGTTATTATACTGTCTGTCCTGTATTCCCCAATAAGTGGACAATTAAGCACATAGGGGTTCAAGAGAGTGACCATTGCCTGAAAACATAATTTACATTTAGTTTTTTCATCCCTCTTTTGTGTTCCCCCCCCCCCCCCAAAGAAAATTGTAACCAAACCTAAACCTGGCCACTACAACATCAGTCAGTTGTTCACATTTTCAATTTGGGGCCATAAACATTAAATTATCTACGGTTGTTATTTATAGTGGGTTTAAAAAGATCTCTTTAGGGTTCTAAAAATGCATTTTCCATAAAAAATTTACTTCATTATTTAAAATTTTCCCCCTAATATTTTCCTAATCTAGACACAGTTATACCAAAGTTATATTCTCGTTCTCCTTTGGGGTATTTCTTGGCTTTAAAATTCAACTTTCATAAGGAGTAATTTAATGTGTGTTGGGAATTTCCCTAGAATTGTAATTAATTCCTTTGTCCTAATTTTTGGTATCTATAAAGGCTTCCCCAATGACATGTTTTTTGGAGTTTATTTATGAGCCAAAAGGGCCCTTTAAAAGATGACATAGAATTTAGTAATGTGATAGAGTTTAAGCTTTAGTGTCCCTAGGTTAGCTTTTGCGCCCTTGGATTGCAAAAAAATTCAGTTTGCGTGTAACGCCCCCGTTTTTTTAAATTTTATGCCTAACTCAAAAAAAATTATAAGAAATCAGGCCCCAAAAAGCCTTTTTTTCCACTGGGCGTGAATGCAAACCCCTTTTACGTAAGCCCCATCCCGGCGGAGGAAAAAAAATTCTGTAAAAAATTTTGAAGCTCTCGCCTGATACTGACCTTATAATTCGGCCCCAGTACTCTGGTATGTTTTAGGTACGAAATTTTCCCCAAATAAAAAAGTAAGTTTATTCAAAGGGATACACAATACAGTTAAATAGAATTTTCTCAACATGTGTAGAGAACCTAGGATAAAACCCCGGGAAAATCAGGGGCAAATGACTTATTTCCAATTTTGGGGCCCTTTGCTCCAAAGGAAAAATTTTAAAAAAAGAATTCAATTTTCATGTGATAAAATGAAAACAGAACAATAAAAAACTGGCACTTGATTCTTTTTTAAAGGGGGTTTTCCCCGTCGCAGCAAAAAGGGGCAAGAGAGTTCCCTTAAAAACAAACACACAGTGGAAGGGTCCTGAAGGAGAGCATGGATACCATTCCCCCTTCCCCCCTCCTCTCCCCTTATTTTCCCCCCCTTTTCCCGTTTCCCTCTGCCGATCCCCACTCCCCTCCCCATTTTACAAAATTTTTCCCCCTCCGCCTTTTACCCGCCCCCTACCCTGGTTCTTTGGGCTCTCTGAAAACCCAATTGCGGTTTTTTCAGGAAAGGGGAAGAAGAGGCGGGAGATAGGTTTTGGGTTATTTTAACCTTCCTTATCCCTTGAGCACAACCCTTGTCTAAAAGCCGTGAGCTTCGGATAAGATTTAACTAAAAGTTCCTTTGACGTTTCCAGCACTAGTCGTCGCTACTCTTCAGGACACGACTTTGTCCTGTCAACAACTTTCTGATAGCTTCTCTTGTCAATTCCAGATTAGTGACTAACCAATAAATTTTGATATTTTACAAGTATACACACATACTACACACTGGGGCAATAGAAACAATGGGAAAACCAGAGTGAGCCCATGGTTTATCCAGAGGTGGAGAGAGACCAGAGCCAAGTGTGCTAGAGCATGGACTCACGAAAAGCTGAGCCAGAGAGCCAGAAACGAATATGCATGGATAAGGAGAGAGGTTCAGCGGCATTTCGAGAATGACATAGCATCGAAAGCAATCTGATCCAAAGTTTACATCATACATAAGGGGGATTACCAATAGACCCCTGGCTGTCTTCAAGCAGGCACTGGACAAGCACCTAAAGTCGGTACCTGACCAGCCGGGCTGTGGCTCGTACGTTGGATTGCGTGCAGCCAGCAGTAACAGCCTGGTTGATCAGGCTCTGATCCACCAGAGGCCTGATCACAGACCGGGGGCCGCGGGGACGTTGACCCCCGGAACTCTCTTCAGGTAAACTCCAGGTAAACATTATGAGGAAAACAGTCAAGGACCAGTAATCAGCTGAGGAAGGAAGGAGGGGAGCTTATAAGGAGCGACCAGGAAGTAGTGAAGACTCAACACGAGATTTAGGGAGGTATTCTCAAGGGGACAGAAAAACTGATAGGACACAGAAACGGAAGAATACAACAGCAAGTGCTGAACATACTACACACAACCAGAGAGGAGGTGAAGAAACGGCTATATTAGTTAGATACCTCGAAGGTCGTGGCAGTAGGTAATATATCTTCAGTGGTCCTGAGTGTGTGGCTAACAAAATTGTGTGCTAACAAAAATTTTCAATAAATCTTTCGAAATAAGGCAACTGCCGAGGTGTGGAAGACAGCAAATGTATTCCCAGTTTTTAAGAAAAGAGACAGACAGGAAACATTAAACCACAGACTAGTGTCACTGACATGTATAGTATGTAAAGATTATCAGAAGAAAAGTGATGGAGCCCCTAGAAAGGAATGGGCTCATACATGACAACTAGCATGGTTGCAGGAATAGGAAAATCCTGTGTCACAAACCTACTGGAGTTCCAAGACAAGTTAACAGAAGTAGACGGAAGAGGGATGGGTAGCTTGCATTTTCTTGGACTCTAGGGCGACTTTTGACACAGTACCGCACAAGAGACCGGCATAAAAGCTCGAGGAGCGGGAAGAATAACAGGAAAATCACTGTAATACTTAATTACAAGTCAAAAGGTGACATCAAAGAGTGCCCTTCAGCCTGCGGCTTATATACTAAGAGAGTACAAACTGTATGCTCCTTTCATTGCATTATTGATCAACTGATTTTGCCGGGGAAGCGGCTAGTTTATTGTGCACTCCGTATCCATCCTGTGGACGATTTAGATTTTGCCACCGAAGTGGCTAGTTTATTGTGCACCCCATATCCATCCTGTGGACGGTAGCGCGAGAGCATGTGGATACACAAAAGGCCTAGAAACTAGGCCCCAAAGAGTTAACAGGAATACATAGGATTTATATCTACATATCTATAGTTCACTTATCTGTTACAAGCAAATTTAGGAAATTTGCTTAGTATATCTGGTATCTTATTTTCATTAATAAGATATCTTGACATGTCACATAGGTTATTATACTGTCTGTCTCTGTATTCCTCAATAAGTGGACAATTAAGCACATAGTGTTCAAGAGAGTGACCATATGCCTGATCACATAATTTACATTTAGTTTGATCATCATCTGTGTGTCTCCCAAACTGCCAGAAGTACTTGTAACCAAGCCTAAGCCTGGCCACTACAACATCAGTCAGTCTGTTCACATTGCAAGTTGCTCCATAAACATACTTATCTACGTTCATGTTATCATAGTAGGGTTTATAGATCTACTCAGGCTTCTAACTGCATTCCTATAACAATCATCTTCATTTACTTCTCTCCTAATATTATTCCTAATCTAGACACAGTTATAACCAAAGTTATATTGTACGTTCTCCTTCCTGGATGCTCTTCTTGGCTAACATATCAACTTTATCATGAAGGAGTAATCCAATGTGTGATGGGATCCATAGCAATTGTACATTAATTCCTTTGTCCCTAATTTTTGAGTATCTATACCTAGGCTTCCCCAATGAGCATGTGTTGGAGTCATTATAGAGCCAGAGCCTTCAATGATGAATAGAATCAGTAAAGTGATGAGTCAAGCTCAGTTGGTTC
>NC_069419.1:38939215-38986098 GCF_026875155.1 Cherax quadricarinatus
CTTTGATATCTCACGTCCGCTGGTTGACTTTTTGATGTCTCACAGTCCAGCTGGTTGATTCTTTGATATCTCACGGTCCAGCTGATTGACTCTTTGATATCTAACGATCCAGCTGGTTGACTTTTTGATGTCTCACAGTCCAGCTTGTGACTCTTTGATATCTCACGGTCCAGCTCGTTGACTTTTTGGTATGTCACATTCCAGCTAGTTGATTATTTGACATCTCACATTCAAGATGGTTTACTGATATCCTAAAAGAGATTATTGACTTTTTGATATCTCACAGTCCAGCTCGTTGACTCTATCATATCTCACAGGGCGGCTGACTGATTCTTTGATATCTTAATCCAGATGGTAGACTCTTTGACATCTCATGGTCCAGCTAGTTGACTCTTTGATATCTCACACTCAAGCTCTTTGAATCTTTAAAATCTCACAGTCTTTCTAGTTGACTCTTTGATATCTCCTGGTCCAGCTGGTTGACTCATTTATATTTCAGAGTCCAACTGGTTGACTCTTTTACATATCACAGTAAAGGTGGTTAACACTTTGATATCTCACGGTCCAGATGGTGACTGTTTTACAACTCACAGTCCAGCTAGGCGACTTTTTGATATCTCACGGTTTAGCTGGTTGACTCTTTGATATCTCATGGTCCACATGGTTGACTCTTTAATATCTCATGGTCCAGCTTCTTGATTTTTTGATATCTTATGGTTTAGCTAGTTGACCCTTTGATATCTCACAGTCAGCTGGTTTATTCTTTGATATCTCACAGTCAAGCTGGTTGACTCTTTGATATCTCACAGTCCAGCTGGTTGACTCTTTGTTATCTCACAGTCCAGTTAGTTGAGTCTATGATATCTCACTCTCCAGCTCGTTGACTCTTGGATATCTTCAAGTGAGTTGGTTGTCTCTTTGATATCTCACAGTCCTGATGGTTGACTCTTTGATATTCATGGTTTAGCTGGTTGGCTCTTTGATATCTCACAGTCATCTGGTTGACTCTTTGATATTTCACAGTCAAGCTGGTTGACTCTTTGATATTTCACAGTCAAGCTGGTTGACTCTTTGATATGTCACAGTCCAGCTGGTTGAATCTTTGATATCTCATGGTCAAGCTGGTAACTTTTTCATATCTCGCAGTGCAGCTTGTTGAATTTGATAACTGATGGTCCAGGTGGTTACTCTTTGACATTTCACGGTCCAGCTGGTTCACTCTTTGATATCTCCCAGTCTGATTGGTGACTCTTTGACATCTCACAGTCCAGCTGGTTGATTTTTTGATATCTCATGGTTTAGCAGGTTTACTCTTTGATATCTCTAGGTCAAGCTGGTTGACTCTTTCGTATCTCACGGTCCAGCTGGTTAACATTTTGATATATCATGGTCCAGCTGGTTGACTCTTTGATATCTCACAGTCCAGCTGGTTGACTCATTGATGTCTCACAGTTCAGCCAGTTGGCTTTTTGATATCTCATGGTCAAGCTGGTAACTTTTTCATATCTCGCAGTGCAGCTTGTTGAATTTGATAACTGATGGTCCAGGTGGTTACTCTTTGACATTTCACGGTCCAGCTGGTTCACTCTTTGATATCTCCCAGTCTGATTGGTGACTCTTTGTCATCTCACAGTCCAGCTGGTTGATTTTTTGATATCTCATGGTTTAGCAGGTTTACTCTTTGATATCTCACATTCCAGATGGTTGACTCATTGATATCTCACAGTCCAGCTAGTTGACTCTTTGATATCTCACTATCCAGCTCGTTACTTTTGATATCTCAAGTCAGCTGATGTGCCTCTTTGATATCTCACAGTCCAGCTGGTTGACTCTTTCATATCTCACAATCTGGCTGGTTGACTCTTTGATATCTCAAGGTTTAGCCAGTTGGCTCCTTGATATCTGACAGTCTGCTCGTTGACTCTTTGATATCTCACAGTCAAGCTGGTTGACTCTTTGATATTTCACAGTCCAGCTAGTTGACTTTTGATATCTCACAGTCCATCTGGTTGACTCTTTGAAATCAAGCAGTTCAGCTGGTTGACTCTTTGATATTTCATTGTCCAGTTGGTTGACTCTTTGATATCTCACACTCCAGCTGGTTGACTTCCTGATATTTCACTTTCCAGGTGGTTAACTCTTTGATATCTCATGGCCCAGCTAGTGACTCTTTGATATCTCACTGTCCACCTGGTTGACTTTTTGATATCTCACAGTCCAGCTGCTGACTCTTTTATATCTCAAGGTTAAGCTGTTTCACTCTCTGATTTCTCACCGTCTGGCTGGTGACTCTTTAACATCTCACAGTTCAGCTGCTTGGCTCTTTGATATCTCACGATCCAGCTGGTTGACTATTTAATATCTCATGACACAGCTGGTTAACTCTTTGATATCTCATGGTCCAGATGGTTGATTCTTTGATATCTCATGGTCCAGCTGGTTGACTCTTTGATATCTTCATCCAGATGGTTCACTTTTTGATATATCACAATCCAGCTGGTTGACTCTTTCATATCTCACAGTGCATCTAGTTGATTCTTTAATATCTTAATCTACATGGTTGACTGATTGATATATCACGGTCCTGCTGGTTGACTCTTTGATATCTCACGGTCCTGCTGGTTGACTTCTTTGATATCTCGCAGTCCAGCACTTTGAATATTTGATACTTCACAGTCCAGCTCGTTGACTCTTTGATATCTCAAAGTTCCTCTGGTTGACTCTTTCATATCTCACAGTTCATCTGGCTGGCTCTTTGATATATCACAGTCCAACTGGTTGACTCTTTTATATCTCACAGTGAAGCTGGTTGACTCTTTGATATCTCACAGAGAAGCTGGTTGACTCTTTGATATCTCACACTCCAGCTGCTAGACTATTCGATATGTCACGGTCCAGCTTGTGACTCTTTGATATCCCACTGTCCAGCTGGTTGACTCTTTGATATCTCACGATCCAGCTGGTTGACTTTTTGATGTCTCACAGTCCAGCTGGTTGATTCTTTGATATCTCACGGTCCAGCTGATTGACTCTTTGATATCTAACGATCCAGCTGGTTGACTTTTTGATCTCTGTCACAGTCCTAGCTTTGTTGAGTCCTTTGATGATATCTCACGGTCCAGCTGTTGACTTTTAATTGGATTTCACATTCCAGCTAGTTGACTGATTTGAATGTCTCACATCCATCGATGGCTCTTACTGATATCCTAAACAGTCCAGTTTTGACTCTTTTGATATCTTCAGTCCAGCTGGTTGACTCTATGATATCTCAGCTCAGTTGGGTTGACTATTCTTGATATCTTAATTCCAGAGTGGTTAACTCTTTGATATCTCATGGTCCAGCTGGTGACTCTTTGATATCTCACAGTCACTTGTTGATTTTTGATAATCTCACAGTCCAGTGGTGACTCTTTTATACTCACTGGTTAAGCGGTTTCACTCTTGATTTATCAGAGTCAACTGGTTGACTCTTTATCATTCACAGTCAGGATGGTAACACTTTGATATCTCACGGTCCAGTGGTGACTTTTTATACTCAAGTCCAGCTGGTTGACTCTTTGATATCTCACGGTCTCAGCTGGTTGACTCTTTGATATCTCATGGTCCACATGGTTGACTCTTTGAATATCTCATGTAGCTTCATTGTTTCACTTTGATATCTCATGGTTCCAAGCTGGTTGACTCTTTGATATCTCACAGTCAGCGGTTTTCTCTTTGATATCTCAATCCAAGACTGGTTGACTCTTTGATATCTCACAGGTCCAGATGGTTGACTCTTTGTTATCATCACAGTCCCAGTAGTTGATCTATGATATCTCACTTCCAGCTCGTTGACTCTTGGATATCTCAAGTCCAGTGGTTCTCTTTGATATCTCACAGCCACTTGTTGACTCTTTGATATTCATAGGTCTTAGCTGGTTGCTCTTTGATATCTCCAGTCATCTGCGTTGACTCTTTGATATTTCACAGTCAGCTGGTTGACTCTTTGATATTCACAGTCAAGCTGGTTGACTCTTTGATATGTCACAGTCCAGCTGGGTTTAATTTTGATATCTCATGGTCAAGCTGGTTAAATTTTTCAATCTCGCAGTGCAGCTTGTTGAATTTGATAACTGATGGTCCAGTTTGGGTTACTCTTTGAATATTTCAAAGTCCAGCTGGTTCACTCTTGATATCACCGTCGATTGGTGACTCTTTTTACATCTCACATCCCCGCTGGTTGATTTTTGATATCTCATGGGTTTAGCAGTTTTACTCTTTGAAAATTTACATTTCCCGATGGTTGACTCTTTGATATCTCACAGTCCAAACTGTTTACTCTTTGATATTCACTTCCAGCTGTTGACTTTTGATATCTCCAAGTCAGCTGTTGCCCCTTGATATCTCACAGTCCCGCCGTTGCTCTTTTGATATCTCAACAAGCTGGTAAATCTTTGATATCTCAAGGGTTTTAGATTTGGTCCATGGGTTATCTGACATTTTATCTGGGTTTACTCTTTGATATCTCACATCAAACTGGTTTTAGTCCTTTGATATTTCACAGTCCACTAGTTGATTTTTGAATATCTCACAGTCCCCATTCTGGTTGACTCTTTGAAATCAGCAGTTCAGCTGTTGACTCTTTGAACTTTATTTCATTGTCCAAATTGGTTGACTCTTTGATATCTCACATCCACTGGTTGACTTTCCCTTTATATTCACTTTTCCGGTGGTTAAATCTTTGATATCTCCCGGCCAGCTAGTGACTCTTTGATATCTCACTGTCCTGGTTGCTTTTGATATACTCACAGTCCAGCTGTTTACTCTTTATATCTTTAAGTTAGCTGTTTACTTCTGATTCTCACCGTCCTCTGGTGACCCTTTAACACTCACAGTTCAGCTGTTGGCTCTTTATATTTTCATGTCCTGCTGGTTGACTTTTAATATCTCATGATACAGCTGGTTAACTCTTTGATATCTCATGGTCCAGCTGGTTGATTCTTTGATATCTCATGGTCCAGCAGGTTGACTCTTTGATATCTTCATCCAGATGGTTCACTTTTTGATATATCACAATCCAGCTGGTTGACTCTTTCATATCTCACAGTGCATCTAGTTGATTCTTTAATATCTTAATCTACATGGTTGACTCTTTGATATCTCACGGTCCTGCTGGTTGACTCTTTGATATCTCACGGTCCTGCTGGTTGACTCTTTGATATCTCGTAGTCCAGCACTTTGAATCTTTGATACTTCACAGTCCAGCTCGTTGACTCTTTGATATCTCAAAGTTCCTCTGGTTGACTCTTTCATATCTCACAGTTCACCTGGCTGGCTCTTTGATATATCACAGTCCAACTGGTTGACTCTTTTATATCTAACAGTCCAGCTGGTTAACTCTTTTTAATCTCACAGTACAGCTGGTTGACTCTTTGACGTCTCACAGTCCAGCTGGTTGAGCCTCTGATATCTCACCGTCCATCTGGTTGACTGTTTGATATCTCACCGTTCGTCTGGTGACTCTCTTACATCTCACAGTCCGGCTCGTCGACTCTTTGATATCTCATGGTCCATCTGGTTGACTTCTTGATATCTCATGGTCCAGCTGGTTGACTCTTTGATATCTCACGGTCCAGCTGGTTGATTTTTTGATATCTCATGTTAGAGCCGGTTGGCTCCTTGATATCTCACAGTCAGCTGGTTGACTCTCTGATATCTCAGAGTCAAGCTGGTTGACTGTTTAATGTTTCACAGTCCAGCTAGTTGACTGTTTGATGTCTCACAGTCCATCTGGTTGACTCTTTGATATAAAGCAGTCCAGCTGCTTGACTCTTTGATATTTCATTGTCCAGTTGGTTGACTCTTTGATATCTCACGCTCCAGTTGGTTGACTTCTTGATATTTCAACTTCCAGGTGGTTAACTCTTTGATATATCATGGTCCAGCTGGTGACTCTTTGATATCTCACAGTCCACCTGGTTGATTTTTTGATATCTCACAGTCCAGCTGGTGACTCTTTTATACCTCACGGTTAAGCAGTTTCACTCTCTGATTTATCACCGTCTGGCTGGTGACTCTTTATCATCTCACAGTTCAGCTGCATGGCTCTTTGATATCTCACAGTCCAGCTGGTTGACTCTTTTATATTTAAAGGTCCAACTGGTTGACTCTTTGATATCTCAACGTCCAGCTGGTTGACTCTTTGATATCTAACAGTCCACCTGGTTGACTCTTTGAAATATTTATCCATATGGTTGTCACTTTGATATCTCATGGTCCAACTGGTTGATGATTTGATATCTCACAGTCCAGCTGGTTGTCTCTTTGCTATCTTAATCCAGATGGTTGACTCTTTGATATCTCAAGGTCCAGATTGTTGACTCTTCAATGTCTCACGGCCCAGCTGCTTGATTCTTTGATATCTCACTGTCAAGGTGGTTAAATCTTTGATATCTCAACGTCCAGCTGGTTCACTCTTTGGTATCTCAAGGCCCAGCTTGTTGACTCTTTGATATCTTAAGGTCTAGCTGGTTGTCTCTTTGATATCTCTCGATCCAGCTGCTTGACTTTTTGATATCTCAAGGTCCAGCTGGTTGACTCCCTGCTATCTCACGGTCCAGCTGGTTGACATTTTTATATATCTTCGTCCAGCTGGTTGACTCTTTGATGTCTCACAGTCCAGCTGGTTTATTCTTTGATATCTCACGGTCTAGCTGGTTGACTCTTTAATATCTCATGGTCCAGCTGGTTAACTCTTTCATATCTCACGGACAAGCTGGTTGATTGTTTGATATCTCATGGTCCAGCTGGTTGACTCTTTGATATCTCACGGTCCAGCTAGTTGACTCTTTGATATCTTGCAGTCAAGCTGGTTGACTCTTTGATATCCTAATCCAGATAATTGACTCTTTGATATCCTAATCCAGATGGTTGACTTTTTGATATCTCACAGTCCACCTGGTTGACTCTTTTATGTCTCACAGTGCAGCTGGTTGATGCTTTGATATCCTAATCCAGATTGCTGACTCTTTAATATCTCACAGACCAGTTTGTTGACCCTTTGTTATCTCAGTCCAGCTGGTTGATTCTTTGATAACTCACGGTCCAGCTGGTTGACTCTTTGATATCTCAAGGTCCAACTGATTGACTCTTTGATATCTCAAGGTCCAGCTGGTTGACTCTTTTATATCTCACAGTCCAGCTGTTTAACTCTTTTTTATCTCACAGTACAGCTGGTTGACTCTTTGATGTCTCACAGTCCAGCTGGTTGAGTCTCTGATATCTTACCTTCCATCTGGTTGACTGATATCTCACCATCCGGCTGGTAACTCTCCTACATCTCACAGTCCAGCTCGTCGACTCTTTGATATCTCATGATCCATCTCGTTGACTTCTTGATATCTCATGGTCCAGCTGGTTTACTCTTTGATATCTCACAGTAAAGCTGGTTGACTCTTTGATATCTCACATAGAAGCTGGTTGACTCTTTGATATCTCACACTCCAGCTGCTAGACTATTTGATATCTCACGGTCCAGCTTGTGAATCTTTGATATCTCACTGTCCAGCTGGTTGACTCTTTGATATCTCACGATTCAGCTGGTTGACTTTTTGATGTCTCACAGTCCAGCTGGTTGATTCTTTGATATCTCACGGTCCAGCTGATTGACTCTTTGATATCTCACGATCCAGCTGGTTGACTTTTTGATGTCTCACAGTCCAGCTTGTGACTCTTTCATATCTCACGGTCCAGCTCGATGACTTTTTGGGTATGTCACATTCCAGCTAGTTGATTATTTGACATTTCACATTCAAGATGGTTTACTGATATCTTAAAAGAGATTGTTGATTTTTTGATATCTCACAATCCAGCTCGTTCACTCTATCATATCTCACAGTGCAGCTGACTGATTCTTTGATATCTTAATCCAGATGGTTGACTCTTTGACATCTCATGGTCCAGCTAGTTGACTCTTTCAAATCTCACACTCAAGCTCTTTGAATCTTTAAAATCTCACAGTCTTTCTAGTTGACTCTTTGATATCTCATGGTCCAGCTGGTTGACTCATTTATATTTCAGAGTCCAACTGGTTGACTCTTTTATATCTCACAGTCCAGGTGGTTAACTCTTTTTATATCTCACGGTCCAGCTGGTTGACTCTAAATAAATAACAAAAAGGCACAATACCGTGACTGGAACGATACTCACATAACCCGCACATAAAAGACAGAAGCTTACGACGACGTTTCGGTCCGACTTGATGAAATTAGACACATGTGCGGCGTCTGGTTGTCTTTGTTGTGGACGTTTCGCCATCCAGTGGCTGGATGGATGGCGAAACGTCTACGGTGGGGATGCCCGGGTGTTGTGCGTGTGTCATTTCATCCTGTCGGTATTATATACAATTCTTGTACTACTACTACTACTACTACTACCACTACTACTACCTCCACCTCTTCCTGCCTATATATAGCTGTCCTGCTCCTCCTCTGTTAGTGTGACTTTGTCAATGGTCCAAGTCGGACCGAAACGTCGTCGTAAGCTTCTGTCTTTTATGTGCGGGTTATTTGAGTATGGTTGACTCTTTGATATCTCACGGTCCAGATGGTAACTGTTTTGCAACTCACATTCCAGCTAGGCGACTCTTTGATATCTCACGGTCCAGCTGGTTGACTCTTTGATATCTCATGGTCCACATGGTTGACTCTTTAATATCTCATGGTCCAGCTTCTTGATTTTTTGATATCTCATGGTTTAGCTAGTTGACCCTTTGATATCTCACAGTCAGCTGGTTTATTCTTTGATATCTCACAGTCAAGCTGGTTGACTCTTTGATATCTCACAGTCCAGCTGGTTGACTCTTTGTTATCTCACAGTCCAGCTAGTTGAGTCTATGATATCTCACTCTCCAGCTCGTTGACTCTTGGATATCTTCAAGTGAGCTGGTTGTCTCTTTGATATCTCACAGTCCTGATGGTTGACTCTTTGATATTCACGGTTTAGCTGGTTGGCTCTTTGATATCTCACAGTCATCTGGTTGACTCTTTGATATCTCACAGTCAAGCTGGTTGACTCTTTGGTATGTCACAGTCCAGCTGGTTGACTCTTTGATATCTCACGGTCCACCTGCTTGACTCTTTAATATCTCAAGGTCCAGCTGGTTGACTCTTTGGTATCTCATGGTCCAGCTGGTTAACATTTTGATATATCATGGTCCAGCTGGTTGTCTCTTTGATATCTCACAGTCCAGCTGGTTGACTCATTGATGTCTCACAGTTCAGCCAGTTGGCTTTTTGATATCTCATGGTCCAGCTGGTAACTTTTTGATATCTCGCAGTGCAGCTTGTTGAATTTGATAACTGATGGTCCAGGTGGTTACTCTTTGATATTTCACATTCCAGCTGGTTCACTCTTTGATATCTCCCAGTCTGATTGGTGACTCTTTGACATCTCACAGTCCAGCTGGTTGATTTTTTGATATCTCATGGTTTAGCTGGTTTACTCTTTGATATCTCACATTCCAGATGGTTGACTCATTTATATCTCACAGTCCAGCTAGTTGACTCTTTGATATCTCACTATCCAGCTCGTTGACTATTGGATATCTCCCAGTCAGCTGGTTGCCTCTTTGATATCTCACAGTCCAGCTGGTTGATTCTTTGATATCTCACAATCTGGCTGGTTGACTCTTTGATATCTCATGGTTTAGCCGGTTGGCTCCTTGATATCTGACAGTCAGCTGGTTGACTCTTTGATATCTCACAGTCAAGCTGGTTGACTCTTTGATATTTCACAGTCCAGCTAGTTGACTCTTTGATATCTCACAGTCCATCTGGTTGACTATTTGAAATAAAGCAGTTCAGCTGGTTGACTCTTTGATATTTCATTGTCCAGTTGGTTGACTCTTTGATATCTCACACTCCAGCTGGTTGACTTCCTGATATTTCACTTTCCAGGTGGTTAACTCTTTGATATCTCATGGCCCAGCTAGTGACTCTTTGATATCTCACTGTCCACCTGGTTGACTTTTTGATATCTCACAGTCCAGCTGCTGACTCTTTTATATCTCAAGGTTAAGCTGTTTCACTCTCTGATTTCTCACCGTCTGGCTGGTGACTCTTTAACATCTCACAGTTCAGCTGCTTGGCTCTTTGATATCTGACGATCCAGCTGGTTGACTCTTTAATATCTCATGATACAGCTGCTTAAATCTTTGATATCTCATGGTCCAGCTGGTTGAATCTTTGATATCTCATGGTCCAGCTGGTTGACTCTTTGATATCTTCATCCAGATGGTTCACTTTTTGATATATCACAATCCAGCTGATTGACTCTTTCATATCTCACAGTGCATCTAGTTGATTCTTTAATATCTTAATCTACATGGTTGACTCTTTGATATCTCACGGTCTTGCTGGTTGACTCTTTGATATCTCGCAGTCCAGCACTTTGAATCTTTGATACTTCACAGTCCAGCTCGTTGACTCTTTGATATCTCGAAGTTCCTCTGGTAGATTCTTTCATATCTCACAGTTCATCTGGCTGGCTCTTTGATATATCACAGTCAAACTGGTTGACTCTTTTATATCTCACAGTCCAGCTGGTTAACTCTTTTTAATCTCACAGTACAGCTGGTTGCCTCTTTGACGTCTCACAGTCCAGCTGGTTGAGCCTCTGATATCTCACCGTCCATCTGGTTGACTGTTTGATATCTCACCGTCCGTCTGGTGACTCTCTTACATCTCACAGTCCGGCTCGTCGACTCTTTGATATCTCATGGTCCATCTGGTTGACTTCTTGATATCTCATGGTCCAGCTGGTTGACTCTTTGATATCTCACAGTCCAGCTGGTTGACTTTTTGATATCTCATAGTAGAGCCGGTTGGCTCCTTGATATCTCACAGTCAGCTGGTTGACTCTGATATCTCAGAGTCAAGCTGGTTGACTGTTTTGCATTTCACAGTCCAGCTAGTTGACTCTTTGATATCTCACAGTCCATCTGGTTGACTCTTTGATATAAAGCAGTCCAGCTGCTTGACTCTTTGATATTTCATTGTCCAGTTGGTTGACTCTTTGATATCTCATGCTCCAGCTGGTTGACTTCTTGATATTTCAACTTCCAGGTGGTTAACTCTTTGATATCTCATGGTCCAGCTGGTGACTCTTTGATATCTCACAGTCCACCTGGTTGACCTTTTGATATCTCACAGTCCAGCTGGTGACTCTTTTATACCTCACGGTTAAGCTGTTTCACTCTCTGATTTATCACCGTCTGGCTGGTGACTCTTTATCATCTCACAGTTCAGCTGCATGGCTCTTTGATATCTCACAGTTCCAGCTAGTTGACTCTTTAATATTCAAAGGTCCAACTGGTTGACTCTTTGATATCTCAACGTCCAGCTGGTTGACTCTTTGATATCTAACAGTCCACCTGGTTGACTCTTTGAAATCTTTATTCATATGGTTGACACTTTGATATCTCATGGTCCAACTGGTTGATGATTTGATATCTCACAGTCCAGCTGGTTGTCTCTTTTCTATCTTAATCCAGATGGTTGACTCTTTGATATCTCAGGGTCCAGATTGTTGACTCTTCAATGTCTCAGGGTCCAGCTGCTTGATTCTTTGATATCTCACTGTCCAGATTTTTAAATCTTTGATATCTCAGCATCCAGCTGGTTCACTCTTTGATATCTCAAGGTCCAGCTTGTTGACTCTTTGATATCTCAAGGTCTAGCTGGTTGTCTCTTTGATATCTCACGATCTAGCTGCTTGACTTTTTGATATCTCAAGGTCCAGCTGGTTGACTCTCTGCTATCTCACGGTCCAGCTGGTTGATATTTTGATATATCTTCGTCCAGCTGGTTGACTCTTTGATATCTCACAGTCCAGCTGGTTGATTCTTTGATATCTCACAGTCCATCTGGTTTATTCTTTGATATCTCACGGTCTAGCTGGTTGACTCTTTGATATCTCATGGTCCAGCTGGTTAACTCTTTGATATCTGTTAGGTAAGACACATATGCAACACTTAGACAACTTTAATCCGAAACGTTTCCGAATAAAGTTGTCTAAGTGTTGCATATGTGTCTTACCTAACAACCTGTCGGTATTGTATACCATTTTTATGTTCATCTTTGATATCTCACGGCCGAGCTGGTTGATTGTTTGATATCTCATGGTCCAGCTGGTTAACTCTTTGATATCTGTTAGGTACACATATGCAACACTAGACACTTTATTCGAAACGTTTCGGAATAAAGTTGTCCTAATGTTGCACTATGTGTCTACTAACACCGTCGTATTGAACCATTTTTATGTCATCTTTGATATCTCACAGCGAGCTGGTTGATTGTTTGATATCTCATGGTCCAGCTGGTTGACTCTTTGATATCTCACGGTCCACTAGTTGACTCTTTGATACTTGCAGTCAAGCTGGTTGACTCTTTGATATCCAATCCAGATGTTGACTTTTGATATCCTAATCCAGATGGTTGACTTTTTGATATCTCACAGTCCACCTGGTTTACTCTTTTATGTCTCACAGCGCAGCTGGTTGATGCTTTGATATCCTAATCCAGATGGCTGACTCTTTAATATCTCACAGACCAGTTTGTTGACCCTTTGTTATCTCAGTCCAGCTGGTTGATTCTTTGATATCTCACGGTCCAGCTGGTTGACTCTTTGATATCTCAAGGTCCAACTGATTGACTCTTTGATATCTCAAGGTCCAGCTGGTTGACTCTTTTATATCTCACAGTCCAGCTGGTTAACTCTTTTTTATCTCACAGTACAGCTGGTTGACTCTTTGATGTCTCACAGTCCAGCTGGTTGAGTCTCTGATATCTTACCGTCCATCTGGTTGACTGATATCTCACCATCCGGCAGGTGACTCTCTTACATCTCACAGTCAAGCTCGTCGACTCTTTGATATCTCATGGTCCATCTGGTTGTCTTCTTGATATCTCATGGTCCAGCTGGTTGACTCTTTGATATCTCACAGTGAAGCTGGTTGACTTTTTGATATCTCACAGAGAAGCTGGTTGACTCTTTGATATCTCACACTCCAGCTGCTAGACTATCTGATATCTCACGGTCCGGCTGGTGACTCCTTGACATCTCAGAGTCCATCTGGTTCAATCTTTGATGACTCATGATCCAGCTGATTTACACTTTGATATCTTATGGTCCAGCTCGTTGATTCTCTGATATTTCACGCTCCAGCTCATTGGTTCTTTGATATTTCGAGGTCAAGCTGCTTGACTCTTTGGTATCTTAATCCAGATGGTTGACTCACTGATATCTCGTGGTCCAGCTGGTTGATGCTTTGTTATCTCACAGTCCACCTGGTTGACTCTTTGCTATTTTAATCAAGATGGTTGACTCTTTGACATCTCACAGTCCAGCTGGTTGACTCTTTGATATCTCACAGTCCAGATGGTTGACTCTTTGATATCTTGCAGTCCATCTGGTTGACACTTTGATATATCACAGCCTAGTTGGTTCATTCTTTGATATCTCACAGTCAGCTGGTTGAGTCTTTGATATCTCACAATCCAGCTGGTGAACTCTTTGATGTCTCGCAGTCCAGCTGGTTACCTCTTTGATATCTCACAGACAAGCTGGTTGACTCTCTGATATTTCACGGTTTAGCTGGTTGACTCTTTGATATCTCACAGTCCAGCTTGTTGACTCTTTCGTATCTCACAGTCCAGCTCTTTGAATCTTTGATATTTCACGGTCCATCTGGTTGACTCTTTCACATCTCACGATCCAGCTGGTGACATTTGATATCTCATGGTCAAGCTGGTTGAATTTTTCGTATCTTACAATATAGCTGGTGACTGTTTGATATCTCATGGTCTAGTTCATTGAATCTTTCACATCTCATGGTCTGGCTGGTGACTCTTTGACATCTCACAATCCAGCTGCCTCACTCTTTAATATAGCATGGTCCAGCTGGTTGACTCTTTGATATCCCTCTTTCCAGCTGGTTGATTATTTGATATCTCACTGTATAGCTGTTTGACTCTTTGATATCTCACGTTAAAGCTGCTTCCCTCTTTGACATCTCACAGTCCATCAGGTTGATGCTTTGATATCTTAATCCAGCTGGTTGACTCATTGATATCTAACGGTCCACCTGGTTGACTCTTTGATATTTCAAGGTCCAGCTGGTTGACTCTTTGATATCTCACGGTCCAGTTGCTTGACTCTTTGATATCTCAAGGTCCAGGTGGTTGATTCTTTGATATATCACAGTCCAGCTGGTTGACACTTTGATATCTAAAGGCCCAGCTGCTTGACTCTCATATCTCACAGTCCAGTTGATTCATTCTTTGTTATCTCAAAGACCAGCTGGTTGACTCTTTCATAACTCACAGTTTAACTGGTTGATCTCTTTGATATCATAAAGTCCAGCTGGCTGACTCTTTGATATATTAAAGTCCAGCACTTTGAATTTTTGATATCTCACAGTCCATCTGGTTGACTCTTTGACATCTCACAGTCCAGATGGTGACTCATTGATATCTCACGGTCTAGCTGGTTGAATTTTTGGTATCTTAGAATCCAGCTGGTGACTCTTTGATATCTCATGGTCTCGTTGGTTGAATCTTTGACATCTCGTGGTCTGGCTGGCGACTCTTTGACATCTCACAGTCCAGTTGGCTGACTCTTTGATATTGCGTGGTCCAGCTGGTTGACTCTTTGATGTCTCATGGTCCAGCTGGTTGATTCTTTGATATCTCACTGTCCAACTGATTAACTGTTTGATATCAAACGGTCCCGCTTGTGACTCTTTGATATCTCACTGTTCAGCTGGTTGAATCTTTGATATCTTGCAGTAAAGCTGGTTGACTCTTTGATATCTTAATCCATATTGTTGACTCCTTGATATCTCACATTCCAGCTGGTTGACTTTTTGACATCTCACAGTCCAGCTGGTTGACTTCTTGATATTTCACCTTCCAGGTGGTTAACTCTTTGATATCTCATGGTCCAGCTGGTGACTCTTTGATATCTCACAGTCCACCTGGTTGACTTTTTGATATCTCACATTCCAGCTGGTTGACTCTTCGATATCTCATGGTCCCGCATATTGACTCTTTGATATATCATGGTTCAGCTGGTTGACTCTTTGATATCTCACAGTTCAACTGGTTAACTCTTTTTTATCTCACAATCCAGCTTGTTGACTCTTTTATATCTCACAGTCCAGCTGGTTGACTCTTTGATATCTCACGGTCCAGCAGGTTGACTCTTTGATATATCATGGTCCAGCTTGTTGAATCTTTGATATCTCATGGTCTTGGTGGTGACTATTTGACATCTCATACTCCAGCTGGTTGAGTTTTTGATATCTCATGGTCCATCTGGTTGACTCCTTGATATCTCTTGGTCCGACTGGTGATTCTTTGACATCTCACAGTCCAGCTGGTCGACTCTTTGATATCTCAAGGTCCAGCTGGTTCACTCTTTGATATCTCAAGGTCCAGCTTGTTTACTCTTTGATATCTCAAGGTCCAGCTGGTTGACTCTCTGCTATCTCACGGTCCAGCTGGTTGACATTTTGATATATCTTCGTCCAGCTGGTTGACTCTTTGATATCTCACAGTCCAGCTGGTTGATTCTTTGATATCTCACAGTCCAGCTGGTTTATTCTTTGATATCTCATAGTCTAGCTGGTTGACTCTTTGATATCTCATGGTCCAGCTGGTTAACTCTTTGATATCTCACGGTCAAGCTGGTTGATTGTTTGATATCTCGTGGTCCAGCTGGTTGATTCTTTGATATCTCACGGTCCAGCTAGTTGACTCTTTGATATCTTGCAGTGAAGCTGGTTGACTCTTTGGTATCCTAATCCAGATAGTTGACTCTTTGATATCCTAATCCATATGGTTGACTTTTTGACATCTCACAGTCCACCTGGTTGACTCTTTCATGTCTCACAGTGCAGCTGGTTGATGCTTTGATATCCTAATCCAGATGGCTGACACTTTGATATCTCACAGACCAATTGGCTGACCCTTTGTTATCTCAGTCCAGCTGGTTGATTCTTTGATATCTCACGGTCCAGCTGGTTGAATCTTTGATATCTCAAGGTTAAACTGATTGACTCTTTGATATCTCAAGGTCCAGCTGGTTAACTCTTTGATATCTCACAGTGAAGCTGGTTAACTTATTGATATTTTATTGTCCAGCTGCTATACTCTTTGATAACTCACGGTCAAGCTGGTTAACTCTTTGATATCTCACGGTCCAGCCGGTGACTTTTTGATATCTCATGGTCCAGATGATTGATTTTTTATATCTATCAGTCCAGCTGATGAATCTTTGATATTGTACGGTCAAGCTGGTTGACTCTTTGATTTCTCACGGTCTGGCTGCTGACTCTTTGACATCTCACGCTCCAACTGGTTGATTCTTTGATATCTCACGGTCCAGCTGATTGACTCTTTGATATCTTAAGGTCCAGCTTGTTGACTTTTTGATATCTCACAATCCGGCTTGTGAATTTTTGATATCTCATGGTCTAGTTGGTTGAATCTTTGATATCTCACTGTCTGGCTGGACCACTTTTTTGACATCTCAGAGTCAAGCTCGTTGACTCTTTGATATCTCACAGTCCAGCTGGTTTTATATTTGATATCTCACGGTCCAGCTGGTTGACTCTTTAATATCTCATGATACAGCTGGTTAACTCTTTGATATCTCATGGTCCAGCTGGTTGATTCTTTGATATCTCATGGTCCAGCTGGTTGACTCTTTGATATCTTCATCCAGATGGTTCACTTTTTTATATATCACAATCCAGCTGGTTGACTCTTTCATATCTCACAGTGCATCTAGTTGATTCTTTAATATCTTAATCTACATGGTTGACTCTTTGATATCTCATGGTCCTGCTGGTTGACTCTTTGATATCTCCAGTTCAGCACTTTGAATCTTGATACTTCACAGTCCAGCTCGTTGACTCTTTGATACCTCAAAGTTTCCTCTGGTTGACTCTTTCATATCTCACAGTTCATCTGGCTGGCTCTTAGATATATCACAGTCCAACTGTTTGACACTTTTGTAATCTCACAGTCCAGCTGGTTAACTCTTTTTAATCTCACAGTACAGCTGGTTGACTCTTCGACGTCTCACAGTCCAGCTGGTTGAGCCTCTGATATCTCACCGTCCATCTGGTTGACTGTTTGATATCTCACCGTCCGGCTGGTGACTCTCTTACGTCTCACAGTCCAGCTCGTCGACTCTTTGATATCTCATTATCCATCTGGTTGACTTCTTGATATCTCATGGTCCAGCTGGTTACTCTTTGATATATCACGGTCCAGCTGGTTGATTTTTTGATATCTCATGGTAGAGCCAGTTGGCTCCTTGATATCTCACAGTCAGTTGGGTGACTCTCTGATATCTCACAGTCAAGCTGGTTGACTGTATTATATTTCACAGTCCAGCTAGTTGACTCTTTGATATCTCACAGTCCATCTGGTTGACTCTTTGATATAAATCAGTCCAGTTGGTTGACTCTTTGATATTTCATTGTCCAGTTGGTTGACTCTTTGATATCTCACGCTCCAGCTGGTTGAATTCTTGATATTTCACCTTCCAGGTGGTTAACTCTTTGATATCTCATGGTCCAGCTGGTGACTCTTTGATATCTCACAGTCCACCTGGTTGACTTTTTGATATCTCACAGTCCAGCTGGTGACTTTTTTATACCTCACGGTTAAGCTGTTTCACTCTCTGATTTATCACCGTCTGGCTGGTGACTCTTTAACATCTCACAGTTCAGCTGCATGGCTCTTTGATATCTCACAGTCCAGCTGGTTGACTCTTTAATATTTAAAGGTCCAACTGGTTGACTCTTTGATATCTCAACGTCCAGCTGGTTGACTCTTTGATATCTAACAACAGTCCCCTGGTTGACTCTTGAAATCTTTATCCATATGGTTGACACTTTGATATCTCACGGTCCAACTGGTTGATGATTTGATATCTCACAGTCCAGCTGGTTGTCTCTTTGCTATCTTAATCCAGATGGTTAACTCTTTGATATCTCAGGGTCCAGATTGTTAGGTAAGACACATATGCAACAGTTAGGTATCTTTATTTCGAAACGTTTTGCCTACACAGTAGGCTTCTTCAGTCGAGTACAGAAAAGTTGATAGAAGCAGAAGTGACTTGAAGACGATGTAATCAGTCCATCACCCTTAAAGTTTTGAGGTGGTCAGTCCCTCAGTCTGGAGAAGAGCATTGTTCCGTGGAACAATGCTCTTCTCCAGACAGAGGGACTGACCACCTCAAAACTTTAAGGGTGATGGACTGATTACATCGTCTTCAAGTCTCTTCTGCTTCTATCAACTTTTCTGTACTCGACTGAAGCCTACTGTGTAGGCGAAACGTTTCGAAATAAAGATACCTAACTGTTGCATATGTGTCTTACCTAACAATCTGTAGGTATTTTATACCATTTTAATGTTCAATCTGTCAGACACTGCAACACAAGGGTATCTTGGTACAGACCTGAAATCAACTTCGACAACCTCTACTAGTGAGAACGGCTGGATTTGAGAGGGACCTGACCTCCCAACATCTGCGTTCTACTAGTGACCTACGTCTCACCTCCTGGCGCTATATAAGGCTCCATCCTGTCACTTCAACTTCATATTGTTTCAGACTATGGAACAATGCTCTTCTCCAGACTGAGGGACTGACCACCTCGAAACTTTAAGGGTGATGGACTAATTACATCGTCTTCAAGTCTCTTCTGCTTCTATCAACTTTTCTGTACTCGACTGAAGAAGCCTACTGTGTAGGCGAAACGTTTCGAAATAAAGATACCTAACTGTTGCATATGTGTCTTACCTAACAATCTGTCGGTATTTTATACCATTTTAATGTTCAGGGTCCAGATTGTTGACTCTTCAATGTCTCAGGTCCAGCTGCTTGATTCTTTGATATCTCACTGTCCAGGTGGTTAAATCTTTGATATCTCAACGACCAGCTGGTTCACTCTTTGATATCTCAAGGTCCAGCTTGTTGACTCTTTGATATCTCAAGGTCGAGCTGGTTGTCTCTTTGATATCTCACGATCCAGCTGCTTGACTTTTGATATCTCAAGGTCCAGCTAGTTGACTCTCTGCTATCTCACGGTCCAGCTGGTTGATATTTTGATATATCTTCGTCCAGCTGGTTGACTCTTTGATATCTCACAGTCCAGCTGGTTGATTCTTTGATATCTCACAGTCCAGCTGGTTTATTCTTTGATATCTCACGGTCTAGCTGGTTGACTCTTTGATATGTCATGGTCCAGCTGGTTAACTCTTTGATATCTCACGGACAAGCTGGTTGATTGTTTGATATCTCATGGTCCAGCTGGTTGACTCTTTGATATCTCACGGTCCAGCTAGTAGACTCTTTGATATCTTGCAGTCAAGCTGGTTGACTCTTTGATATCCTAATCCAGATAGTTGACTCTTTGATATCCTAATCAATATGGTTGACTTTTTGATATCTCTCAGTCCACCTGGTTAACTCTTTCATGTCTCACAGCGCAGCTGGTTGATGCTTTGATATCCTAATCCAGATGGCTGACTCTTTGATATCTCACAGACCAGTTGGTTGACCCTTTGTTATCTCAGTCCAGCTGGTTGATTCTTTGATATCTCACGGTCCAACTGGTTGACTCTTTGATATCTCAAGGTCCAACTGATTGACTCTTTGATATCTCAAGGTCCAGCTGGTTGACTCTTTTATATCTCACAGTCCAGCTGGTTAACTCTTTTTTTATCTCACAGTACAGCTGGTTGACTCTTTGACGTCTCATAGTCCAGCTGGTTGAGTCTCTGATATCTCACCGTCCATCTGGTTGACTGATATCTCACCATCCGGCTGGTGACTCTTTTACATCTCACAGTCCAGCTCGTCGACTCTTTGATATCTCATGGTCCATCTGGTTGACTTCTTGATATCTCATGGTCCAGCTGGTTGACTCTTTGATATCTCACAGTGAAGCTGGTTGACTCTTTGATATCTCACAGAGAAGCTGGTTGACTCTTTGATATCTCACACTCCAGCTGCTAGACTATTTGATATCTCACGGTCCAGCTTGTGACTCTTTGATATCTCACTGTCCAGCTGGTTGACTCTTTGATTTCTCACGGTCCGGCTGGTGATTCCTTGACATCTCACAGTCCATCTGGTTCAATCTTTGATATCTCATGATCCAGCTGATTTACACTTTGATATCTTATGGTCCAGCTCGCTGATTCTCTGATATTTCACGCTCCAGCTCGTTGACTCTTTGATATTTCGTAGTCAAGCTGCTTGACTCTTTGGTATCTTAATCCAGATGGTTGACTCTCTGATAACTCGTGGTCCAGCTGGTTGATGCTTTGTTATCTCACAGTCCACCTGGTTGACTCTTTGCTATTTTAATCCAGATGGTTGACTCTTCGATATCTCACGGTCCAGATGGTTGACTACTTTGATTTCTCACGGTCCAGCTGGTTGAATTTTTGACATCTCAAGTTCAAGCTTATTGACTCTTTGACATCTCACAGTCCAGCTGGTTGACTCTTTGATATCTCACAGTCCAGTTGGTTGACTCTTTGATATCTTGCAGTCCATCTGGTTGACTCTGATATATCACAGCCTAGTTGGTTCACTCTTTGATATCTCACAGTCAGCTGGTTGAGTCTTTGATATCTCACAGTCCAGTTGGTTAACTCTTTGATGTCTCGTAGTCCAGCTGGTTACCTCTTTGATATCTCACAGACAAGCTGGTTGACTCTCTGATATCTCACGGTTTAGCTGGTTGACTCTTTGATATCTCACAGTCCAGCTTGTTGACTCTTTCGTATCTCACAGTCCAGCTCTTTGAATCTTTGATATTTCACGGTCCATCTGGTTGACTCTTTCACATCTCACGATCCAGCTGGTGACTCTTTGATATCTCATGGTGAAGCTGGTTGAATTTTTCGTATCTTACAATATAGCTGGTGACTGTTTGATATCTCATGGTCTAGTTCATTGAATCTTTCACATCTCATGGTCTGGCTGGTGACTCTTTGACATCTCACAGTCCAGCTGCCTCACTCTTTGATATAGCATGGTCCAGCTGGTTGACTCTTTGATATCCCTCGTTCCAGCTCGTTGATTCTTTGATATCTCACGGTCCAGCTGTTTGACTCTTTGATATCTCACGTTCAAGCTGCTTCCCTCTTTGACATCTCACAGTCCATCAGGTTGATGCTTTGATATCTTAATCCAGCTGGTTGACTCATTGATATCTAACGGTCCACCTGGTTGACTCTTTGATATTTCAAGGTCCAGCTGGTTGACTCTTTGATATCTCACGGTCCAGTTGCTTGAGTCTTTGATATCTCAAGGTCCAGGTGGTTGATTCTTTGATATATCACAGTCCAGCTGGTTGACACTTTGATATCTAAAGGCCCAGCTGCTTGACTCTCATATCTCACAGTCCAGTTGATTCATTCTTTGTTATCTCAAAGACCAGCTGGTTGACTCTTTCATAACTCACAGTTTAACTGGTTGACTCTTTGATATCATAAAGTCCAGCTGGCTGACTCTTTGATATATTAAAGTCCAGCACTTTGAATTTTTGATATCTCACAGTCCATCTGGTTTGACTCTTTGACATCTCACAGTCCAGATGGTGACTCATTGATATCTCACGGTCTAGCTGGTTGAAATTTTGGTATCTTAGAATCCAGCTGGTGACTCTTTGATATCTCATGGTCTCGTTGGTTGAATCTTTGACATCTCGTGGTCTGGCTGGCGACTCTTTGACATCTCACAGTCCAGTTGGCTGACTCTTTGATATTGCGTGGTCCAGCTGGTTGACTCTTTGATGTCTCATGGTCCAGCTGGTTGATTCTTTGATATCTCACTGTCCAACTGATTAACTGTTTGATATCAAACGGTCCCGCTTGTGACTCTTTGATATCTCACTGTCCAGCTGGTTGAATCTTTGATATCTTGCAGTAAAGCTGGTTGACTCTTTGATATCTTAATCCATATGTTGACTCCTTGATATCTCACATTCCAGCTGGTTGACTTTTTGACATCTCACAGTCCAGCTGGTTGACTTCTTGATATTTCACCTTCCAGGTGGTTAACTCTTTGATATCTCATGGTCCAGCTGGTGACTCTTTGATATCTCACAGTCCACCTGGTTGACTTTTTGATATCTCACATTCCAGCTGGTTGACTCTTCGATATCTCATGGTCCCGCATATTGACTCTTTGATATATCATGGTTCAGCTGGTTGACTCTTTGATATCTCACAGTTCAACTGGTTAACTCTTTTTTATCTCACAATCCAGCTTGTTGACTCTTTTATATCTCACAGTCCAGCTGGTTGACTCTTTGATATCTCACGGTCCAGAAGGTTGACTCTTTGATATCTCATGGTCTTGGTGGTGACTATTTGACATCTCATACTCCAGCTGGTTGAGTTTTTGATATCTCATGGTCCATCTGGTTGACTCCTTGATATCTCTTGGTCCGACTGGTGATTCTTTGACATCTCACAGTCCAGCTGGTCGACTCTTTGATATCTCAAGGTCCAGCTGGTTCACTCTTTGATATCTCAAGGTCCAGCTTGTTTACTCTTTGATATCTCAAGGTCCAGCTGGTTGACTCTCTGCTATCTCACGGTCCAGCTAGTTGACATTTTGATATATCTTCGTCCAGCTGGTTGACTCTTTGATATCTCACAGTCCAGCTGGTTGATTCTTTGATATCTCACAGTCCAGCTGGTTTATTTTTTGATATCTCATGGTCTAGCTGGTTGACTCTTTGATATCTCATGGTCCAGCTGGTTAACTCTTTGATATCTCACGGTCAAGCTGGTTGATTGTTTGATATCTCGTGGTCCAGCTGGTTGATTCTTTGATATCTCACGGTCCAGCTAGTTGACTCTTTGATATCTTGCAGTCAAGCTGGTTGACTCTTTGGTATCCTAATCCAGATAGTTGACTCTTTGATATCCTAATCCATATGGTTGACTTTTTGACATCTCACAGTCCACCTGGTTGACTCTTTCATGTCTCACAGTGCAGCTGGTTGATGCTTTGATATCCTAATCCAGATGGCTGACGCTTTGATATCTCACAGACCAATTGGCTGACCCTTTGTTATCTCAGTCCAGCTGGTTGATTCTTTGATATCTCACGGTCCAGCTGGTTGACTCTTTGATATCTCAAGGTTAAACTGATTGACTCTTTGATATCTCAAGGTCCAGCTGGTTAACTCTTTGATATCTCACAGTGAAGCTGGTTAACTTATTGATATTTTATTGTCCAGCTGCTATACTCTTTGATAACTCACGGTCAAGCTGGTTAACTCTTTGATATGTCACGGTCCAGCCGGTTACTTTTTGATATCTCATGGTCCAGATGATTGATTTTTTATATCTATCAGTCCAGCTGATGAATCTTTGATATTGTACGGTCAAGCTGGTTGACTCTTTGATTTCTCACGGTCTGGCTGCTGACTCTTTGACATCTCACGCTCCAACTGGTTGATTCTTTGATATCTCACGGTCCAGCTGATTGACTCTTTGATATCTCAAGGTCCAGCTTGTTGACTTTTTGATATCTCACAATCCGGCTTGTGAATTTTTGATATCTCATGGTCTAGTTGGTTGAATCTTTGATATCTCACTGTCTGGCTGGACACTTTTTGACATCTCAGAGTCAAGCTCGTTGACTCTTTGATATCTCACAGTCCAGCTGGTTTTATATTTGATATCTCACGGTCCAGCTGGTTGACTCTTTAATATCTCATGATACAGCTGGTTAACTCTTTGATATCTCATGGTCCAGCTGGTTGATTCTTTGATATCTCATGGTCCAGCTGGTTGACTCTTTGATATCTTCATCCAGATGGTTCACTTTTTTATATATCACAATCCAGCTGGTTGACTCTTTCATATCTCACAGTGCATCTAGTTGATTCTTTAATATCTTAATCTACATGGTTGACTCTTTGATATCTCATGGTCCTGCTGGTTGACTCTTTGATATCTCACAGTTCAGCACTTTGAATCTTTGATACTTCACAGTCCAGCTCGTTGACTCTTTGATACCTCAAAGTTCCTCTGGTTGACTCTTTCATATCTCACAGTTCATCTGGCTGGCTCTTAGATATATCACAGTCCAACTGTTTGACACTTTTGTATCTCACAGTCCAGCTGGTTAACTCTTTTTAATCTCACAGTACAGCTGGTTGACTCTTCGACGTCTCACAGTCCAGCTGGTTGAGCCTCTGATATCTCACCGTCCATCTGGTTGACTGTTTGATATCTCACCGTCCGGCTGGTGACTCTCTTACGTCTCACAGTCCAGCTCGTCGACTCTTTGATATCTCATGATCCATCTGGTTGACTTCTTGATATCTCATGGTCCAGCTGGTTACTCTTTGATATATCACGGTCCAGCTGGTTGATTTTTTGATATCTCATGGTAGAGCCAGTTGGCTCCTTGATATCTCACAGTCAGTTGGGTGACTCTCTGATATCTCACAGTCAAGCTGGTTGACTGTATTATATTTCACAGTCCAGCTAGTTGACTCTTTGATATCTCACAGTCCATCTGGTTGACTCTGATATAAATCAGTCCAGTTGGTTGACTCTTTGATATTTCATTGTCCAGTTGGTTGACTCTTTGATATCTCACGCTCCAGCTGGTTGAATTCTTGATATTTCACCTTCCAGGTGGTTAACTCTTTGATATCTCATGGTCCAGCTGGTTGACTTTTTGATATCTCACAGTCCAGCTGGTGACTTTTTTATACCTCACGGTTAAGCTGTTTCACTCTCTGATTTATCACCGTCTGGCTGGTGACTCTTTAACATCTCACAGTTCAGCTGCATGGCTCTTTGATATCTCACAGTCCAGCTGGTTGACTCTTTAATATTTAAAGGTCCAACTGGTTGACTCTTTGATATCTCAACGTCCAGCTGGTTGACTCTTTGATATCTAACAGTCCACCTGGTTGACTCTTTGAAATCTTTATCCATATGGTTGACACTTTGATATCTCACGGTCCAACTGGTTGATGATTTGATATCTCACAGTCCAGCTGGTTGTCTCTTTGCTATCTTAATCCAGATGGTTAACTCTTTGATATCTCAGGGTACAGATTGTTAGGTAAGACACATATGCAACAGTTAGGTATCTTTATTTCGAAACGTTTTGCCTACACAGTAGGCTTCTTCAGTCGAGTACAGAAAAGTTGATAGAAGCAGAAGTGACTTGAAGACGATGTAATCAGTCCATCACCCTTAAAGTTTTGAGGTGGTCAGTCCCTCAGTCTGGAGAAGAGCATTGTTCCAAGGAACAATGCTCTTCTCCAGACTGAGGGACTGACCACCTCAAAACTTTAAGGGTGATGGACTGATTACATCGTCTTCAAGTCACTTCTGCTTCTATCAACTTTTCTGTACTCGACTGAAGCCTACTGTGTAGGCGAAACGTTTCGAAATAAAGATACCTAACTGTTGCATATGTGTCTTACCTAACAATCTGTAGGTATTTTATACCATTTTAATGTTCAATCTGTCAGACACTGCAACACAAGGGTATCTTGGTACAGACCTGAAATCAACTTCGACAACCTCTACTAGTGAGAACGGCTGGATTTGAGAGGGACCTGACCTCCCAACATCTGCGTTCTACTAGTGACCTACGTCTCACCTCCTGGCGCTATATAAGGCTCCATCCTGTCACTTCAACTTCATATTGTTTCAGACTATGGAACAATGCTCTTCTCCAGACTGAGGGACTGACCACCTCGAAACTTTAAGGGTGATGGACTAATTACATCGTCTTCAAGTCTCTTCTGCTTCTATCAACTTTTCTGTACTCGACTGAAGAAGCCTACTGTGTAGGCGAAACGTTTCGAAATAAAGATACCTAACTGTTGCATATGTGTCTTACCTAACAATCTGTCGGTATTTTATACCATTTTAATGTTCAGGGTCCAGATTGTTGACTCTTCAATGTCTCAGGTCCAGCTGCTTGATTCTTTGATATCTCAAGGTCCAGCTTGTTGACTCTTTGATATCTCAAGGTCGAGCTGGTTGTCTCTTTGATATCTCACGATCAAGCTGCTTGACTTTTTGATATCTCAAGGTCCAGCTAGTTGACTCTCTGCTATCTCCAAGTCCAGCTGGTTGATATTTTGATATATCTTCGTCCAGCTGGTTGACTCTTTGATATCTCACAGTCCAGCTGGTTGATTCTTTGATATCTCACAGTCCAGCTGGTTTATTCTTTGATATCTCATGGTCTAGCTGGTTGACTCTTTGATATGTCATGGTCCAGCTGGTTAACTCTTTGATATCTCACGGACAAGCTGGTTGATTGTTTGATATCTCATGGTCCAGCTGGTTGACTCTTTGATATATCACGGTCCAGCTAGTTGACTCTTTGATATCTTGCAGTCAAGCTGGTTGACTCTTTGATATCCTAATCCAGATAGTTGACTCTTTGATATCCTAATCAATATGGTTGACTTTTTGATATCTCACAGTCCACCTGGTTGACTCTTTCATGTCTCACAGCGCAGCTGGTTGATGCTTTGATATCCTAATCCAGATGGCTGACTCTTTGATATCTCACAGACCAGTTGGTTGACCCTTTGTTATCTCAGTCCAGCTGGTTGATTCTTTGATATCTCACGGTCCAACTGATTGACTCTTTGATATCTCAAGGTCCAGCTGGTTGACTCTTTTATATCTCACAGTCCAGCTGGTTAACTCTTTTTTTATCTCACAGTACAGCTGGTTGACTCTTTGACGTCTCATAGTCCAGCTGGTTGAGTCTCTGATATCTCACCGTCCATCTGGTTGACTGATATCTCACCAACCGGCTGGTGACTCTTTTACATCTCACAGTCCAGCTCGTCGACTCTTTGATATCTCATGGTCCATCTGGTTGACTTCTTGATATCTCATGGTCCAGCTGGTTGACTCTTTGATATCTCACAGTGAAGCTGGTTGACTCTTTGATATCTCACAGAGAAGCTGGTTGACTCTTTGATATCTCACACTCCAGCTGCTAGACTATTTGATATCTCACGGTCCAGCTTGTGACTCTTTGATATCTCACTGTCCAGCTGGTTGACTCTTTGATTTCTCACGGTCCGGCTGGTGATTCCTTGACATCTCACAGTCCATCTGGTTCAATCTTTGATATCTCATGATCCAGCTGATTTACACTTTGATATCTTATGGTCCAGCTCGTTGATTCTCTGATATTTCACGCTCCAGCTCGTTGACTCTTTGATATTTCGTAGTCAAGCTGCTTGACTCTTTGGTATCTTAATCCAGATGGTTGACTCTCTGATAACTCGTGGTCCAGCTGGTTGATGCTTTGTTATCTCACAGTCCACCTGGTTGACTCTTTGCTATTTTAATCCAGATGGTTGACTCTTCGATATCTCACGGTCCAGATGGTTGACTCTTTGATTTCTCACGGTCCAGCTGGTTGAATTTTTGATATCTCAAGTTCAAGCTGATTGACTCTTTGACATCTCACAGTCCAGCTGGTTGACTCTTTGATATCTCACAGTCCAGCTGGTTGACTCTTTGATATCTTGCAGTCCATCTGGTTGACTCTTTGATATATCACAGCCTAGTTGGTTCACTCTTTGATATCTCACAGTCAGCTGGTTGAGTCTTTGATATCTCACAGTCCAGTTGGTTAACTCTTTGATGTCTCGCAGTCCAGCTGGTTACCTCTTTGATATCTCACAGACAAGCTGGTTGACTCTCTGATATCTCACGGTTTAGCTGGTTGACTCTTTGATATCTCACAGTCCAGCTTGTTGACTCTTTCGTATCTCCCAGTCCAGCTCTTTGAATCTTTGATATTTCACGGTCCATCTGGTTGACTCTTTCACATCTCACGATCCAGCTGGTGACTCTTTGATATATCATGGTGAAGCTGGTTGAATTTTTCGTATCTTACAATATAGTTGGTGACTGTTTGATATCTCATGGTCTAGTTCATTGAATCTTTCACATCTCATGGTCTGGCTGGTGACTCTTTGACATCTCACAGTCCAGCTGCCTCACTCTTTGATATAGCATGGTCCAGCTGGTTGACTCTTTGATATCCCTCGTTCCAGCTCGTTGATTCTTTGATATCTCACGGTCCAGCTGTTTGACTCTTTGATATCTCACGTTCAAGCTGCTTCCCTCTTTGACATCTCACAGTCCATCAGGTTGATGCTTTGATATCTTAATCCAGCTGGTTGACTCATTGATATCTAACGGTCCACCTGGTTGACTCTTTGTTATTTCAAGGTCCAGCTGATTTACTCTTTGATATCTCACGGTCCAGTTGCTTGACTCTTTGATATCTCAAGGTCCAGGTGGTTGATTCTTTGATACATCACAGTCCAGCTGGTTGACACGTTGATATCTAAAGGCCCAGCTGCTTGACTCTCATATCTCACAGTCCAGTTGATTCACTCTTTGATATCTCAAAGACCAGCTGGTTGACTCTTTCATGACTCACAGTTTAACTGGTTGATCTCTTTGATGGCATAAAGTCCAGCTGGTTGACTCTTTGATATATTACGGTCCAGCTCTTTGAATTTTTGATATCTCACAGTCCATCTGGTTGACTCTTTGACATCTCACAGTCCAGATGGTGACTCATTGATATCTCACGGTCTAGCTGGTTGAATTTTTGGTATCTTACAATCCAGCTGGTGACTCTTTGATATCTCATGGTCTCGTTGGTTGAATCTTTGACATCTCGTGGTCAGGCTGGCAACTCTTTGACATCTCACAGTCCAGTTGGCTGACTCTTTGATATTGCGTGGTCCAGCTGGTTGACTCTTTGATGTCTCATGGTCCAGCTGGTTGATTCTTTGATATCTCACTGTCCAACTGATTGACTGTTTGATATCAAACGGTCCCGCTTGTGACTCTTTGATATCTCACTGTCCAGCTGGTTGAATCTTTGATATCTTGCAGTGAAGCTGGTTGACTCTTTGATATCTTAATCCATATTGTTGACTCTTTGATATCTCACATTCCAGCTGGTTGACTTTTTGACATCTCACAGTCCAGCTGGTTGACCCTTTGATATCTTAATCCTGATGGTTGACTCTTTAATATCTCATGCTCCAGCTGGTTGACTTCTTGATATTTCACCTTCCAGGTGGTTAACTCTTTGATATCTCATGATCCAGCTGGTGACTCTTTGATATCTCACAGTCCACCTGGTTGACTTTTTGATATCTCACATTCCAGCTGGTTGACTCTTCGATATCTCATGGTCCCGCATATTGACTCTTTGATATATCATGGTTCAACTGGTTGACTCTTTGATATCTCACAGTTCAACTTCTTAACTCTTTTTTATCTCACAATCCAGCTTGTTGACTCTTTTATTTCTCACAGTCCAGCTGGTTGACTCTTTGATATCTCTCGGTCTTGGTGGTGACTATTTGACATCTCATAATCCAGGTGGTTGAGTTTTTGATATCTCATGGTCCATCTGGTTGACTCCTTGATATCTCATGGTCCGACTGGTGACTCTTTGACATCTCACAGTCCAGCTGGTCGACTCTTTGATATCTCATGGTCCAGGTGGTTGACTTTTTTGGTATCTCACGGTCCAGTTGGTCGACTCTTCAGTATCTCACGGTCCAGCTGGTTGACTTTTTCATATCTCATGGTCCAGCTGGTGACTCTTTGATATCTCATGGTCCAGCAGGTTGACTCTTTGATATCTCATGGTCCAGCTTGTTGACTCTTTGTTATCTCACGGTCCAGGTAGTGACTCTTTGACATCTCACAGTCCAGCTGCTTGAGTTTTTGATATCTCATGGTTCATCTGTTGACTCCTTGATATCTCACGGTCCGTCTGGTGACTTTGACATCTCACAGTCCATTTGGTCGATTCTTTGATATCTCACGGTCCAGCTGGTTGACTCTTTGATATCTCACGGTCCAGCTGGTTGATTCTTTGATATCTTGCAATAAAGCTTGATGACTCTTTGGTATCTTAATCCATGTTGTTGACTCTTTGATATCTCACGTTCCAGCAGGCTAACTCTTTGACATCTCACAGTCAACTCGAAGAAAATCAGAATGCGGATGCAATATACACAGACTTTGCAAAAGCATTTGACAAATGCGATCATGGCGTATTAGCCCATAAAATACGTGCTAAAGGAATAACTGGGAAAGTAGGGAGATGGATCTTCAACTTCCTAACAAATCGAATACAAAGAGTAGTGGTCAACAGAGTTAAATCGGAGGCTGTCATAGTGAAGAGCTCTGTTCCGCAAGGCACAGTACTCGCCCCCATCTTATTCCTTATCCTCATATCAGACATAGACAGAGATATACATCACAACACCGTATCATCCTTTGCGGATGATACTAGGATCTGCATGAGGCTGTCATCTGCTGAGGAAGCGAAGATATAAACAAAGTTTTCCACTGGGCAACGGTAAACAATATGATGTTCAATGAGGACAAATTCCAACTACTCCGTTATGGAAAACTGGAGGAGATAATAACTAGAACAGAGTATACTACCGACTCTGGCCATACAATAGAGCGGAAAAATAATGTAAGGGACCTGGGAGTAGTAATGTCTGAGGATCTCACTTTCAAGGATCACAAGAGTGCCACGATCGCACGTGCAAAGAAAATGATAGGATGGATAATGAGAAGGTTCAAAACGAGAGATGCCAAGCCAATGATGATCCTTTTCAAATCACTTGTTCTCTCTAGTCTGGAATACTGCTGTACATTAACATCTCCATTCAAAGCAGGTGAAATCGCAGATCTAGAGAGTGTACAGAGATCCTTTGCTGCACGTATAAGTTCTGTCAAGCACCTTAACTACTGTGAACGCTTGGAAGCACTTGACTTATACTCTTTGGAACGCAGGAGGGAGAGATATATCATAATCTACACTTGGAAAATCTTGGAAGAAATGGTCCCAAATCTGCACACAGAAATCACTCCCTACGAAAGTAAAAGACTGGGCAGGCGATGCAAAATGCCCCCAATAAAAAGTAGGGGCGCCATTGGTACACTAAGGGAAAACACCTTAAGTGTCCGGGGACCAAGACTGTTCAACAGCCTCCCATCAAGCATTAGGGGAATTGCCAATAAACCCCTGGCTGCCTTCAAGAGAGAGCTGGACAGATACCTAAAGTCAGTGCCGGATCAGCCGGGCTGTGGCTCGTATGTTGGACTGCGTGCGGCCTGCAGTAACAGCCTAGTTTATCAGGCCCTGATCCATCGGGAGGCCTGGTCATGGACCGGGCCGCGGGGGCGTTGATCCCCGGTATAACCTCCAGGTAACCTCCAGGTAACCAGGTAATCCAGATAATTGACTCTTTGATATCTCACGGTCCAGCTGCTTGACTCTTTGATATCTCAAGGTCCAGCTGGTTGATTCTTTGATATATCACAGTCCAGCTGGTTGACTCTTTGATATCTCATGGTCCAGCTGGTTGACTCTTTGATATCTCACAATCCAGCTGGTTGACTCTTTGATATCTCACAGTCCAGCTGGTTGACTCTTTGAAATCTCACAGTCCAGCTGGTTGACTCTTTGATATCTCATGGTCCAGCTGGTTGACTCTTTGATATCTCATGGTCCAGCAGGTTGACTCTTTCATATCTCAAGGTCCAGCTGGTTGACTCTTTGATGTCTCACAGTGAAGCTGGTTGACTCTTTGATATCTCTTGGTTCAGCTGGTTGACTCTTTGATATCTCACAGTCCTGCTGGTTGACTCTTTGATATCTCACGGTCCAGCTGGTTTTCTTTTTGATATCTCACGGTCCAGCTGGTTGACTCTTTGATATCTCACGGTCCAGCTGGTTGACTCTTTGATATCTCACGGTCCAGCTGGTTGACTCTTTGATATCTCAAGGTCCAGCTGGTTAATTCTTTGATATATCACAGTCCAGCTGATTAACTTTTTGATATCTCATGGTCCAGCTGGTTGACTCTTTGATATCTCACAATCCAACTGGTTGACTCTTTGATATCTCACAGTCCAGCTGGTTGACTCTTTGAAATCTCACAGTCCAGCTGGTCGACTCTTTGATATCTCACGGTCCAGCTGGTTGACTCTTTGATATCTCATGGTCCAGCAGGTTGACTCTTTCATATCTCAAGGTCCAGCTGGTTGACTCTTTGATATCTCACAGTCCAGCTGGTTGACTCTTTGATATCTCGTGGTTCAGCTGGTTGACTCTTTGATATCTCACAGTCCAACTGGTTAACTCTTTTATATCTCACAGTCCTGCTGGTTGACTCTTTGACATCTCACGGTCCAGCAGGTTGACTCTGATATCTCATGGTCCAGCTTGTTGACTCTTTGACATCTCACAGTCCAGCTGGTTGAGTTTTTGATATCTCATGGTCCATCTGGTTGACTCCTTCATATCTCACAGTCCGACTGGTGACTCTTTGACATCTCACGGTACAGCTGGTGACTCTTTGATATCTCATGATCCATCTGGTTGACTCTTTGATATCTCACGGTCCAGTTGGTTGACTTTTTGATATCTTAATCCAGATGGTTGATACAAATGTTAACAGTTCAGATGGTTGGTACAAGTCTGGTGCCAGTTCCTTGAACAAAATCTTCCTCAGATATGAAGTAGTTCTGGCGTCTGATTTAATTCACGAGAAAAGAAAAATTGATATGATCCACACTTTTAAATTATTACCCCGACCCTGATCCGCGCCGACCACCCCCGCCTCCGCCCCGCCGTTGCCCCAACCACCGCCCCGCCACTGCCCACTCCGTCCCGCCTCCATCCTGCCTCTGCCCCGTCTCCGCCCTGCCTCCACCCCACCTCCACCTTGCCTCCACCCCACCTCCACCCTGCCTCCATCCTTCCTCTGCCCCGCCTCCGCCCCTCCTCCGCCCCGCCTTTGCCCCGCCTCCACCCCACCTCTGCCCCGCCTCGGCCCCACCTCCGCCCCGCCTCCGCCCGCCTCCACCCTGCTTCTGCCCCCCTCCGCCCCGCCTCCGCCCCGCCTCCACCCTGCTTCTGCCCCCCTCCGCCCCGCCTCTGCTCGGCCTCCGTTCTAGTTTTATCCTACTCAAAATTATATTAAAAATACAGCCAAGCAGCAGTAAGGCGGGTGATGGGGGATACTATGGAAGATGTAACTGGGGGGAATGTGGAGGGTTTGGTTCGGGAGTTTGGATCATCTCTTGTGGGAATCTAGAACGGTCAGGGAATCAAGGATGGGCTAGAATAATATCTAATTATAATAATAAAAATAATAATATATTTATTTCTACAAATACATGTACAAGGTATACAGTCCTAGCTGACATACTGCTATATAGAAAGCAGCTTAATATGCAAAGCAAATTAGGTCAGTTTTGTCCCAGGATGCGATCCACACCAGTCCACTAACACCCAGGTACCCATTTTACTGATGGGTGAAAATGGACAGCAGCTGTAAAGAAACACGCCAAATGTTTTCACCCTTACCGAGAATCGAACCCGGACCCTCAGCGTGTGAAGCGAGAGTTTTGCCTACCAGGCCAAGAGCCACAGAAGATGGGCAAGACGGCTAGAGGAATGTGGAGATTCCTCTAGGAGGGTGGAAAATGCCGGCTGGGTTGGTAGTGGGCCGGCTAGGACAGTTGGAAGCTGGCTAGGAAGTTGGGGAGCTGGCTGGGACATCAGTAACAGTGTTACACAGCGTCCAGTCCCTGCTGGGCTCAACAGCTTAACCTCATTATTCCAGGAAGCCCTGCCCCTCCTCGCCCCCCCCTCTCCTCCTCCCATCCCAATCATTCCCCTTCCCTCCTGGCCCCCTTCATCCCCTCCCCTTTACATGCAGAGGAAGACCAGCCAATAACAGCATTGTCAGTCTATGATATTGAGAACACAAAAGTTAAATGTATGTATGTATGTATATATATATATATATTATATATATATATATATATATATATATATATATATATATATATATATATATATGCAATAAGATCACAGTAAACAGGTGATTTCAAAATATGCAAAACAACCACTCTGAAAGAATAGAGAAATTCCAAGCGCTTTCGTGACTACTCACATTATCAAGGAACTATGAAAGTGAAGCATCCAAGGAAGCTATATAAAGGGTCCGACCAGCACCTCACTATCAGATCCCACAACGGTTAAACACGTGACGCGCGGCGAGCCAACTTGGATAGGTCCTTTGCACAACTCACCCCCAAGCTATTCTACCCAAGAAAATTTAAAAATTATTTGTCCAGTGTATTATTAAATTCTTCCCAAATTCTATTAATTATAAATGGTTTATATAAATTAGATCCATTTATAATTAATAGAATTTGGGAAGAATTTAATAATACACTGGACAAATAATTTTTAAATTTTCTTGGGTAGAATAGCTTGCGGGTGAGTTGTGCAAAGGACCTATCCAAGTTGGCTCGCCGCGCGTCACGTGTTTAACCGTTGTGGGATCTGATAGTGAGGTGCTGGCCGGACCCCTTATATAGCTTCCTTGGATGCTTCACTTTCATAGTTCCTTGATAATGTGAGTAGTCACGAAAGCACTTGGAATTTCTCTATTCTTTCAGAGTGGTTGTTTTTGCATATATATATATATATATATATATATATATATTATATATATATATATATATATATATATATATATATATATATATATATATATATATATATATATATATATATATATATATATATATATATATGTCGTGCCGAATATGTAAAACTGGTCAATTAGCAAGAACTCATTTAAAATTAAGTCCTTTCTAAAATTTTCTCTTATACGTTTAAAGATATATTTTTTTCATTAATGATAATGAAAAAAAAATTTTAACTTTGCACCAAAAGAATCTTAGAAAACTTACCTAACCTTATTATAACAAGAACAATTTATTTTAGCCTAACCTAACTAAATATATTTTAGATTTGTTTACAATAATTTAATACTAAACAAAGACAGTGAAATATATTTTTTTCGTTAGGTTCAGAATGATTTTGGCGAAATTATTGCATACACAAATTTTCACATGTCCTATATGGCAAGATGAGTGTTGCTATTTAAGCCAAGATAGCAAGTTCTGCCTATTCGGCACGACATATATATATATATCTTAAAGGCGGGGCAGGGGTCGTCCTCGAAAAGGTTGGAAGGAAGGGGTAAGGGAGGTTTTGTGGTCGAGGGGCTTGGACTTCCAGCAGGCGTGCATGAGCATGTTCGATAGGAGTGAATGGAGACGAATGGTATTTGGGACCTGACGATCTGTCGGAGTGTGAGCATGGTAATATTTAGTGAAGGGATTCAGGGAAATCGGTTATTTTTATATAATCAGACTTGAGTCCTGGAAATGGGAAGTACAATGCCTGCACTCTAAAGGAGGGGTTTCGGGATACTAGCAGTTTGGATGGATATGTTGTGTCTCTTTATACGTATATGCTTCTAAACTGTTGTGTTCTGAGCACCTCTGCAAAAACAGTGATTATTTGTGAGTGAGGTGAAAGTGTTGAATGATGATGACAGTATTTTCTTTTTAGGGATTTTCTTTCTTTTTGAGTCACCCTGCCTCGGTGGGAGACGGCCGACTTGTTAAATATATATAATATTATTTTATATATATATTTTATATATATATAATATATATATATATATATATATATATATATATAATATATATATATATATATATATATATATATATACAAACATACATACATACATATATATATATATATATATATATATATATATATATATATATATATATATATATATATATATATATTATATATATATATATATATGTATGTATGTATGTATGTATATTATATATATATATATATATATATATATATATATATATATATATACTGTCATCATCATTCAACACTTTCACCTCACTCACACATAATCACTGTTTTTGCAGAGGTGCTCAGAACACAACAGTTTAGAAGCATATACGTATATACGCTAATTGCCGTAGTGCTAGGAATAAGATGGACGAGTTGAGATTAGTTGCTAGTGTAGGTAACATTGATGTATTTGCCTTAACTGAGACGTGGTTTAATTCAAAAAGTCGGGACATGCCTGCGGAATGTCATATTCAGGGTTTTAAATTGTTCCAAGAAGATAGAAGTATTGGAGGGGGGGTGGGGTGGCATTGTATGTCCGAGATCGCTTGAACTGTTGCATAAAAACGGGTATTAAGTCTGAAGTAACACATACAGAGTCTGTTTGGATAGAATTTTCAGAGGGGCATGAAAAAACTGATTTTAGGAGTGATATACCGTCCCCAAACTTAGATAGGGACCAAGGGGAAACTACTATGGGAGGAAATTGTTAAGGCCACAAGGCACGATAATGTAGTAATTCTAGGAGACTTTAACTTTAGTCATGTTGATTGGAATTTCTTGACTGGGAATTTAGAATCATACGACTTCTTAGAAGTATTTCAGGATTGTTTTTTGAAGCAGTTTGTGACAGAACCTACAAGGGGAAATAACCTGCTTGACTTAGTTATGGCAAACAATGAATCCCTTGTTAATAATTTAGAAATTTCAGAGGAACTGGGTGCTAGCGACCACAAATCAATTACATTTAGCATTGAATGGAAGTACGATAGTAGCGATAACTCAGTAACAGTCCCAGATTTTCGCTTAGCAGATTACGATGGGCTTAGAGAACACTTATCATCTGTTGACTGGGGTAACGAAGAGAGCTATCAATATGACAGTTTTCTGAAACACTATACATGCTGCTCAAAGAGCGTTTATCCCATAAAAAGAAATTAGATCAAATAGAAATGACCCAAAATAGATGAATAATAGGCTCAAATATCTACTAGGGCATAAGAAAGGAATTTATAGGCGTATCAAAAGAGGTGAGGGTCATCTTATGAATCAGTATATTGACATTAAGAGGGACATTAAAAAGGGGATAAGAAAAGCTAAAAGGGATTATGAAATTAAAGTTGCTAGGGATTCTAAAACTAACCCAAAAAGTTTTTTCCAGGTCTAAAAACAAAAGTTAGAGAAAAAGGGTCCCAAAAAAATAACTATGGGCCTTACTGACAAAGAGAATAAATGTGCTTGTTTTTAAATAATTTTTTCTCTCATTTTTAACAGGAAGACACTAACAATATTCCAGAAATTTAATTTTTCAGTGGGCTAAAGAAAAAAAATTATGAAACATCACGTCACTATAAATGGTTGTAAAGGTAGAAGACTAAAAGAAAAATAATCGCCGGGGCCCCTGATGAGGTTTTTTCAAGGGTTTTTTAAAGGGAATGAAAATGGAACTCTGTGAACCATTAACTAAATTTTTAATTTATCTTTCAAAAGGTTTTTAGTGTCTGATATGTGGAAGATGGGTAATGTAACTCCCATTTTTAAAAAGGGGAAAAGTCGTTACCGTAAATTTCCGCCCCAAAAAGCCTGACCCCCAATTGTAGGCAAATTACTAATTTTTGTTATAGCTGAGAAATTTTAAGAACCACTCATAACATAGCTTGTTAATGATACTCAGCATGGATTCACAAGAGGCCCGGGCTTGTCTAACTATTTTTTTAACTTTCTTCAGTAAAGCTTTTGAGGCTTTTACCCCAATAAAAAATTTTATTTATTTACTTAGATTTTAGTAAGGCTTTTTATAGAGTCCACACCATAGACTGTTAAAGAAAGTGGCAGCTCATGGCATTGGGGCAAAAGTGCTCTCGTGGATCGAGTCATGGCTCACTGACAGGAAGCAGAAGTGTCCATAAATGGGGTTAAATCCGAGTGGGGATCTGTAACAAGTGGCGTTCCACAGGGATCAGTCTTGGGCCCGTTGTTGTTTATAATATATATCAATGATCTTGATGAGGGAATTACTAGTGATATGAGCAAATTCGCCGATGACACAAGATAGTAGGATAATTGATTCAAACGTAGATGTTATGGAACTTCAGGAGGATTTAAAAACTCTATTCTTGTCAGAAAAGTGGCAGATGCAGTTCAATGTAGATAAATGCAAGGTTCTGAAGCTTGGGAGTGCCCATAACCCTAGTACTTATAAGTTAAATGATGTAGAACTTAGCCATACAGATTGCGAAAAGGACTTGGGGGTTATGGTGAGCAGCAACCTTAAACCAATACAGCAATGCCTAAGCGTACGTAATAAGGCAAATAGATTACCGGGATTTATATCAAGAAGTGTAAGCAACAGAAGTCCAGAGGTCATACTGCAGCTTTATACATCATTAGTAAGGCCTCACCTAGATTATGCAGCTCAGTTCTGGTCTCCGTATTACAAAATGGACATAAATTCGTTAGAAAACATTCGGGGTGGGATGACTAAATTAATACATAGCATTAGAAATCTTCCTTATGAAGAAAGATTGAAGACTCTTAAGTTACATTCACTTGTTAGACGAAGAATGAGGGGAGACCTGATCGAAGTGTATAAGGGGAAGATAGGTATTAATAAAGGGGATATTAATAAGGTCTTGAGGATGTCTCTCCAAGAGAGAACCCGCAGTAATGGATTTAAATTAGATAAGTTTAGATTTAGAAAGGACATAGGAAAGTATTGGTTTGGAAATAGGGTAGTTGATGAGTGGAACAGTCTACCTAGTTGGGTTATTGAGGCTGGGACTTTGGGTAGTTTCAAATCTAGGTTGGATAAGTACATGAGTGGGAGGGGTTAGATTTGAGTGGGACTTTCACATCAGAGCTTATTTCTTGGGTGGCATTGAAAATTGGGTTGGGCAAGTGTTTTGTTGGTGGGATGAATTGTAAAGGACCTGCCTAGTGTGGGCCAGCAGGCCTCCTTCGGTGTTCCTCCTTTCTTATGTTCTTATGTTCTTATATACATATATACACAAACACACACACACACACACACACACACACACACACACACACACACACACACACTCAAAGAATACCTTTCACTTAGTCAATTGTTAGCTACATATTTTTTGCACTACACGTCAGATATATTTTCAATTTCATTTCAATCTTTACATGTCATTGCATTTTCTCAAATAATTTTTTTGCATGTTAGTCTTTTTCTGTGAAGTGTACAGTGTGCATCACAGAGTAATAATAAATGAGCAGCAGTGTACGTTTCCAGTTTCCTCAGCTCTCGGCAATATTTCAAAACAAGATTTTTGTAATACATTTTATTTTTAATTTGTCTATTGTTAATAATATTTCTTAAATGATGCGTTAAATCCGAGTGAGTTATTCAGGGCAAGACGTTGTGGAGGGTTGATCATAGATTCGGTAGATTCGCTTAGGTCCGTGTTTGACATCTTGTGTTGTTCGTTGGTCATAAGATTTCATCACATCACCGACGTTGAATAATAAGAGTGGCAAGAATTACTCTCCATTATTTGATAGAGGACACATAAACCACCATGTACCATGGTACACACACACACACTATCATTACCACATTTGCAATAAACCCCACTCCACAAAACAAAGCAAACCCAAAATAGCAAGACGAAAAGGCAGGGGTACTAAGGATGGCTGGAATGATAAGGAATCATTGGCAGAAAGGATCAACAGCACAATGGAATGAGATTGTGAAAAAATCTAAACAAGTTTTGCAACTCACTTGATGAGAAAATATCTGCAGAGATCAAGAAGTGGGATATCTCATTGCTGCTGAGGCAAAGATGCAGAGCCTGGTGGATGAACTGGAAGTGCTGAAACAGAATATAGAGGTGAGGTCTGATAGGAGCAAGTTGCTGGAGAGGACGTTAGTGGAGAGTGAGGGGACTAAATGAGGGGCAGGAGCAAAGAAGCCCCTTGAGGAAATGATATCAGGTCACTAGGATGTCTAGATGATAAAAAAAAACATGGAGATATTTAAATCGTACCCAGAGATATGGAGTGAAACAAAATTGGAAGAGGAGAGGGAGAGATCACTTATTCATGGAAGGGAAAGGAAGACGTATGACAAAAAAGATACGGGGAGGTAAAAGAGATTGACAGCATCATCATAGTGAGAGGCGATAGCATGGCCCAACTGACGAATTTTCAGAGACTTGGGGAGTATTCAAGGGAAGAGAACTGCCCAATCAAATTGACATTCAAAACAGAAATGGTACAAAACAAGATCCTACAGAGAAAACCAAGGTTTAAGGAGTCCCCAAAATACCAGGAAGTGTACCTTGAATGCGACAACACAAAAGGAATGAGAACAACTGAGAGAGTAAGAAGGCACCAGAGGCAGAAAGGGTAGACAGAGCAGGTACCAACAGATAGGACAGTACAGCCTCGGGGAAAACAACAAACACACCTGCCAACAGAACCTCTGCAGCATCTCCTTAACCCCTACCAGCCCACACCAACCAAACACAACAACTAGAAGCAAACTACACTCCACACCCACAGTCCCCACCCATCACTAATACTACAATAGCAGCCTACCATAATATCCACCACTGTTTACCACACCCTCAGCCTGCACAAACCCATCCAACCATCCAGAATACAGTTCTGGAAAGGAAGCTGAAGGTATGGTATACCAACACAGATGGAATAACAAATATGAGTGACGAGTGGCAAGAAAGAATCACTGAGGCATCCCTGAACATTGTAGCATTCACAGTAACAAAGCTCACTGGGATAATAACAGATGCAACCTTCCCATCTGGATATCAGATCCTGATGAAAGACAGAGGAAACAGAGGGGAAGGGAGAGTTGAACTGCTCATCAGTCAGAGGTGAAGCAACTGGCTACATAGTAGGAACACCTCTAACCAGGGGTCCAAAAGTGATGATAGCAATGATGTACAACCCGCCACTGAACAGCAGCAGATCAAAACAAGAATACCATGAGAGGAACAGAACGATGGTGGCCACACTAGCCGAGGTGGCCAAAAGGGACCACATAAGCAAGGCAAAGTTATTCATCATGGGAAAATCCAGAGTAACATGGGGGACCAGAGACATACAGAGCCAAGATGCTGGAGGTGGTGCTAGAAAATTTTATTTACCAAATTGTTAGAGACACAACCAGAGAGAGAGGCAACGATAAACCAGCAAGGCTGGACCTCATATTCGCCTTGAACAATTCAGACATAAGGGAAATCACACACGAAATGCCCCTCGGTGCTAGTGATCACATGGTCTTGAGTTTTGAATGCATGGTAGATTTAGTAATAAAGAGTGAAGCAGCAAGAGAAGGAGGGGAAAACCAAACTTCAAAAAAAGGGACTGCACATGAATGAGGCAATTCCTGCATGACGTGTAGTGGGTAAGAGAGCTAGATAGGAAGACAGTAAATGAAATTATGGAACACGTGACCCCACAGTGCTCTGAGGCAGAGGTCATACCAAGAGTCAACAGAAACAATGGGAAGATCAGAGTGAACCCATGGTTTACCTGGAGGTGTGGAGTGGCCAAAGCTAGATCTAGCATGGAAAAAGTATAGAAGGTAAAAGACTCGAGAAGACAGGGAGTTGAGCTGAAGAGCCAGAAATGAATATGCATGAATAAGGAGAGATGCCCATAGGCAATACGAGAATGACACAGCATCAAAAGTCAGATCTGGCTCAAAGTTGTTATATAGCTACATCAGTAGGGAAACAACAGTCAAAGACTAGGTAAACAGGATAAGGGGGGCAGGGAGCACACAGGGAGCGACCAGGAAGTATGTGAAGAACTCAGCTCAAGATTCAGGGAGGTATTCACAGTGGAGACAGAGAGGCTTCCAGCAAACCGAGGGAGCAGGGTGTACCAACAAGTGCTGGACACACTGCACACAACCAAAGAGGAGGTGAAGAAACTGCTAGGTAAACTAGATACCTCGAAGGCGGTGGGTCCAGATAACATCTCTCCATGGATCCTGAGAGAAGAAGCAGATGCACTACATGTACCACTTACAACACTCTTCGCTAAATCTACTGAAACAAGGCAACAGCCTGAGATGTGGAAGACAACAAATGTAGTCCCAATTTTCAAGAGAGAAGACAGACAGTGAGCACTAAACTACAAACCAGTGTCGCTGACATGTATGTTAAGTTATGGAGAAGTTTATTAGGAGAAGAGTGGTGGAGCACTTAGAAAGGAACAGGCTCATTCAGGACAACCAGTATGGCTTCTGGGAAGAGAAATCCTGATTCACAAACCTACCGGTAACAGAAGACAGGAGAGAGAGAGAGAGATGGGGAGACTACATCTTCTTGGAATATACGAAGGCTTTCGACACAGTACCACACAAGAGACTGGTTGAAAAGCTAGAAGAGTAGGCAGGAATAGCAAGAAAAGTGCTGCAATAGATCAAGGAATACCTGACAGGAAGGAAACAATGCGTATTGGTACTTGACGAGGTGTCAGAGTGGGTGCGTGTATCGAGTGGGGTTTCACAAGGGTCAGTCCTAGGTTCGGTGCACTTGTATATGTGAATGACATGACGGAAGGGATAGATTCAGAGGTGTCCCTGTTTGCAGACGATGTGAAGCTAATGACAGCACAAGTGAACAAGGACCTGGTAAGCCTACAAGGAAATCTGGACAGTTTGCATGCCTGGTTCGATAAATGGCTCCTGGAGTTTAATCTCAGCAAGTTCAAAATCATGAAGTTTGGGGAAGGACAAAGAAGACCGCAAACGGAGTACAGCCTAGGAGATCAACAGCTGCATAACTTACTCAAAGAAAAATGATCTTGGGGGTGGACATCATACCGAGCACATTTGAGGCGCATATCAACCAAATAACTGCTGCAGATTATGGGCGCCTGGGAAACCTACGAAAAGCGTTTCGACATCTAAGGAGTCATTCAAGACACTGTACAGTGTACACTCTGTACGTCGGGCCCATATGGAACCCACAGCTGGTCAAACACGTCAAGAAATTAGAGAAAGTGCAAAAGTTTGCAACAAGACTAGTCCCGGAGCTAGGTGCATGCTCTACGACACTGGAGGATAGGAGGGATAGGTAGGACATGATAACGACATGAAAATTACCGAGAGGAACTGACAAGATAGATAGGGAAAGATGTTTCAAAGATGGGACACAGCAACTAGGGGTCACAGCTGGAAGCTAAAAGCTTATATGAGTCACAGGGATGTTAGGAAGTATTTCTTCAGCCATAGTGTTGTCAGGAAGATGAACAATCTGGATTGTGATGAAGTGGAGGCAGGATCCATACATAGATTTAAGAAGAGATTCGATAGAGCTCATGGAGAAGGGGGAGAGTAGACCTAGTAGCGACCAGCAAAGAGGCGGGGGCAGGAGCTATGATTCGACCCTTGCAACCATAAATTGGTGAGTACACACAAACACACACACTCACGTGAAGCAGTATCGCTAAATAGTGCTCCCAGGATTTAGCGTTCTTGTTGAAGATATTGGCCTTACCAGCTATGTGTAATTTATATATATAAATATAGGAAACACTTAGCTGATAAATGACAGCAAATCGTCTACACAGCCGCCCCTGCAGACGAGGTCTAGAAGCTGTCGAAACCATCTCAACGTGGGCTGTCAAAAAAATATAATTTGTAAGTTATAAATTACCCCTAGGGGGTGTTATGTCAGCATATTTCATACACTGGTGGCTGACGATGTACATACTTGTTTGGACTCAAAAGTCCACACCGTACTGCCGACTATAGGTTGATTACAAACTCCTTGCGACTCAAGAACTGCGCAGTCCCCCGATCTACAAGAAATTCGTAACATACCTTGCTCTTGTAGCGTGAGCTATGGTGTTCTTAACACCTTCGACAGGTATCGGTGACTTGATAGAAGCTGAAGTGTCCTTGGATGTCCACGTCTTCCATTGTCTAGGAAACGCACACTGGTACACTATGTTCCACAAGATTTGTCTTTATTGTTCACAATGTATCACAAGAGAAGCTGATCACACTTCTCTTATGTTTATTGTGTTTGAGACACTTTGTTCACACTAACGCACAGATCAGTGTTCTTTGCTAGTTATCCTGGCGTCAGTGTCACTCCCACTAGAGTCAAAGATAGTCTGGCGATGCCACACCGCCCCAAGCCGTCACTGCCCTAATACACAAAAAAAACGCTGACCTAGTACCTTGCATCCTTGTCACCTCCTCGATGAAGCAAAGCAGAATGTTTGTTTCTTGCTGTCTTAAGCATAGACAACAATGTGCACTACCTTTACTATGGTAATAAAGTGGGAGCAGGATTTTCCTTGTCCTGCTAAGTAAGAGATGTACTGTCTCTTATAAAAATACACTTTGCAACACCGCTGCAAGGAGCAGAGGTCACTTGACTACGTGGCATAGCATCTGTGATCAATTACTCACTCTAGCAGTAAACAAGACGCTCGCCCCTTCTGAGAGGGCTTGGCCCCTCAGGGCTGAAAGGGCTGAAGGGGGCTGATACCCCCCTCCTGGAGAAAATTTCTCCACAGTTCTAGTGGCTGTCCTAAGATATTATTAGCGGTCATCGTACGTAAGTGAATCAGTGAACATATCTACAAAAGTGTAATAGCTTTCAAGAGTGTGAAATAATGTGATAAGATCAAGAATTTTACAATTTAAATTTGAATGAATGGTGAGTGAGGGAGGGTAGCAGTCAGCTGATGAGGCTGCTGGCTGCAGTGTTGACACAAAATATCCAAACATTGTTAATTGGGTTAACGGTGTGATCTGAAATATTAATAAATGCAGATATTGGTTGGTTATAGCAGCAGTGTAGTGATAAGGTCATAAACGAGTGATTAAGTAAATACTGAAAGTAAGAAAAAATTAGTCAGTACCCCAGCAGTTGGTGTTGTGAATGTAGCTAATATCATCAGATTTGTTATGACCATAATACTGTACTAAAGAAAAAAGAGTGAATACCAAGTCTTAAAAGAAAAATAAAATAAAAACTTGAATGCATGATAAAGTTCCTGGAGGAGTTACAAAGTGAAGGTGATGATAGCACCCACCAGCAGGAACCTCCACTGTGCAGACAACGTCACTTGTCTATGTCTGGTTAGTTTTTGGTTGGTGTCTAAGGTGTCAGTGTCTCGCCCTGCTGGTTGTATGCTATATCATCACTCTCTCCCTAACTTTCAGTGCCAGGAGATAGATTGTGGTAACCCTGATAATGTTTAGTAAATTATTTAAATATCTTCAGAAGAGTTGTGTAGCCTAGTGACCCCCCCCCCCCGTCTTTCTGACAGCGACAAGCTAGTAAACAAGTACGTACATACAAACACACGTGTTCACCAGTAATTATTATTATAGTAAATATTAGCATACATTAATAAGGAATTGAGTGAGAAATAATCCTATAATCTTCAAAAAAGTAATGTAGCCTAGTGTGCAAAGATTCGGGCCGGGAGAGTACCGGTGAACCAACAACAACAAAGATCCGGGCCGGGAGAGTACCAGTGAACCAACAACAACAAAGATCCGGGCCGGGAGAGTACCAGTGAACCAACAACAACAAAGATCCGGGCCGGGAGAGTACCGGTGAACCAAGAACAACAAAGATCCGGGCCTGGAGAGTACTGGTGAACCAAAGAACAACAAAAGATCCGGGCTGGGAGAGTACCGGTGAACCAAGAACAACAAAGATCCGGACCGGGAGAGTACCGGTGAACTAAGAACAACAAAGATCTGGGCCGAGAGAGTACCGGTGAACCAAGAACAATGACAATAGTGTGTTAAAGTGATCCCCCCCTCTTTTTCAAAGAACGACAAGCTAGTAAGCACAAACAAACACAAGTGTACACAGTAAATATTATATACTATATATTAGTGTATATTAATAAGGAATTGATTGTGAAAAAATTTTATAATCTTCAAAAGAGTAGCGTAGCCTAGTGGTGACGTGTACTTAGCTCAGTGGTGACGTGTACTTAGCTCAGTGGTGACGTGTACTTAGCTCAGTGGTGACGTGTACTTAGCTCTGTGAAGACCTGTTTGTGCGCTCTCTCTGGATTGAAGCAAGATGCCCTCCATCGAGCAACTTTACCAACAGCTTAAGGAAGAATTGAGGATGGCAAAGATGTAGATTCGGCGACTGACCGAGGAAAACATGAAGATTCATAGTAGTCCTCCTGTTTTGAGTCCTCAGGTCAAGAAGGGAAACTGGTCAGTGGCTGGACAGCAGGGAACGAAGTTGACGATCAAGAAGACGAATGGAAAGGTAGAAACGATGAAGAAGAAAGAGACTGCTGTGGAAACTGTTGAGGAAACATCTAATACATTCTCAGTGCTACCCGACGAATGTGAGTCGACTACTGGGAACGTCACGACGAACGACACCAAGGAAGGTAAGAATATTGTTGTTGTTGGGGATAGCCAAGTTAGGTATATGGATAGGGCGTTCTGCTTGAAGGACAGGAGTAGGAGACAGAGGGTTTGCTTTCCTGGGGCTGGGATGGAGGATATTGTTAGCCGTCTGGATGACATCATGAGAGGTAATGGGAGCAACCCTATTATCTGTCTCAGTGCTGGAGGCAATGATGTTGGCAGACGTAGGAGTGAAGACCTGATTAGCAGGTATAGGTCAGCAATAGAAATAATTAGGAGGAAGGGTGGGAACCCTGTCATATGTGGTATTTTGCCAAGGAGAGGAGTTGGAAATGAATGGTTGTCCAGGGCAATTGGTGTCAATTGCTGGCTGGACAAATACTGTAAGGAAAATGCGGTAACATTCATTGACAACTGGGACATCTTCTATGGCAGAAATGACATGTACTCACCTATTTGTGGTTGCAGGGGTCGAGTCACAGCTCCTGGCCCCGCCTCTTCGCTGATTGCTACTAGGTCCTCTCTCTCCCTGCCCCATGAGCTCTATCATACCTCGCCTTAAAACTATGTATGGTTCCTGCCTCCACCACATCACTTTCTAGGCTATTCCATGGCCTGA
>NC_069419.1:38986598-39003848 GCF_026875155.1 Cherax quadricarinatus
ACCTAAGTTTAAAAACAACATAAATAGCATTAGAACTGGACAAGATTCCAATGCTCTATTTATTCATGTAAGAGATTTTAACATCCAATTGTTTTTCAAAAAGTTGAGAAAGTAGTATCAAGCAAGTCCATGGTCGATAGGAATATAATTGAATCTTGTTTTATAAAAAGCAGTTTTGAAAATAATATGAATATTTCCTTTGGTTTATATAAATTAGATTCATTTATAATTAATAGAATTTGGGAAGAATTTAATAATACACTGGACAAATAACTTTTAAATTTTCTTGGGTAGAATAGCTTGGGGGTGAGTTGTGCAAAGGACCTATCCAAGTTGGCTCGTCGCGCGTCACGTGTTTAACCCTTTGAGGGTCGACAGGCCCTCTCCGAAACTCGTTCTCAGGGTCGGCCAAATTTAAAAAAAAAAAAAAATTATTTTCTCTTATGAAAAGATAGAGAATGTTTTCCCGATCATAAAGACACCAAAAGTTTGAAATTTGATAGAAAACTTACGGAATTATGCTCTCGCAAAGTTAGCGGTCTCGGCGATGTTTACGCATCGGCGATTTTGCCCACTTTGAGCCCATTTTCGGCCATTTCACTTTTACTAGTCGACAAAAAACATAAATATTTCGCTAGAACTCCTTTTTTTTCTATCAAATGGTTGCAAGAAACCACCCATTTATGAAATTCAACTATCCAGTACAGTGGTCAGAATTTAGCAATTTTGCCAATTTCACACAAATTTCAAAAGATGCCAATTTCGAATAGGGTCCAGAAAAAAACAAGAAAGACATTCCGGGCACTAAAATGACATTTCCTCTAGTCATTAGTCACGTCTCATGGCCCCTCTTATTTCTTTTGCTTTCCACTTTGAATTTTTATTTTCACAAAAAAATATAAGATTTACTGTTATTGCAGACTACTGCATAGTGTAAAAAAAATGGTATATAATATTATTGGTGCACTTGTGAAAGAATAATATACGACTCACCAGTTGACTTGTATTGTACGCTTGGCACGATTTGTTTACTTTTGAAGTTTGGTATAAATCGAACTTTCTGTACTTTGAGGCTCAATTTCAAGGCACCTTTCATTGTAAACCAGTCAAATTCATCTCAATTTCTGTATATGTTTCCATTCTATAAAATGAGACCAGGAAACTAGAATACAACAATAAATACCATAGAAAAATGACCTGCAAAGTCGCCGATTTATTAAAAAAAAAAATGGTCAAAGTTTTTTTTTCTCAGTATTGCACTGTGTGCTGCCAGGATTTTTTTTGACTGTGGCACACGACCACATAGACCCATGCTTTCTTTTGAAGGCCTACCGCTTTCTCCCACTAGATTTGAGGCCGCTAGAATTTATGAGTACTAGTACGTCAAAAACCCCTACTCGTAAGACGTACTAGTACGACGAAAACCCTCAAAGGGTTAACCATGTGGGACAAAATCTGATAGTGAGGTGCTGGTCGGACCCTTTATATAGCTTCCTTGGATGCTTCACTTTCATAGTGCCTTGATAATGTGAGTAGTCACGAAAGCGCTTGGAATTTCTCTATTCTTTCAGAGTGGTTGTTTTGCATATTTTGAAATCACCTGTTTACTGTGATCTTATTGCATATTTATATATATATATATATATATATATATATATAATATATATATATATATATATTATATATTATATTTATATATATATTCTATTATTATATATATTTATAAAATAGTTTCTAAAACCCAGAAATATTTTAGTTGACACCTGTTGACTACTAGAAAGATTACACTAGTAATTATGCGTTTATCTGATAACTATTATGGGCTTAGAGCACACTTATCATCTGTTGACTGGGGTAACGAAGAGAAGCTATCAATATGACAGTTTTCTGAACACTATACATGCTGCGCAGGAAGGTTTATCCCATATAAAAGAAATTAGATTCAATAGAAATGACCCAAATGTGATGAATAATAGGCTCAATATCTACTAGGGGCATAAAGAATAGGAATTTATAGAATATCAAAAGAGGTGAGGGTCTCGTATGATTCAGTATATTGACATATGAGGGACATTAAAAAGGGGTAAGAAAAGCTAAAAGGAAACTATGAATTTAAAAGTTGCTAGGGATTCTAAAAACTAACCCAAAATAGTTTTTTCCAGGTCTATAGAACAAAAGTTAGAGATAAGATAGGTCCCCTTAAAAAAATAACTATGGGCACCTTACTGACAAAGAGATGAAATGTGCTTGATTTAAATAATTTATTTTCTCTCAGTATTACACAGGAAGGACACTAAAAAATATTCAGTAATTAATTTTTACAGTGGGCGAGAAGAAGATAAATTATGTAACATCCAATCACTAGTTGAGATGGTTGGTGAAGCAGATAGACAGACTGAAGCAAAATAAGTCGCCCAGGTCCTGATGAGGTTTGTTCTAAGGGTTCTTAAAGAATGCAAAATGGAACTCTGTGAACCATTCAACTAATATTTTTAATTTATCTCTTCAAACAGTGTAGTGTCTGATATGTGGGATGATGGCTAATGTAATTCTATTTTTTAAACTAGGGGGACAAGTCGTTACCGTCAATAAATAAAAATTACCGCCCAATAAGCTGACCTCAATGTAGGCAAATTACTAGAGTCAATCTTTAGCTGAAATTATATTGTGATATAAGGATACACTATCTTCGTTATCCGTGATAGTCATAGCTTGACATTTATATATGATATTCTCATGTCTATGGATATCAGACAAGTGATTGTGTGCTGGAATTTGTAGATCTAACTAAATATTAAGATTAAGTTTACTGACAGACTAAGACGACTCTCTGAGCTAAAGACCTAGAGCAGAGAACCACAAATAAACTCGAACACGCGTTGATATCCAACCGTCTACAGATTACTGCTCCACAGATTCATTCTCGCCTGCGTGGCATTCGTCGATCACGCTCGCTTCCCCCACCGCCATCCTATCCACGACTGCCGCGCATCAACCGAAGTGCGCCACAGACTCCATCGGCTCCCTCCCGGCGGCCCCCCCCGGCACAACGCCCTACGACCCCCGCCCGCGCGCTGCCCCCCCGGGGGGCCGCCCGGTCCCCCCCCGCCGAAACCCCTAAAGCCCCTCCCCGCCCTCTAGTGCGCCCCCCCCACCTGCGTCCCCATGCCCGCCCCCCCCTCACCCCTCCCGACAGGAAGAAGAGCTGTTGTCCATAAATAGGCGCCGGTTTAAGTTAAGGCTGATGTTAATTTATTCGAGTGCGGGAATCTGAACAAGTGGCGTTCACAGGGATCAGTCTTGGGCCCCCCCGTTTCCCCCCGTTGTTGTTTATAATATATATCAATGATTCTTGATGAGGGAATTACTAGGTGATATGAAGCAAATTCGCCGGATAGGGACACAAAAGATATGGTAGGATAAATTGATTCAAAAGTAGATGTTATGGAAACTTCAGGAGGAATTTTAAACAAACTCTATGTCTTGGTCAGAAAAGTGGCAGTGCAGTTCAATGTAGATAAATGCAAAGGTTCTGAAGCTTGGGAGTGCCCATAACCTAGATACTTATAAGTTAATGAAAAGTAGAATCTTAGCCATACAGATTTTGGCGAAAAGGACTTGGGGGTTATGGTGAGCAGCAACCTTTAAACCAAGACACAGCAATGCCTAGCGTACGTAATAGGCAATAGATTACTGGGATTTATTTCAAGAAGATGTAAGCCAACAGAAGTCCAGAGGTCATACTGCAGCTTTATACATCATTAGTAAGGCCCTCACCTAGATTATGCAGCTCAGTTTGGTCTCCATATTACAAAATGGACTAAATTCGTTAGAAAACATTCAGCGTAGGATTGACTAAATAATACATAGCATTAGAAAATCTTCCTTATGAAGAAAGATTGAAGCCTCTTAAGTTGCATTCACTTGTAGACGATGAATGGGGGATGACTGATCGAAATGTATAAGTGGAAGTTAGGTATTAATATAGGGGGATATTTATAAGTCTTGATGTCTCTCCAAGAAGAGAACCCGCAGTAATGGGATTAAATTAGATAAGTTTAGATTTTAAAGGACTAGAAGTATTGGTTGTAAATAGGGTAGTTGTGAGTGGAACAGTCGACTAGTTGGGTATTAAGGGCTGGGAATTTGGGTGTTTAAATCTAGTTTGGATAAGTACATGAGTGGGAGGGGTTGGATTTGAGTGGGACTTTCACATCAGAGCTTATTTCTTGGGTGGCATTGAAAATTGGGTTGGGCAAATGTTTTGTTAGTGGGATGAATTGTAAAGGACCTGCCTAGTATGGGCCAGCAGGCCTCCTGCAGCGTTCCTCCTTTCTTATGTTCTTATGTTCTTAAGTAATGTTTCACTATGTGAGCCCTGGTGTGATAGTGTTAAGAGTTAAATCTTGATCACCTTCCCTGTTAGTTTTAAGAATTAAATCTTGATCACCTTTGCTGGTAATGTTAGGAGTTAACTCTTGGTCACCTTTCCTGGTAATCTTGAAGAATATTTCCTAAGACAGAACTTACTGTAGTATAACTTAACTGACTATGTGTAACCAACAGTAACCTTACAGGCTCACCGATTGATTCTGGCAATGAGTTCTCCAGTATTTGAAGTCATGTTGTTTGGTCCTCTGGCCGAGAAAGAGAACCTCAGCCTTCCTGATGATCCACCAGAATCCTTCAGCTTGTTATTGAAATACTTGTATTGTGGCAGCACAGAGTTCTCCAGCATAAAACTGGCAGTGCAGGTCTACTGTCTAGCCAACAAGTACCAAATGGATGCTTTAACTAAAGTGTGTTCAGAGGTAAGTTTTATAATGCATGCTAAACTGACTTCTTCATTATGCCGTATTACATCAAATATGTATGATTTTAAGTCTATTGTTAAGACGATTATGGATCTAGGAATGTAATTTTTCCTGCATCTCTTTAGACTTGTATTGATGTATTTCAGGGCTCTTTGATTTGTGAAGTATCTCCTGTATTCCGTAACCTCAGCCCCTTGTACCACAACGTATGCTAGATTCATAGTAGTTGTATAAGCATCTTTTTCTTCTTGATTCGCCGGTATTCTCCTGGCCCGGGCCTTTTCCAAGTGGTGGCCCGGCCTTGGCTCCCTGTCTAAGGAGTGTCTGAGACCTAAGTCTCCCATGGGAGGAGGCACAAGTACCCCATCATCTTTGGGACCAACTGTCCCCAGGCCTAGCCACATTCCCCGCCCTCACGGGGCTCGTAGGGAGAAGCTAGGCTTCTCTGGTCTGCCATCCCCGCCCCAAGAGGGTTAATGGGTGTTACGTTGGTTTGTCCCTTATTACTTTGATAGTAAGGTTCTCACTACATGTTCTAGTGTGGGGTAGCTTTTTACTTAATGGCCTTATCTGTCTAGGGGTAATACTTACATCATGGCTGATCATCTTGAGTGTCTGATATCCTCTCACCAGCCCTCTTCACAGGTTATGTAAACTACTACTATAAAAATATAACTGTATTCTCAATAGATATGTACAGAATATACAATCACAGCCTCACATTTTCAAAACAAAAATCTACACACTCCATAGCAGTTCTCCCACATGGTGTATCCCAACAACTTTTGTCCTCTCTTCTTGACATAACTCTGGGCTAACCAGTGTTTTGACACACTTTAGTCACCCTGGGTATGGTGGCCACAACCTAAATGATAAAAACTCACCCCTGGAGCACACATGATGCCCCAAAAGATAGGAGAAGGACCCAGAGATCCTGCCAGGTTGAGGTCAGCCACAGAGAGAGGGAGTCAGTGGAGAGGGAGAGAGAGAGAGAGAGCCTGGCTAAGCTCCTCCCACCAAAACAAAAGACTGTTGCCAAGCACAATTCTCCAGTTACCACAATTCTACCACACCTTAATTTTACTTTTACAAAAAGAAATACAACTTTATAAACTACTTATTTAAATTGTGTGTTTATGTGTCTATAGTATAACCTATTATATTGAGAAAAATAGGCTTGACCCAGCTGCCTCTCAGTCATAAGGTTGATCAGTCCTTCTGACATTTAGAGCAAAGTCCCCATCAATTCAATATAATTAGGTATTCCAGAGTAACTGTTATTTATAAATACATGTTGGGTCCTATAGCCCCATAACACCCTCACCTCCAGACGAAGTCTCACAAAAGCTAGCCGTGTCCCTCAGGATACGGCTAGTAAAAAGTATATTGCTTAAGTCTGAAGGTGGTAAACAAGACTACTAGAAATGCTACATATTTCCTAGCACCATAACTACTCTTCACTTTACTGTTATTTACAACAGATTGCAGAATTTTTTTAGAAAAGCATTTTAACCATACCCATATACTCAAGTGTGTAACTATTTACAATTTTAGTGGCTTTTAAAAACAATACCCATTACAATGCAAGATTTGCACACAATGCCCACTGTGAAAGCCCGCACCAACAGGCCTGTGCCTCTGCTACGGTAATCCAAGCAAGCAACTGGTACTCCAGGGTGGCATCTTCCTGATCAGAGACGAGAGTAGAGCCAAACCCAGAGCAGTCAGGTGTACACCAGGCAGGAAACTTCACAAAACATGTCAAGGTGTCTCTCACTTGGTGGCCGAACCAAACAGTGAGACTTCCAGTCAACACTCACGATCCTTAACATGGTCAGGCACTCAAGCCCATCTTCCGAGGTCCCACTCCACACAGATCCTCCAAACTTATGAAGAGGAGGCTGACATAGAACATGGAGGGTCCAGGGACCACAAAGGCAAACCGTCGGGCCGTTTTGTATATAGAGCACACCAAGACACAACATACCTTCCTGAACGTCTCATGTTACCGAAGGTTGTCAACCACTGCCTCAACTCACATTTACGTACACCCTGACCCTCGTCACACTTTTGGCTCTGACTCAACCCCCTTCACAGTCAGATGGCTGGTAGGGAGTACTCAGGTTCGCCGAGAGTTCACCACTGCAAAAACAACAAGGTCAGCACAAGACAAACACTATGTACAAAGTACGCACCATGCATCTACATGAAACATCTAGAGAGAGCATCAGCAACCACATTCTCTGAGCCCTTTATATATTTGACTTCCAAATTAAAAGGCTGTAGGAACAAAGCCCATTTTAAGAGTCTGATTTTAGTCACTATACACAGGAACAGGATGAAGAGATCCTGAGACATGTACAAATGCTGAATAGCCAGCCCCAAAATGAAAATTTTCTTTCCTGTGGTAAAATGGTGACATTTAAACTTAGAAGGTTGTTCATAGACAGTAACAGTTCTGCAACCTCTCGCAGTGCAACAACAAACACCAAAGACATCTCTTTGCACCCAGGTTGGATACATCAAGTTTACACAAACACCATCACGTTCCATCTCACACACAAATTTTAAACACACAATGAACACAATTTGCATTACACACATTAAAATGGTGCTTGAACACAGACCATGGAAATCACATCTTCCATGTTTTAGCTTATTTAAAATGTTTGCATCTTTTAGTGCATAAGTATCAATCTTTCTAATTCTGTAAACCTTAGTTGTTAAACGTACTCTGTGGTAGTCAGTGTTTATGCCCAGGGTGCCATCTAATTTGGGAACCATGAAGCATGGGAATGCCCACTGACTCTCACTAAGCACTATAAACTGGTGTTGGAAGAATTTCACTTCTTCCTCCATCTCCAATTTTTCATACAATTTTTTTCCCACACAAAAATTGTTGAATTGGCTCAGCTTCCTTAACAATTTCTTCATTGAGTTTCAACTTTTCCCCATTACTGACATCCCAAACTTTTATAAACTTCCAAGGTGGCTGAGCCAACTCTCCAACATTTTTCATTAAAACCAAGCATGCATTTCCCAAAATCTTTTACACACATGTTATTTCTTAAATACACTTTTGGTATTTCATACAGATTATTGTTTTGCAGCCCTTTACATTCCATTAAAACATTGGTCTCTCTGAATTTTTGACATAACTTCAAACCCTTTAACCGGTTACTGTTTACACTATACTCATTCTTTTCTTGCTTGGGGATGTGGGTTTTATATCTAACCCCTGGGAACTTCCCCCACAACATGTTCAGCTCACAGCAACTTGCCATACAGACTTTCACATGAATTGGCTCCAGTATCAGCACTTCCTCTCCAGCCTCCAGAGTATCATGGTCCACATTATGGTCCCACATCATCATCCTGGTCTGGTTGATGGGCACGTTCACTGGTACCATCCACCTCATACGAGCCAAACAGTGTCTGAAACTGAGAAAAAGCTCCGAGGGGGAGCATCACCATCCTCCCCAAGCCAATAGCTCAGAGATTCCAGAGTGCTTCCCCACTCAGCAAATACAAAGAAAGGGATCCTCTCATCCCTGTTGTTAGTATTGTCTATACCATAGGCTTGCATCATTGTCTTGAGGGCTTGATGTAATTTCTCTATTTCCCCTTGAGATGAAGGGTGATAGGCCATTGCAAAGTTAGGCTCTACTTTTAATTCCTTCAAAACATTTCTAAAAGACTTTGAGGTAAAGTTAGGCCCTTGATCTGTTTGTACTGCTTGTGGAAAACCAACATGAAAAAAGAACTTCATCAAAACCCTTAAGACTACATGAGCAGTTATCTTATGCAGAGGGACTGCTTCCAGGTACCTGGTAGTGGAGCAAATATTTGTGAGTAAATAATCATTTCCCAGTTTGGTCCTTGGGAATGGACACCAAGTACATCTACTACCAGCTTGCTGAAGAGTTCACCTGGTGCTGAAATAGCCTGAAGGGGAACAGGGTTAATACCTCGACTAGGTTTCCCTATAAATTGAAAGACATGACAGGTCTCAATATACTCTCTGACAGTCTCCCACAGCTGAGACCAGAAGAAATGCCTGGAAACCTTGGACATCGCCATCTGGGGATAAGACCCTTGTTCTCCTTCCATCGATACTGCAAACAGAGGTGAATTCTTTGTAAGAGTTTCCTCCCTGAAATGAAAACACTTATTTAACTGTAAAATCTCTTCCTCAGCAACAGCGACATTTTCCTGCACAGAAATTAATTGCACCCTAGCAGGTGCAGCCTCTCTCACACTATTTAACTGATCCATTCTCCAATCATGCTCAGCTCTGGCTGGTACATCCTTTTCTTCAGTTGACTGCAGTTCAACATCAGAAAGCAGAGTTACCAAACTTAACCTCACCATCCTCATGAGAAATATCTGAAGACTGTTGGTAGCATGATCATGAGCCATACTTCTCATGGTGGAACCATCAGGGAGAAGGTCTGGCAGGGTTTTCCTAGCCATTTCCTCCCAACATTTGGGATTTGGTTTCCCCCAACCTAGTTGTTCCTCACTGTCTAACAGGCCCATAACATTATTCCCTAATAAGAGGTCGACCCCTTCGAAGGGAATTTCATCTGAGATACCTACAGGGAGATAGCCAACTTGGTATGCAGATTCTACCCATAATTTGTGTACTGGTGTCCTTATGGTTGAACCCGTAATACCCTTCAATAATACATCTACTCCAGTATAGGTATCCTTAGACATTGGCAACACTCCAGCACGTAGCAAGGAGTAGGTGCTACATCCATCTCTCAAGGACAATATGTTCTCAACTCTGCCTACATCCTTTTGCAAACCAACTGTGGACCTACTAGAAAATATACACATCCTGGGGTCTAGATCCAAAGGTTCCTCCTCACCTTGCCTTGAAGACCTAATGCAGGCAACTGGATGTATCTCTGCAGTTCGAGTCCTCTGGGGTGGTTCCTCCCTTTCCTGATCTCGCCGCCTTGACCAGCAAAACTTTTGAGTGTGTCCAGTTTTGTTACAGTAATAACAGATAAAACTCTTAAAGGTATTTTTACCATTTGGTGTAGGACTGGTACTGTTTACTCGAGGACCTGAAACATTATCTGATTGTCTAGGTAAACTTTGAACTCCAGCTGACTTACCTTTTCCTTCTATTATAGGGCACCTCAGCCTTCATTTGTTCCTGAAAATCTTGTCCCACTTACCTTATGACCATAGGACTTGGAATAAGGTTTAGAACGAGTGGGGAAATTTTCAGAAGCAGCATGACTGTTTTTACTTACCAATTCCCTGCGAGCCAAGAATCGGTCACCTAGATCCAGTGCTTCTGAAAGATTTTCTGGGTTTTTTGTCCCCAAATATTCTCTGAGGTCAACAGGGATTGTATTGTACAATTCCTCATGAACCATCAGATCTACTAATTTGTTATAGTCTTTATTAACTCCTTTAGAACAAACCCATTTCTTAAAAAGGAACAGTTTCTCATTCCCAAACTCAGTTAAGGTCTGCCCATCCCGAAATTTTTTATTTCTGAACTTTTGTCTATATTTCTCAGGTATCATTTGGTATGCAAGCAATACTTCCTCCTTAATCTTATCATAATCAGAAAAATCTTGCCCCTCCAGAGTCTCTACTCTCTGGAATCCTTTACCCACAAGTTGTGTGCGAACTAGGGTAGCCCACTTCTGTTTGGCCATCCTTGCTCCAAAGCAGTCTTCTCAAAAAAAGAAAAATAAACTATCTGGTCACTCTCTGTAAACTTAGGGACAAAATTTGCAGCTTTAGTTATGTTAAAGTACTGCTCAGGCTCTTGTTCAGAACCTCCTAACCTTTGACGTTCTTCCTCCTTAGCTTTCATTAATTTCATTTCAGCCTCTAGTACAGCTAATTTCAGTCTCATTCTCTCCATTTCCATATCACCTGGAGTAGGTGATCCCTCATGTTCACTGTTAACAGGCATGTTTACTGATGAATTATTACCTTCCCTGAAGCCTAAAAAGTTTAAAGACTCATCTTCTGACATAGTTTTTTATCTTTAAACACTTTTCTTCCCTCTTACAGTATCAGTGGACAAAGTTTTCCCACAGGCACATAAAATAACACAAATTGAATGTAAACTATGCACATAGCACTTACCATAACCACAACAAAATGTGTTACTCAACCTTTCTCCCACCTTAGGAGAAAAAAAACCTGTAAACAATATATGAAAACAACACTTCCACTGACCCACCTTGGGAAATCTTCTACCAGAAACATGCAACTGTTATTACCCATACCAGCACATATAGTTCAAAGAATGTTTTGAGTTATTTTAGCAGTCAAATAACTCTCCCGGTCAAGCTCCCATGTTACGTTGGTTTGTCCCTTATTACTTTGATAGTAAGGTTCTCACTACATGTTCTAGTGTGGGGTAGCTTTTTACTTAATGGCCTTATCTGTCCTAGGGGTAATACTTACATCATGGCTGATCATCTTGAGTGTCTGATATCCTCTCACCAGCCCTCTTCACAGGTTATGTAAACTACTACTATAAAAATATAACTGTATTCTCAATAGATATGTACAGAATATACAATCACAGCCTCACATTTTCAAAACAAAAATCTACACACTCCATAGCAGTTCTCCCACATGGTGTATCCCAACAACTTTTGTCCTCTCTTCTTGACATAACTCTGGGCTAACCAGTGTTTTGACACACTTTAGTCACCCTGGGTATGGTGGCCACAACCTAAATGATAAAAACTCACCCCTGGAGCACACATGATGCCCCAAAAGATAGGAGAAGGACCCAGAGATCCTGCCAGGTTGAAGGTCAGCCACAGAGAGAGGGAGTCAGTGAGAGGGAGAGAGAGAGAGAGAGCCTGGCTAAGCTCCTCCCACCAAAACAAAAGACTGTTGCCAAGCACAATTCTCCAGTTACCACAATTCTACCACACCTTAATTTTACTTTTACAAAAAGAAATACAACTTTATAAACTACTTATTTAAATTGTGTGTTTATGTGTCTATAGTATAACCTATTATATTGAGAAAAATAGGCTTGACCCAGCTGCCTCTCAGTCATAAGGTTGATCAGTCCTTCTGACATTTAGAGCAAAGTCCCCATCAATTCAATATAATTAGGTATTCCAGAGTAACTGTTATTTATAAATACATGTTGGGTCCTATAGCCCCATAACAATGGGAATGACAGTCTTTTGAGCTGAAAGCTCTGGCTCAGGCACCTACCCTACCCTAGAAGAGTTAGGCGTGATGTCGATGTACAGTGGACCCCCGGTTAACGATATTTTTTCACTTCAGAAGTATGTTCAGGTGCCAGTACTGACCGAATTTGTTCCCATAAGAAATATTGTGAAGTAGATTAGTCCATTTCAGACCCCCAAACCTACACATACAAACGCACTTACATAAATACACTTACATAATTGGTCACATTCGGAGGTAATCGTTATGCGGGGGTCCACTGTACAGGTCTCCCTCAACATTCACGTTTTCAACTTTCACGGGCTTCACACATTCGCGAATTCCCAACCGCCAAATTCCCAGCCACCAAATTCCCAGCCGCCAAATCATATTTAAGTTTCCCGCCACCTGCGAGTCCCTACTACCCTCCCTCCGACCCCCGCAACTGGCAGCCAGCCCTCCCACCACTCAGTGTGGTGAGTGTTTTGTTTGTTCATTATTTGCTATTAAACTACAGTATAAATAATGTAAACCCATTCATGACTGCATATTGGAATGGCTATTCGGACAGGTATTAGACGGTGACATCATGTGTTTACTCTTGAACACTGCAAAGAATTAAACATTTCTGCTACAGCTAATAATAACAATAGTAATAATAATAATAATAATAATAATAAATATGATATAATTGAAGAAGGAAATTGTACAAAAATACGAGGGAGTGGTTGACACATCGTCAGTGTGACTGTGTTTATGCTGGAGTAAACATTAGTCTCCCTGCTCTTCCAAACATTTCACAATAATTCATTGTGTTTGGTGCTTGTAGATTGAGTGTGACTGGAGTGGTAGAGGCAGTGATTGAGGCAATGGTATTTAATAACATACATGTTATTAATAATATGTACTATTATTATTTATAACATGTTATTAAATACATACATGTTAATAATAATACACGTTATTAATAATAACAATAATAATAATAACAACTGGCAGCCAGCCCTCCCACCCGCCACTCTCTGTCAGTCAGTCTCCAGCCACTGTGCGAGTCGGTCATTGCTGTTTGTGTGGTGGTGAAAGTATGTCTCATGCCATGCAGTTACACTCCATATAATCATCTCCATTCAACTGTCATCAGTAACTGCATGTAATATCAATAGAGAAATAAAGAATTATAATTTAAATTTTTTTAATCATCACAAGTCATCAGAGTTCGTCTGCCTTACGAGTGGTGAGTGTTTTGTTTGTTCATTATTTATTAAACTACAGTATAAATAATGTCAACTCATTCATGACTGCTAATAATAATAATAATAATAATAATAATAATAATAATAAATACGAGGGTTGAAGCAGTGGGTGGTAGAGGCATCGTCAGTCAGTATGACTTTGTTTATGCTGAGTGAGTATTATCCTCTGCGCTCTTCCAAACATTTCACAATAAACACAACACACACAAGTGACTTTGTCAATGGTCCAAGTCGGACCGAAACGTCGTCGTAAGCTTCTCTTTTATGTGCGGGTTATTTGTGTATCGTTCCAGTCACGGTATTGTGCCTTTGTTATTTATTTCACAATTCATTGTGTTTGGTGCTTGTTGATTGACTGTGACTGCTACATAATTAACCATGGGCCCAAATCAATTTTGGTAAAGAAACTGAGAAGCATGAAAGAATTGAAGAAAGAAATTACGTATATAAAAATACGAGGCAATACAATATTTTACGATGTTCTCAGATACGTATTTTATGATTGTTCATGAGAACATAAGAAAGGAGGAACACTGCAGTAGACCTGTTGGCCCATACTATTCAGGTCCTTCACAAATCCAGCCCAATAACAGAATAAATGCTTCCCAAACAATAAGCTTTGAACATTCTATTTACTCGCATACAAGACCCATTCAAATCCAACCACCTCTCACTTGTGTATTTATCCAACCTAAATGTGAAGCTACCCAAGGTTTTAGCTTTGATAGCACCTTGGGTAGCTTTAAAAAGAGATTGGACAAATACAGTGGACCCCCGCATACCGTACGCATCGCATGCCGTACAATCCGCATACCGGACGCTTTGATCGCAAAAATTTTGCCTCGCATACCGCCCAAAAACTCGCTCACCGCCCTTCGTCCGAGACGCGTCCAATGTGCGGCCTGAGCCACGCTCACATGTTCCGCCGGTGGCATTGTTTACCAGCCAGCCTCCGCGGTAACATCCAAGCATACAATCGGAACATTTCGTATTATTACAGTGTTTTTGGTGATTTTTTTCTGGAAAATAAGTGACCATGGGCCCCAAGAAAGCTTCTAGTGCCAACCCTACAGCAATAAGGGTGAGAATTACTATAGAGATGAAGAAAAAGATCATTGATAAGTATGAAAGTGGAGTGCGTGTCTCCGAGCTGGCCAGGTTGTATAATAAACCCCAATCAACCATCGCTACTATTGGTGGTACAGCTGCTGCTGCTGCTGTACCACCGTCAGCTGCTGCTGCACTGTCAGCTGCTGCTGCACTGTCAGCTGCTGCTGCTGTTGTACCACCGTGAGCTGCTGCTGCTGCTGTAGTACCGTCTGCTGCTGCTGTAGCATCGTCTGCTGCTGCTGTAGCATCGTCTGCTGCTGCTGTAGCATCGTCTGCTTGCTGCTGTAGCATCGTCTGTTGCTGCTGTAGCATCGTCTGCTGCTGCTGTAGCATCGTCTGTTGCTGCTGTAGCATCGTCTGCTGCTGCTGTAGCATCGTCTGTTGCTGCTGTAGCATCGTCTGCTGCTGCTGTAGCATCGTCTGTTGCTGCTGTAGCATCGTCTGCTGCTGCTGTAGCATCGTCTGTTGCTGCTGTAGCATCGTCTGTTGCTGCTGTACCACCGTCAGCTGCTGCTGCTGCTGCTGTAGCACCGTTGTTGGTGTGGCTTATTGAGAATACCAAGAAACAATTAACCCCAGAGGATTTGCCACCCAGGATAACCCAAAAAAGTCAGTGTCATCGAAGACTGTCTAACTTATTTCCATTGGGGTCGTTAACCCTTTCAGGGTCCGTCCCGTAGATCTACGGCTTTACGTTCAGGGTCCAAACCGTAGATCTACGCCATGAGCTCAGCTCACTCTGATAAAACTGTGAGTGGTACATTTGGGCCTAGATATGAGAGAATACATCTATGTGGTATGTGTGCACCACATAAAACAGATCCTGCAGCACACTGTGTATAATGAGAAAAAAAAACTTAAATCATGATTTTTCAATTAAAACAGCAACTTTGCAGTGTTTTTTCGTATGTTTTTTATAGTTGTATTTGCGATTTCTTGGTCTAATTTGATAGAATGGAAGACATATTACAGAAATAGAGATGATTTTGATTGGTTTTAGCACTGGAAATGGCTTGAAACTGAGCTCAAAGTAGCGGAAATGTTAAATTTTTGCCGATATTCAAGAGTAAACAAATGACCTCACACGTCTAATACACGTCAGCTGGTGGGTCTAATATACATTCACAAATATGGTGATGATATTTATACAATTATTACAGTATTGCATAACAGTAAATCTTCTATTTTTTGGTGTGAATAGAAATTCATTATGTGAATAAAAAATCAAAATGGAATTTATTTGTAAAGCCTCAAAACATAACTAATGAACAGAGGAAACGTTAGTTTAGTGCCAGGAATGCCTACATTGTTTATTCTGGACCCTATTTTGAAATTGGAATAATTTTGAACTTTGTGTTAAATTGGCCAAATTAACAATTTCCGATCACTTTATTTTGTAGTTGAAACAGTTGACTTGGCGATTTCTTGTGCTCAATCGATAGAATAGAAGTAATACTAGTGAAATAGCTAAGAATTTGGTTGATTGGAATAATGTAATTGGCCTAAAATTGGAGTCAAATTCGGCAAAATCGCCGATTCGTAAATGTCACTGACACATCAAAATTCGCGAGAGCATAATTTCGTCAATTTTCCACCAAATTTCGTACTTTTTGTTTTATTACCTTCACAAAAAGATTCTCTACGATTTCATAAGAAAAAATAAATTTTTTTTTTGAAAATTCTTGGACACTGGTGCGTGACTCCAGATTTGGGCCTTGGACCCTGAAAGGGTTAATCTTGTCTCCCAGGATGCAACCCACACCAGTCGACTAACACCCAGGTGAACAGGGAAAAATGCCTGGAACTAGTGCTCATATTGGTGAATTTAACCCTTTCAGGGTCCAAGGCCCAAATCTGGAGTCACGCTCCAGTGTCCAAGAATTTTCAAAAAAAAAATTTGTTATTTTTTCTTATGAAATCGTAGAGAATCTTTTTGTGAAGGTAATAAAACAAAAAGTACGAAATTTGGTGGAAAATTGACGAAATTATGCTCTCGCGAATTTTGATGTGTCAGCAATATTTACGAATCGGCGATTTTGCCGACTTTGACTCCCATTTTAGGCCAGTTACATTATTCCAGTCAACCAAATTCTTAGCTATTTCACTAGTATTACTTCTATTCTATCGATTGAGCACAAGAAATCGCCAAGTCAACTGTTTCAACTACAAAATAAAGTGATCGGAAATTGTTTAATTTGGCCAATTTAACACAAAGTTCAAAATATTCCAATTTCAAAATAGGGTCCAGAATGAACAATGTAGGCATTCCTGGCACTAAACTAACGTTTCCTCTGTTCATTAGTTATATTTTGAGGCTTTACAAATAAATTCCATTTTGATTTTTTATTCACATAATGAATTTTTATTCACACCAAAAAAAAGAAGATTTACTGTTATGCAATACTGTAATAATTGTTTTAAATATCATCACCACATTTGTGAATGTATATTAGACCCACCAGCTGACGTGTATTAGACGTGTGAGGTCGTTTGTTTTTCTCTTGAATATCGGCAAAAATTTAACATTTCTGCTACTTTGAGCTCAGTTTCAAGCCATTTTCCGGTGCTAAAACCAATCAAAATCATCTCTAATTTTTGTAATATGTCTTCCATTCTATCAAATGAGACCACGAAATCGCAAATACAACTATAAAAAATATACGAAAAAACACTGCAAAGTTGCTGTTTTAATCGAAAAATCATGATTTCATTTTTTTTCTCTCATTATACACAGTGTGCTGCAGGATCGTTTTTATGTGGTGCACACATACCACATAGATGTATTCTCTCATATCTAGGCCCAATGTACCACTCACAGTTTATCAGAGTGAGCTGAGCTCATGGGGTAGATCTATGGTTTGGACCCTGAACGTAAAGCCGTAGATCTACGGGACGGCCCT
>NC_069419.1:39004348-39059987 GCF_026875155.1 Cherax quadricarinatus
ATGCCTTCACGGACTGAGGCTGCCCCTAAAACTTGGGAAAGAAAGGGGTTAAAATTTGGCCTCAAAGTAATTTTTGGGGGTTTCTTTTTTACCCTTGACAAGGGAAGTTTATGGTGGAAACGTTTTAAATTTAAAGTCCCCAATTTGGGCAAAATGCCACTTAAAAACTTTTTCTTTTATTTTAACCATTAAATTTTCATTTTTACTCAAAAAGGGGCAATTTTTGTTTTCGGTGGGGGACTCCCGCAGTTGAATAGTTTTCTACAGGTGTTTCTCCAACGGGGGGTCCATTAAAAATTTAAGGAAAAGGGATTCATCGCCCCAAATTTTCTTTTCCCCTTTTTATTATAAAAATTTCTTTACCCTTTTTTTAAAAAAAATTTTTTGCAAGGTCTTACCAAAAATTTTTTTAAATAATTTTGTTGTTGCCTTAGGGGGGTTGTTTTGAAACCCTTGGGGGCCATACCCCACGCCTAACTTTGCTTTTTGTTGGGGTCCCCTCCACACTCCCTTCCCCCTATTTTGTTTTCTCCTCTGAGTTGTTTTGGCCCGGCCAAAACGTTTTTTTTTTGGGGTGCAAAATTGTTCCTCCCCTGGGGGGTCATATTGTTCCCTCCACACTGGCGTGCTTTTGTTGCTTCCCCCTGGGGGTGCAAATTTTTTCCCTCCACCGGCGGGAAATTGTTCCCCCCACACTGGGGGTGCATTTTTGTTCCCCCCCTTTGGCGTGAAATTTTGTTTTTCCACCTGCGGTGCAATTGTTCCTCCAACGGGCGGGCAATTGTTGCCCCCACCTGGGGTGCATATTTTTTCCCCCCCACCCTATTCCCCACACTGGGGTGAAATTTTTTTCCCCCCCCACACTGGCTTGCATATTGTTCCTCCACCTGGCGGGTAATTGTTCCCTTTCCCCCGGCGGTGCAGATTGTTCCCTCCACACGGGCGGCATTTGTTCCCTACACTGGGTCATTTTTTCCTCCACCGGCGGTGCAAATTTTCCCTCCACCTGGTGAATTGTTCCCCTCAACGGCGGTGCATATTGTTCCCTCCAACTGGCGGTGCATTTTGGTTGCTTCCACCTGGGGGGCAATTGTTCCCTACCCTGGGGGTGAAATTTTGTTCTTCTCACTGGCGGTGCATATTGTTCCCCCAACTGGGGGTAAAATTTTTGTTGCTTCCACCTGGCGGTGCAGATTGTTCCTCCACACTGGCGGTGCTATTTTCCCCCACCTGCGGTGCAGATTGTTGCCCCCAACGGGCGGTGCAGATTGTTGCCTCCACACTGGCGGTGCAATTTTTTCCCTCCACACTGGGGTGCAATTTTTGCCTCCACCTGGGGTGAGTTTTTGTGTCCACACTGCTGCATTTTGTTCCCTCCCACGGCGGTGCATATTGTTGCTCCACGCGGGGGTCAATTTTTCCCTCCACCTGGGGGGCAATTGTTGTTTTCCACCTGGGGGTGCATTTGTTGCCTCCACGCTGGCGTGCTATTTTTTCTTCCACCTGGGGGTGAAATTTGTTCCTCCCACTGGCGGTGCAATTTTTTTGCCTCCCCTGGCGGTGCAAATTGTTGCCCCACCTGGCGGGCATATTGTTCCCTCCCAGGCGGTGCAATTGTTGCTCCACCTGCGGTGCGTTTTTCCCCCCCCCCCCCACCCCCAATGGGGGTTTTCCCCCCCCCCCCCCCCCCCTAAATTTGCCCCACGGGGCGGTGCTATTTTGCCTCCACGCGGGGGTGCATATTTGCCCCACGCTGGCGGTGCTATTTTGCTTCCCCACACGGGCGGTGCATTTTGTTGCCTCCCGCTGGGGGTGTTTTGTTGCCTCCACGCTGGCGGTGCATATTGTTGCCTCCACGCTGGCGGGCATATTTTTTGCCCCCACCTGGCGGTGCTTTGTTGCCCCCACGCTGGGGTGCATATGTTGTTTTCCACAGGGCGGTGCATATTGTTGCTTCCCGCTGGCGGTCATATTTTTTGCTTCCACATGGGGGTGCATATTTTTTCCCTCTACACTGGGGGTGCATATTGTTGTTCCACACTGGGGGCATATTGTTGTTTTCCACACTGGCGTGCATTTTGTTGCCTCCACGCTGGCGGTGCTTTTGTGCCTCCAGCGGGGGTCATATTGTTGCTTCCACACTGCGGTCTATTTTTCCCTCCACGGGGGTGCATATGTTGCCTCCACCTGGCGGGCTATTGTTGCCTCCCCCGGCGGTGCATTTTGTTGCCCCCACGCTGGCGGTGCTATTTGTTGTTCCACACTGGCGGTGCTATTTTTTCCTCCACGCGGGCGGGCATATTGTTGCTTCACGCTGGCGGGCAATTGTTGCTTCCACACTGCGGTGATATTGTTCCCTCTACACTGGGGGTGCATATTGTTGCTTCCCCACGCTGGCGGTGAGTTTGTTGCCTCCACGCGGGCAGTGAATTGTTCCTCCACCTGGCGGTGCTATGTTCCTCCACGCTGGCGGGCTATTTTTGCCTCCATGTGGCAGTGAAATTTTGCCCCCCATGCTGCATGAATTTGTTCCTCCATCGGCAGTGCATATTGTTGCCCCCATGCTGGCAGTAAATATTGTTCCTCCATCGGCATAAATATTGTTGCCTCCATCGGCATAAATATTGTTGCCTCCATGCGGGCAGTAAAATTTTTGCCTCCCGGGCGAAAAATATTGTTGCTCCTGCGGCAGTAAAATATTGTTGCCTCCATGCGGCAGAAAATTTTTTGCCTCCATGGGCAGTAAATATTTTTGCCTCCAGCGGCAAAATATTTTTACCTCCATGGGGGCAGTAAATATTGTTGCCTCCATGCTGGCGTAATATTGTTGCCCCCAGCTGGCAGTAAATATTGTTGCCTCCATGCTGGCGTAAATATTGTTCCCCTCCATGCTGGCAGGTATTTTTTACCCCCATGCTGGCAGAAATATTGTTCCCCTCCATGCTGGAGTAATATTGTTGCCCCATGCTGGCAGAAAATTGTTGCCTCCATGTGGCGTAAATATTTTGCCTCCATGCGGGCAGAAAATATTTTTGCCTCCATGCGGCAGTAAATTTTTTTGCCTCCATGCTGGCGAAATATTGTTCCCCTCCACGGGCAGTAATATTGTTGCCCCACGGAAGTAATATTTTCCTCCATCTGGCATGAATAGTTCCCCCATCTGGAGTAAATATTGTTCCCTCCATGTGGCGTAAATATTGTTGCCTCCATGCTGGCAGTGAATATTTTTGCCCCCATGCTCAAAAAATTTGTTCCTCCAGCTGGCAGAAATATTGTTGCCTCCATGCGGCATAAATATTGTTGCCCCCCATGCTGCATAAATATTTTACCTCCGGGGCAGTAAATATTGTTGCCTCCATGCTGGCGGGGATATTTTCCCTCCATGCTGGCAGTAAATTTATTGTACCTCCATGCGGGCAGTAAATATTGTTGCCCCCCATCTGGCGGTGCAATTGTTGCCTCCATGCTGGCAGTGAATAGTTGCCCCATGCGGGGCAGGAAATTTTGTTACCTCCATGCTGGGCAGTGAATATTGTTCCCCCATGCTGGCATGAATATTTTACCCTCCCCGGCAGTGATATTTTTACCTCCCCCTGGCGTGCTTTTTTACCTCCACGCGGCAGTAAATATTTTACCTCCACAGGGCGTGCATAAGTTCCCCTCCATGCTGGCAGTGCTTTTTGTTCCCCCTCCCGCGGGAGTGCATATTTTTTTACCCACGTGGCAGTAAAATTTTGTTACCTCCCGCGGCAGTGCTATTGTTACCTCCTTGGGGGCGTCATTTTGTTACCTCCATGCGGGCATGCATATTGTTCCCTCCATGCTGGCAGTCATTTGTTACCTCCACGCGGGCATGCATATTTTTACCCCCATGCGGGCAGGCATATTGTTACCTCCATGTGGCAGTGCATATTGTTACCTCCATGGGCATGCTATTTTTTCCTCCTGCGGGCATGAAATTGTTACCTCCACGCTGGCAGGCAATTTTTTACCTCCACGCTGGCAGTCTTTTGTTACCCCACGCTGGCAGTCATATTGTTACCCCATGCGGGCAGGCAAATTGTTACCCCCTTTGGGGCAGGATTTTGTTACCTCCATGCTGGCAGTGCATATTTTTTCCCTGCTTGGAGGCATATTGTTACCCCATGCGGCAGTGCATTTTGTTGCCTCCTGCGGCAGTAAATTTTTGTTCCCCTTCCACCGGCAGTGCATATTGTTACCTCCTCGTGGCAGTGCTTTGTTCCCTCCAGCTGGCGTGCTATTGTTGCCCCCCATGCGGATGAATATGTTGCCTCCACGCTGGCGGGCAATTGTTGCCTCCTGCTGGCTGAATATTGTTACCTCCATCGGGGGCAGTAAATATTGTTACCTCCACGCGGGCATGAATTGTTACCTCCACGTGCAGTCATATGTTGCCCCCATGCGGGCAGTGCATATTTTACCCCATCTGGCAGGCATATTGTTCCCCCACGCTGGCAGTGAAATTTTGTTACCTCCATCGGCATGCAATTGTTACTCCTGCGGCAGTGCATATTTTACCTCCATGCTGGCAGTGCTTTTGTTACCTCCACGTGGCAGTGCATTTTTCCCCCATGGGGCATGCATATTTTTTACCTCCATGCTGGCAGTGCATATTTTTTCCCTCCATGTTTGCAGTGCAATTTTTCCCTCCTCTGGATAAATTTGTTACCCCCACGGGCAGGGCATATTTTTACCTCCATGCTGGCATGCTATTGTTGCCCCCCCCACGTGGCAGTGCTATTTGTTTACCTCCACGCTGGAGTGCATATTGTTGCCCAATGCTGAAGTAAATATTGTTGCCCCCCACGCGGCAGGCTTTGTTCCCTCCAACCCCCAGGCAGTGCATATTGTTTCCCCATCGGGAGTGAATATTGTTGCCTTCACCTGGCAGGCATATTGTTACCCACGCGGGCAGTGCAATTGTTCCTCCATGCGGCAGTGAATATTGCCCCATGCGGGCAGTGCAATTTTTTACCTCCATGCGGCATGCATATTGTTACCTCCATGCGGGAGTGCAAAAATTGTTCCTCCAGCGGCAGTCATATTTTCCCCTCCATGCTGGCATGCATATTTTTCCCCACGTGGCATGCATTTTTTCCCTCCATGCGGCAGTGCATATTTTTCCCCTCCATGCTGGCAGGCATTTTTTTACCTCCAGCTGGCAGTCATATTGTTACCTCCATGCTGGCATGCATATTTTCCTCATGCGGCATGCATATTGTTGCCTCCATGCTGGTAAATATTGTTACCTCCACGCTGGCAGTGCATATTGTTCCCTCCATGCTGGCATGCATATTGTTGCCTCCGGGGGCGGGAAATATTGTTAAATCCACGCGGGCAGTGCATTTTGTTCCTCCAGCTGGCAGTGCTATTGTTCCCTCCATGCTGGCTCATATTTTACCTCCTGCTGGAGTGCATATTGTTACCTCCACGGGGCAGTGCATAGTTCCTCCAGCTGGCATGCTATTGTTCCCTCCATGCTGGCAGTGCATTTTTACCTCCATGCGGCAGTGTATTTTTACCTCCTGCTGCATAAATATTGTTTCCCTCCAGCTGGCAGTGCAATTGTTGCCCCATGCTGGGGGGTGCATTTTCGCCTCCCGTTTGCAGTGCAATTGTTGCCCCCCGCGGGGGCGTTTTTTTGCCTCCACGCTGGGGTGCATATTGTTCCCTACACGCTGGTGGTGCATATTTTGCCTCCCCGGGGGCATATTGTTGCCTCCACCGGGGGGTGCATTTTTTGCTACACCTGGTGGTGCTTTTGTTGCCTCCGCTGGGGGTCATATTGTTGCCCCATGTGGTGCAAAATTTTGCTACACGTGGGGGTGCATATTGTTGCCTCCACGCGGTGGTGCATATTTTTTGCCTCCCCCTGGGGGTGCAATTGTTGCCTCCACGCGGGTGGTCAATTTTTGCCCCCACACGCGGTGTATCGTTGCCCCACGCTGGTGATGCACATTGTTCCCTCCACGGGGTGGGCATATTGTTGCCCCCACGCGGGCGGTGCTAATGCTGCCTCCCGCTGGCGGTGCATATGTTGCCTCCACCGGCGGGCTATTGTTCCCTCCACGAGGGCGGTGCATTTGCGCCTCCACCTGGCAGTGCACATTGTTGCCTCCACGCTGGGGGTGATTTGTTGCCTCCACGCTGGGGGTGCATATTGCTGACGCACGCTGGCATGCACTTTGTTGCCCCTTTGGGTGATTCATATTTGCTGTCTCCACGTGGTGTGCAGTTGCGCCTCCACCTGGTGGTGCATATTGCTGCCTCCACACTGGCGCTGCATATTGCTGGTCCACGTGGTGCGCATATGCGCCCCCCCTGGCTTGCTATTGCTCCCTCCACGCTTGGGGTGCATTTTGCTGCCTCCACGCTGGGGGGCATATTGCTCCCTCCACGCGGGTGGTGCATTTTTGTTGCCTCCGCGCGGTGCTTTTTGCTCCCTCCACGCTGGCGGTGCATATTGCTCCCTTGACGCGGGCGGTCATATCGCTTCCTTTAAAGCTGGGGTGCATATTCTGCCCCCCCCCCCCCCCCCCGGGGGGGCCCAACGCCCTCCACGCTGTCGGGCATATTGCTGCCTCCACGCTTGTGGTGCATATTGCTCCTCCACGTGGGGGTGTATTGCTGCCTTTTCCACGCGGGGTGCATTTTGTTGCCTCCACGCTGGTGGATTTGCGCCTCCCCTTTACGTGCTTTGCGCTCCCGTTTCGGTGCATTTGCTGCCTCCACGTTTTGGGGTGCATATTGTGCCCCCGCTGGGGGTGATATTGCGCCTCCACGCGGGGCGGTGCTTTTGCGCCCCCACCTTTGGTGCTATTGTTCCTCCACGCTGGGGGTGCATATTGCGCTCCACCGGGTGGTGCATATTGTTCCCTCCACGCTGGGGGCTATTGCGCCTCCACCTGGGTGATATTGTGCCTCCCGCTTGGGGTGCATATTTGTCTCCGTTGGTGGTGCACATTGTTCCTCCACCTGGGGTGCTATGCTCCTCCACGCGGGTGGTGCATATTGCTGCCTCCACCTGGGGATATTGCTTCTCCGTGCTGGTGGGCTATTTTTTCCCTCCACGCGGGCGGTGAAATTTTTGCTGCCTCCAGTGGGGGTGCATAGGTGTTCCGTGCTGGGGGGCATATTGTTCCCTCCACGCGGCGGTGCATATTGCTGCCCCCACGCGGGTGTGCATTTTCCCCGCCCCCACGCGGGTGGGCTATTGCTGCCTCCACGCGGGGGTGCATATTGCGCCTCCACGCTGGTAGGGGCATAGCTGCCTCCACGCTGGGTTGAAATTTTGCTGCCTCCCCACGCTGGGGGTGCATATTGTGCCTCCACGCTGGTGGTGCTATGCTGCCTTCACCTGGGGTGCAATTGCTGCCCCCACGCGGGTGGTGCTTTGCTGCCTCCACGCTGGCGGGCATTTTGCTGCCTCCACGCGGGTGGGGGGGGCTATTTTTGCCTCCACGCTGGTGTGCTATTGCCCCTCCCCCCGGGTGGTGCATATTGCTGCCCCCACGCTGGGGGTGCATATTGTTGCCTCCCGCTGGTGGTGCTATTGCTCCCTCCCCCCTGGTGGTGCATTTTGCTGCCTCCCCCGGGGTGCTATTGTCCCCCCCCCCCCCGGTGGGGCAAAATTCTGCCTCCACCCGGGGGTGCATTTTGCGCCTCCATGTGGGGTGCAAAATTGTCCCTCCCCCCAGTGTGATATTGTGCCCCACGCTGGGGGGCATTTGCTGCCTCCCCCCCTGGTGGTGCTATTGCTTGCCTCCCCGGGTGGTGAATTGTTGCCTCCACGCCGGCGGTGCTATTCCCCTCCAGCTGGGGGGGCAATGCGCCCCCACCGGGGTGGTGCAATTGCTGCCCCACGTGGCGGTGAAAATTTGCTGCCTCCACGTTGGGCTTTTGTTGCCTCCACGTGGGGGTGCATATTGCTCCCCCACGCTGGGGGTGCTATTGCGCCCCACGTGGTGGTGCATATTTTTGCCTCCACGGGTGTGCTTTCTGCTCCACCTGGGGGTGCATATTAAGAACATCATGAATTTTCCGGTCATGGACCGGGTCCGGGGGCTTGACCCCCGGGAATACCCCCCCAGGTAACCAGGAAAGGGAGGGTAAAACCCTGAGTGAACTTTTTCTCGATTTTTTAAAGCCAATTCTTACAAATTCCCAAATCGTGCTCTTTGGAGCAATTTAAATGAAGCTCACTCGAGCCATAATTATTACTGAAATCTGTGAGTGTTCATCTCATACATTTTTTACGTCTTTTTCCCCTCCTCCCCAAATATCCCACGTAAACAAAGGCACCTTTTTAAAACCCTTAAACTTTTCCCCAACTTTTAATTTTAGGGTTTTTTCAAATTTAAAAATTATGTAAAAAAAACGTAGATTTTTTTTTTCTTTTTTAAATTTTTAAAAATGGAAAAAAAAAAATTTTGTCTAAATTTTTTTTTTATATTGAAAATATGTAAAAAACCCAAGGGGATCTATTTTTGGGAAAGCTTACCATTTTGAACGAAAAGAACCCTGTTTGGACATTTTTTAATTTGGGTTAATATGAAAAAAAATTTAAAAGTAAAAATTTTAAACGTCAGGTCAGGAAATACTCCCTTTGTTCCCTTTATTTTTACCTCATTAACTTTTTAAATATACGGGGACTAACAGCCCTTAAAAAATAAAGTGACTCTGAAATGTTTTTAAAGAGAAAATTTTTGATATCGGCATTGTGCTCCCAAAATAGTTTTAAATTATTTTTTTCAGAACCTTTTTTTTCTTTCATTTTGTAAAGAAAAATGTGAAGGTTATATTTCTTTCAAAATGGGACAGAAGGGGTGAAAGTAGGGAAAGGTCCTGAAGTGGCAACTTTATCCTTCTTTTTTTTTAAAAGAAAGTAGAGCGTGAAACCCCGTGATGTAAGGTAGGGTGGACGCCATGACCCCCGGGTGAACCACCACACGACGCGGAAACCAACACTCCCTCATCCATGGAAGATTACAATAATATTTTAAAATAAATTGATCAAAGGGTTTTCAATAATCTTTCTGCGCCCTTGCAGGTTTTATTTAACACCCTAAAAAATTACGTCATGCAGCTTTTTAATCTCCCTAAAATTTATTTTTAAAAAAATGTAATCAATTAAAATTCCGGGTAGTACCTTACCTTTTTAACTTAGTATTTAAGTTACAAGGAAAAAAAAACAAAAAAATTTTTAGACAAAAAAAATTTTTATAAAAAGGGTTTTTCACGAGGGGGTGGGCACCCTTTAAAGGTTGTTTCCCCGAAACATGCCCGGCAAGGGATTTATTTTTCAAATTTAAAAACAGTTTTAATGTATATTTAAAAACTGCAAAATTTAAACAAAGCAAAAACCCCGAATTCAAAAAGCTTCCCAATTGGCTTTAACAAGTAAAAAAAACCCAACAAGTAACATTATCAACAATTTTAACATTACCAACAAGTACTTTCCCCCCAACAAAACAAAAGTAAAAATTTCCCCCCAAAAAAGTACTTACCCCAACAAGACATTACTCAAAAAAGTACTTTACCCAAAAAAAAAGTACATTCCCCAAACAAGTACATTACCCAAAAAGGGTACTTACCCAAAAAGGTACATTACCCAAAAAGTACTTTTACCCAACAAGTACTTTCCCAACAAGAAATTACCCAACAAGTACATTCCCCAAAACAAAGACATTACCCAACAAGTAAATTTTCCCCAAAACTTTATAACATTAACCCAAAGAATCAAAATTAAACCCCAAAAGTACATTACTCAACAAGTATTTTTCCCCAAACAAGTACTTTCCCCCAACAAGTGGGGGGGGGGGGGGGTAATTTTTTTATAAAACCAAGGACTTTTCCAAAAAGTACTTCCCCAACAAAGGCCCAAAAACCCAACCCAAAGGTTCCCAAAAAACCCAACAAGTACATTCCCAAACAATAAATTACCCAACAAGTACTTTTACCCAAAAAGGGGTTTAACATTACCCAAAAGGAATTTCCCAAATTAAACCCAACAAAAAAGGTACACCCCCAACCCAAGTAAAATTACCCAAAAAATGTTACTTTCCCCCTAACAATTTACATTCCCCAAAAGGGAAGGGTAAAAATTACCCCCCAAGTACTTAATCAAAAAATTAACTTTTACCCTTTTAAAAAAAAGTACTTTACCCAAAAAGGGACTTTACCCCAAACAGTCCCCAAATTAAACCCAAAAAGAATTCCCCCAAAAACAAAAGTACATTACCCAACAAGTACATTAAAAAAAAGGACTTTAACCCAAAAAGGGACTTTTAAATTCTAAACAATTTACATTCCCCAACAAGAAACTTTCCCCCCACAAGTCCCATTCCCCAAAAAATTTACATTCCCCTTCAACCCCAACAATTTACATTACCCAAAAAGACAACCCAAAAAGTACTTACTCAACAAAAAAATTCCCCAACAAGTACATTCCCCAACAAATACATTCCCAAAACAAAAAGTCCCATTACCCAACAATAATTACCAACAATACATTACCCAAAAGTACATTACCAACAACTTTTCCCCAAATTCCCCCCAAAAGTAATTACCCAACAAAGTTTGACATTACCCAAAAAGACATTCCCCAAAAGGGACTTCCCCCAACAATTTACTTTAAAACCAACAAGTACATTACCCAACAAAAGTAAAATCACCCCAACGGGCATTACCCAACAAGTACATTCCCCCAAAAAGGAAAATTACCCAAAAAGGGAAAACCCAACAAGTAAAATTACCAACAATTTACTTTCCCCAAACAAGTACTTTACCCAACAAGACTTCCCCCAACAAGTACATTCCCCAAAAGGGACATTACCCAACAAGTAAAATTCCCCAAAACAAGTACATCAAAAATCCCCAACAAGTCCCTTCCCCAAAAAAATACATTACCCAAAAGGGTTCCCCAATTACCCCCAAAAAGGGACTTTTCCCAAAAATACAAAAAGTACATTCCCAAAAAAAGTCCCCAAAATTATTTTCCCAACAAGTACATTTACTCAAAAAAGTAATTACCCAAAACAAAAATTAAAATTACCCAAAAGTACATTACCCCAACAGTACCATTCCCCCAAAAAAAATTAACTTACCCAACAAGTATTTTTACCCAACAAGTAAAAATTCCCCAAAAGGGACTTTTAAATAAAACCCCACGGACATTCCCCAAACAAGTACTTTAAACCCCAAAAGTACTTTACCCAACAAGTACATTCCCCCAACAAGTACATTACCCAAAAGTTCTTACTAAAAACCCCAAAAGTAATTACCCAACAATTTCATTAACCAACAAGTACATTACCCAACAAGTACTTTAAACCCAAAATTTCTTTACCAACAAGAAACTTTTCCCCAAAAAGAAAATTCCCCATCAAGGGGTAAAATTTCCTAAAATAAAATTACCCAAAAGGACTTTACCCAACAAGTACATTACCCAAAAAATACATTACCCAAAAAGGGACATTACCAACAAGTACATTACCCAACAAGTACATTACCCAAAAAAAGGTACATTCCCCAACATGTAATTACCCACAAGTACTTTACCCAAAAAAACGTAAAAAATTAAAAAATTAAAACCCCAATACATTACCCAACAAGAAAATTTTCCCCAACCCAATACTTTTAACCAAAAGGGTCCCCAAAATACTTCCCAACAATACATTCCCAAAAACCCAAAAGTACTTTAACCCAAAAAGGGACATTACCCAAAAAGGGGTTTAACATTAACTAAAACCAAACCAAAGTACATTACTCAACAAGTACATTACCCAAAATCAAAAGTTTCCCCAAATCCCTCCAACAGTTTTTTAAAACCCAACAAATTATTACCCCAACAAAGGACATTACCCCAACAAGTAAAATTTCCCAACAAGTACATTCCCCAAAAAAATTTAGCAAAAATTACACAAAAAAAGTACTTTTCCCCAACAAGTACATTCCCCAAACCCAGTACATTACCCAACAAAGTAACATTTTCCCTAAAACAATTAAAATTTCCCAACAGTAATTACCAAACAAGTTTTTTACCCAACAAGAACATTCCCCAAAACAATTTAAAAAATTTACCCAAAAATTTCCATTACCCAACAATTAAATTACCCCAAAAAACCCAAAAGTAAAATTCCCCAAACAAAAAAAAAGTAAACAAGAAACCCAAATAAACCCCAACAAAATTTAAAATTCACCTTTAAAAAATTTTGCCCAAAATTTTTTTTTCCCCCAAAGAAATTTCAAAAGCAAAAAAGGCATTAAAAAATTTTTGAAATTTGGAAAAAAAGACTCCTAAAAGGGTATTTACCCCGAATTCCCCCCTTTGGGGCGTCCCAAAAGTTTTAAACTGGCCCCAACAGTAAAACCCCAATTTGGGTTTTCCCGTACTTAAAAGTTTTCCCCAAACATGCTTCCCCAAATCAGTCCAATAAAATTTCCCAAAATAATTCCAAGAAGGAATTAAAAATTCATTCCAAAAATAAAACCCCAAAGTGGGTTAAAAAGCCCTTCCAACCGGAATGGGGTTAACTCTTCCCAAAAAGACGGGGGAAAGGGGGTTTAAAAAAGTCTTTAAAAGGCCCCAAAGTAAGTGAAATTTACCCAAAAAGGGGGAAAAGTCTGTAACAGTACTTTCTCCCGGGGCCCCCTGAAATTTCCCAAAGTCCACCCCAAGCCCCAAAAGTCTTATTGTTTTTTAAATTTCCAAAGGTCCTTTAAAAAAAGCTAACTGGGTTTAAATCAGTCCCAAAAAGCCTTAAAAAAGGGTTTATAAAAGTCCCCATAAACTAATTGGGTTTATCAAAAAATAAAACCTAAGTTTTGAAATTCCCCAAAGAATTCCAAAATTACCCCCCAAGGGGTTTACCTGTCCATGGCTAACTTTTTCCCCAAAAAGCCCCTTTCCCCCCCTTTTGGGTTTTTATAAAAGTTTCCCCTTAAAACCCGGAAGTTTTTACAGCCCCCAAAAAGGACAAAAAGTTTTTAAAAAGTTTCCCAACAGCCCCTAATTTCTTTGAAATTTATTGTTTTAACAAAAAAATTTCCTAATGGGTTGAAAAAAGTCTTTACCTAATTGGGTGTAAAAAGTCAATAAAAGAGGGAAAGGGGGTTTTTTTAAAAATTAAAATCCCTAAAAGGTTTTGGAAAGTTTTGAAAAACCCCAAAGTCCTTTCCCGGGGAATTGGGAAAAATTGGAATCTAAATTTAAAAACCCAACTAAAAAGTCTTTTTTCTTTTAAAAAAATTCCCAAAAGTCCCATCAGCGGAAAAAGGGGTGTTACCCAAAAGTCCCCAAATCGGGCCCCAAAGTGGGTTTTTAAAAATTTTCCCCAAACCGGGAAATTTTGGGTTGAAATTTCCCGTCCCATAAGGGCCTAAAGTTTGGCCGGTGTTATCAGTCCTTTCCCCCCAAAGTTTTGGTTCCCCCAACCCAATCACCCCCGGGAGTCGGTTTTTAAAAAGTCCCAAAATCAGCCCTGGAAACCCCCGGTTTGTTGAAATTCATTCCAAAATCAGCCCCTGGAAATTTGGGTGTTAAAATAAAGTCCTAAAAGCCCTGGGGGTCTTAAAATCTGCCAAAAATCTTCCCCGGTTGAAAAAATTCAGCCCCCTTAAAAAGCTTTAAAAGTTTGAAATTTCCCAAAGTCCATCCCAACTGGAGGGGGGTTAATTACCCAAAAAGCTTCCCCCGGTTTAAAAATTCGGGTCCCACGGGCCTAAAGTCTTTGTTTAAAAATCTTCCAAAATCCTTTGCCCTGGAACTTTAACAAGCCCCTTAAGAACTGGAAATTGAAATTACCCCAAAAATCAGCCCTTAAAAAAAGGGGGTGTTTTTTCGTCCAAATAAAAGCCCCTTAACCCCGTTTTATAAAAGGTCAATAAACCTAAAAGGGTGAAATTTACCCCAAAAAGCCCTGGAGTGGTTTTGAATTATAAAAGGTCCTTTCCTTTTATGAAACAGTCCAAAAGATTTTGGAAAGTTTTAAATCATTCCAAAAAAGCCTTTTAAGTGGGTTTAATAAATCCTTTCCCAACGGAAATTGTTAAAAGTCACCCCAACCGGAATGAAAACCCCAAAAATTAAACCTTGGATTTGGTCTTTGAAATTTCCCAAAGTTTCCAAAAAGGCCGGAAAAAGTCTTAAAATCATTCCAAACAAGTTTTCCCCAAAGGGGCCCCTTTTAAAATTCCCCTTAAAAAAAGTTTTATCCTCTTTCCCAAAGCCCCCGTTTCCCGTTTTTTAAAAATTCAGACTCACGAAACCCCTCATGCCGAAAGTTTGGGAAATTTCACCACGAATTACCCCCGGGGCCCCAAAAGTCATGTTAAGTATTACCCAATCAGCTGGGGGAAATTTTTTATAAAAGTCCCCAAATCAAGCCCCAAAGTGGGTTTGTTTGTAAACCCCAAAGTCCTTTAAAAAACTTGTTTTTTGGGGTTTTAAAAATTTCAAAAAATAACCCCATAGTTTTTGTTTTTCCCCAAATCCTTATAAAAGACTTAAAAAAGTAAGGGGGTTATCAGCCCCAAAAATAAAAACCCAAAGTCTTTGAAATTTTTTCTTAAATAAAGTCCATTCCCCAAAAATTTCTTTTAAAAAGTCCTTTCTGCCTTTGGAATTGGGGAAATTTCCCAAAGTCCTTTTAACCCGGGAAAGTCTTTGTAATCCCAAAGTCCTTTAACCCGGGAAGTCCCTTTGGATTTAAAAAAGTACACCCCAAAGCCCCTGGGGGGTCCGAAATTTACCCTAAACCGGGGGGGGTTTAAAAAAGTCCACCCCAACCGGGAAAATTTTGTCGGTTGGGTAAACGTACTTTAACCCGGGATTCCGGTTATTAAAAAAGTCCTTTCCCCCCAAAGAAATTAAAAAAGGTCCTTCCCCAACCTTATTGGTTTTCCCAAAGTCCACCCCAAAGGCCTTGTTGTTAAAAAGTCCATTACCCCGGGAAGTCTTGAAATTTCCCAAATTCTTTCCCCAACCGAAGTTGGGTTTGAAATTCCCCAAAAAGTCCTTTTCCCCCAACGGAAAAAAAGGTTTAAAAAAGTACAGCCCTAAAAAGTGGGTTTTAAAAATCTTCCCAAAACACTTATGGGTGTTCCCCAAAGTCCAAAAAAATAAAACCCTGGAAATCGGTTGTTTTTTAAATTAAAAGTCATCCCAACCTTAAAGTAAGTTTACGCCAAAAAAGCTAAAATTTTCCCTTTGAAATAAAAGTCCACCCCCGATTTTAAACCCGGGGGTTTTTAAAAATCACCCAAAATTTAAAAGCATGAAAGGGTTTAAAAAGTCCTTTCACCCGGGAAGTCTTTAACCAGTCCATCCCAAAAAGGATCTTTTAAAAAATTTCCTTTCCCAACCTTTTTAGCGGGTTTTGTATTTAAAAAACCCATAAACCAAGTTGAAATTTGAAATTTCCCAAGTACTTTCCCCCCTTAAGTGGGGGAAAAAAAAATTCTGCCTTTGCTGGGGAGTGGTTGTGAAATAAAAGACGGGCCCGGAAAAACGTTTTTTAAATTAAACCCCTTGGGGAAGGAAGGGGGTGAAACGCAACCGCCTGGGGGTGGGGTTTTTTAATCGGCCAATAAAAATTGGGTTTTTTGGTAGAATAGTTTTCCCCCAACAGGGGGTGTTTAAATAAAAGGGTATACCCTGGAGGGGGTAACCCCAAGTCCATCCCGGGAGGGGGTTTTAATAATCCACAGCCTGGAGTGGGTGAAATTTCCCATCGGGCCGGGAGTGGTGTAATCAGTCCATCAGCCGGGAAAGTGGGGTAATCGCACACCCGGGAGCGGGAAATCAGTCCATCAGTCTTAAAAGAGGGGTAACTGTTTACTTCGACCCCCGGGGCGAGGGACAAAAAACCCTCAACTCCTACGGATCTTAAACTATTTTTTCTTGTATTAACGATGAAGCCACTGGGAGCAAAACGTTTCTACAAAAAAGAAACCCAAAGTGTTGTACATGGGGGCTTTTTAATGATCATGACACATGTCCCAAACCTGGGGGCAATACAAAAAATTTCCCGGGCCCTTTTTAGGGGACATTGTAGCTTTTAAGGGGAGGTTTTCCAAAAAATTGGCTTTTTAGAGATTAAGTTCTAAAGATAAATTTGTTTTTTTGGTCCTTTTCCCTCAAATTCCCTCCGGGGCCCCCTTGGGACCATTGAAAACTTTGGCGGTTTCCCCCTTTTCCCGTTTATTTGGGGTTTATTTAACTCTAGGGGTTTAAATTCCACCCCGTAAACCCCTAAAACTTTTTTTTTGAAATTGACCAAACGAGGTGGGGAAAAACAGGTGGAAAGGATGGTTTTGTGTCAGGGGAAACGGTCCCCGGGTGGTTTTTTTGGGAAAGTTGACAACGCTGGGGTTTTCCAACGTAAAAGTTGTTGCGGGCAATGCACGTTTTTGTGTTTTTGGCTAAAACTGTTGCTAGGAAGCACTTCTTGGGTTTTTGGGTGGTGTACCAAGCCCAAACACCCCCACCTCCCCCCCCTTTCCCGGGGGTTTGTTAATAAATTGTGTTTTTTTGGGTTTCTGCAGGGGGAAATAAAGCCCGTAAGAAAAAATCGAAACAGCCAGGGTTTATGCGGAAATTGTGTCATATTTATTTATTTTTTTTTTTTTTTTGGCATGAACTTTAGGGGACAAAGAAATTTATTGTTGGGGGGACTTTGCCAAAACCCCCTTGTATGCAAGCTTTAAGGGGCCCAGCTTAAAATTAACTTAAGATTAAACTAAGCAATGAAATATTCAGTTTTTAAAAATCACAGTCAACAAATTACAATATGAAGAAAAAATGGAAATTCCCAAATAAAAGCATTAAAGTTTGCAAATTTGTCCCAAAACCCAATGTATAAAAAAATGGAACGATCGATTAAAATAAAAGTTTTTGTAGTGCAGAAACGGGGGTTTTTCTTGGGTCATTAGAGGGATTTTCCTGTCATTCAGAGAAGGAGTATTGTATTAGGAAATGAAATTTTAAAAAATAAAAAACAAGTTTTGATAGGGTAAAAGGGTTTAACATTCAGGGAAAATTCGGGTTATTCAGTATTTATTTATTTTGGGGTTTGAGTAAGGGGTTTTTAAGAAGAGTCTTGAATTTATAAACAAAAAAAGTGTTTCTTTTATATTAAAGGGAAAGGAATTCCAGTTTTTTTGGGCCTTTTATGGGGAATTGATTTTTTAAATAGGTGAGAGGGGCCCACGGGGGAACATAAAAAGGTGTCGGGCCCTTTGTGTTATGGCCATGTGTTCTGTTAAGGTTGGTAAGGAGAATTTTTGAGGGGGGGGTTTATACCCGATTTTTGTTTTTCTATGTATGTGGGTAGGCCCAAAAAATTAATTTATGGTTTTTTTTGTAGGGTTTGAGTAAGTTTAGAGTTTTGAATTTTTTTGGAGTATGTGCCTGGAGGGGGGAATTTTTTATCATTCCCCCTTTAACCCTTTTGGGGGTTTTTAAAATGGTTGAGAAATTTTTTTTTTGGTTGAGCCCCATGCAAAAAATTTCCGTAGGGAGAAAAGGGGGAAAGAGTGAGTGATAAGGCCAGGAGAGCTGGGGGGTTTGGAACAAAAGTCCCGGGATTTTCGATGGATGCCTACGGTTTTGGAAATTTTTTTGGGAAAATTTTTTGGGACGGGGGTTTTTTTGAAAATTTGAATCTGTTTTTCAAGGTGGGTTTCCAAAAATTTTCCCCCTCTTGAGTTTGTGATAGGTGATCCTTTTTAACATTAGGGTTAAGAGGAAATTTCTGTATTTTCTGTTCCCAAACGAATGAATGGGTTTTGGGAAAAGATTAAGTTTAAATTTTTGGGTTGTTTCATAATCCAGGAAAATTTTTTTTCTGTAATTGGGTATTTACAGTATGGCTTTTAAAATGGGTTTGGGGGGTGCAGAAAACGTTTTTGGGCCCACATTAACTCAAATATACTTGACTAACAGTCTTCAAAATAAAGTGAGCTCTGAAATGCTTTTACGAGAAAATCTTTATATCGGCATTGTGCTGCTAAATAGTTTAAATTATATTTTTTCAGAAGCCTATTTGTCTTTCAGTTTGTAAAGAAAAATGTGAAGGTTATATTTCTCTTCTAATAGACAGAATGGGTGAAGTATTGCAAGGTCCTGAGAGTGGCAACATTATCCTTCATATAATTAAGAGAAGTAGAGCGTGAAACCCCGTGATGTAAGGTAGTGGTGGACGCCATGACGCTGGTGAACACACCACACGACTGCTGCACCAACACTGCCTCATCCATGGCAGATTACAATCATATTTTAAAATCATTGATCGAGGCCTCAAGTAATCATTCTGCGTCCTTGCAGGTGTTAGTGACATCTAATAAATATCTGTCATGCAGCTTAATATCTGCTAAAATTTATGTTTAAAAAATGTAATCAATTATATATTCACGTGTAGTACCTTACTCATGTTAACTTAGTACTAAGTTACAAGGAAAAAAATAAAATAAATAAAATTTAGACAATAAAAAGTTTATATATAATGATTTTCACAGAGGTGGTCGGCAGCATTATTTGTTTCACCGAAACATGACCAGCAACGATTTATTTTTCTAAATTTAAAAACAGTTTTATATGTATATTTAAAAACTGCAAAAGTTACAAAGCATATACGAAACAAGTACATTGCATAACAAGTACATAACCCAACAAGTACATTACTCAACAAGTACATTACCCAACAAGTACATTACCCAACAAGTACATTACCCAACAAGTACATTACCCAACAAGTACATTACTCAACAAGTACTTTACCCAAAAAGTACATTACCCAACAAGTACATTACCCAACAAGTACATTACTCAACAAGTACATTACCCAACAAGTACATTACCCAACAAGTACATTACCCAACAAGTACATTACCCAACAAGTACATTACTCAACAAGTACATTACCCAACAAGTACATTACATAACAAGTACATTACCCAAGAAGTACATTACCCAACAAGTACATTACTCAACAAGTACATTACCCAACAAGTACATTACCCAACAAGTACATTACTCAACAAGTACATTACCCAACAAGTACATTACCCAACAAGTACATTACCCAACAAGTACATAACCCAACAAGTACATTACCCAACAAGTACATTACCCAACAAGTACATTACTCAACAAGTACATTACCCAAGAAGTACATTACCCAACAAGTACATTACTCAACAAGTACATTACCCAACAAGTACATTACATAACAAGTACATTACCCAAGAAGTACATTACCCAACAAGTACATTACTCAACAAGTACATTACCCAACAAGTACATTACCCAACAAGTACATTACCCAACAAGTACATTACCCAACAAGTACATTACCCAACAAGTACATTACCCAACAAGTACATTACCCAACAAGTACATTACCCAACAAGTACATTACTCAACAAGTACATTACCCAACAAGTACATTACCCAGCAAGTACATTACCCAACAAGTACATTACTCAACAAGTACATTACCCAACACGTACATTACCCAACAAGTACATTACTCAACAAGTACATTACCCAACAAGTACATTACCCAACAAGTACATTACCCAACAAGTACATTACCCAACAAGTACATTATCCAACAAGTACATTACCCAAAAGTACATTACTCAACAAATACATTACCCAAAAGTACATTACTCAACAAGTACATTACCCAACACGTACATTACCCAACAAGTACATTACTCAACAAGTACATTACCCAACAAGTACATTACCCAACAAGTACATTACCCAACAAGTACATTACCCAACAAGTACATTACCCAACAAGTACATTATCCAACAAGTACATTACCCAACAAGTACATTACTCAACAAGTACATTACCCAACAAGTACATTACTCAACAAGTACATTACCCAACAAGTACATTACCCAAAAGTACATTACCCAACAAGTACATTACCCAACAAGTACATTATCCAACAAGTACATTACCCAACAAGTACATTACTCAACAAGTACATTACTCAACAAGTACATTACCCAACAAGTACATTACCAAAAAGTACATTACTCAACAAGTACATTACTCAACAAGTACATTACCCAACAAGTACATTACCCAAAAGTACATTACTCAACAAGTACATTACCCAACAAGTACATTACCCAACAAGTACATTACCCAACAAGTACATTACCCAAAAGTACATTACTCAACAAGTACATTACCCAACAAGTACATTACCCAAAAGTACATTACTCAACAAGTACATTACCCAACAAGTACATTACCCAAAAGTACATTACTCAACAAGTACATTACCCAACAAGTACATTACCCAACAAGTACATTACCCAACAAGTACATTACCCAAAAGTACATTACTCAACAAGTACATTACCCAACAAGTACATTACTCAACAAGTACATTACCTAAAAGTACAATACTCAACAAGTACATTACCCAACAAGTACATTACCCAACAAGTACATTACCCAACAAGTACATTACTCAACAAGTACATTACTCAACAAGTACATTACCCAATAAGTACATTACCCAACAAGTACATTACCCAACAAGTACATTACCCAAAAGTACATTATTCAACAAGTACATTACCCAACAAGTACATTACTCAACAAGTACATTACCCAAAAGTACAATACTCAACAAGTACATTACCCAACAAGTACATTACCCAACAAGTACATTACCCAACAAGTACATTACTCAACAAGTACATTACTCAACAAGTACATTACCCAACAAGTACATTACCCAACAAGTACATTACCCAACAAGTACATTACCCAACAAGTACATTACTCAACAAGTACATTTCCCAACAAGTACATTACCTAATAAGTACATTACCCAACAAGTACATTACCCAACAAGTACATTACCCAACAAGTACATTACCCAACAAGTACATTACTCAACAAGTACATTTCCCAACAAGTACATTACCCAACAAGTACATACCCAACAAGTACATTACCCAACAAGTACATTACCCAACAAGTACATTACCCAACAAGTACATTACCCAACAAGTACATTACCCAACAAATAGTAACAAGAAAATAAACACAAAATACAATCACTTTAGGACATGTATGCTGGAAATATTTCCTGATGTATACAAGAGCAGGAAAAGCACAGTAAACTTATGTATTTGGAAAGACTCTGAGTAGAAGGTATGTGTAGCAGCTGAGAGCCGCCTGGTGGTGGTCCGGCAAAGCTTGTTAAACTGGACACATGTACAACACTTGGGTATCTTGACTGTAGAAACGTTTCGCCACACAGTAGCTTCATCAGTCCAATACAATCAAAAGGAGTGAAGATCAGAAGGAGATTGAGGTAATCAGTCCATCAGCCTGGAGTGGGTGTTATCAGTCCATCAGCCTGGAGTGGGTGTTATCAGTCCATCAGCCTGGAGTGGGTGTAATCAGTCCATCAGCCTGGAGTGGGTGTAATCAGTCCATCAGCCTGGAGTCGGTGTAATCAGTCCATCAGCCTGGAGTCGGTGTAATCAGTCCATCAGCCTGGAGTCGGTGTAATCAGTCCATCAGCCTGGAGTGGGTGTAATCAGTCCATCAGCCTGGAGTGGGTGTTATCAGTCCATCAGCCTGGAGTGGGTGTTATCAGTCCATCAGCCTGGAGTGGGTGTAATCAGTCCATCAGCCTGGAGTGGGTGTTATCAGTCCATCAGCCTGGAGTGGGTGTAATCAGCCATCAGCCTGGAGTGGGTGTTATCAGTCCATCAGCCTGGAGTGGTGTTATCAGTCCATCAGCCTGGAGTGGGTGTTATCAGTCCATCAGCCTGGAGTCGGTGTAATCAGTCCATCAGCCTGGAGTGGGTGTAATCAGTCCATCAGCCTGGAGTGGGTGTAATCAGTCCATCAGCCTGGAGTGGGTGTTATCAGTCCATCAGCCTGGAGTGGGTGTTATCAGTCCATCAGCCTGGAGTGGGTGTTATCAGTCCATCAGCCTGGAGTCGGTGTAATCAGTCCATCAGCCTGGAGTGGGTGTTATCAGTCCATCAGCCTGGAGTGGGTGTAATCAGTCCATCAGCCTGGAGTGGGTGTAATCAGTCCATAAGCCTGGAGTGGGTGTTATCAGTCCATCAGCCTGGAGTGGGTGTTATCGTCCATCAGCCTGGTCGGTGTAATCAGTCCATCAGCCTGGAGTCGGTGTAATCAGTCCATCAGCCTGGAGTGGGTGTTATCAGTCCATCAGCCTGGAGTCGGTGTAATCAGTCCATCAGCCTGGAGTGGGTGTAATCAGTCCATCAGCCTGGAGTGGGTGTAATCATCCATCAGCCTGGAGTGTGGTGTTATCAGTCCATCAGCTGGAGTCGGTGTAATCAGTCCATCAGCCTGGAGTCGGTGTAATCAGTCCATCAGCCTGGAGTGGGTGTAATCAGTCCATCAGCCTGGAGTGGGTGTAATCAGTCCATCAGCCTGGAGTGGGTGTTATCAGTCCATCAGCCTGGAGTGGGTGTTATCAGTCCATCAGCCTGGAGTGGGTGTAATCAGTCCATCAGCCTGGAGTGGGTGTTATCAGTCCATCAGCCTGGAGTGGGTGTAATCAGTCCATCAGCCTGGAGTGGGTGTAATCATGTCCATCAGCCTGGAGTGGGTGTTATCAGTCCATCAGCCTGGAGTGGGTGTTATCAGTCCATCAGCCTGAGTGGGTGTTATCAGTCCATCAGCCTGGAGTCGGTGTAATCAGTCCATCAGCCTGGAGTGGGTGTAATCAGTCCATCGCCTGGAGTGGGTGTTATCAGTCCATCAGCCTGGAGTGGGTGTTATCAGTCCATCAGCCTGGAGTGGGTGTTATCAGTCCATCAGCCTGGAGTCGGTGTAATCAGTCCATCAGCCTGGAGTGGGTGTTATCAGTCCATCAGCCTGGAGTGGGTGTAATCAGTCCATCAGCCTGGAGGTGGGTGTAATCAGTCCATAAGCCTGGAGTGGGTGTTATCAGTCCATCAGCCTGGAGTGGGTGTTATCAGTCCATCAGCCTGGAGTCGGTGTAATCAGTCCATCAGCCTGGAGTCGGTGTAATCAGTCCATCAGCCTGGAGTGGGTGTAATCAGTCCATCAGCCTGGAGTCGGTGTAATCAGTCCATAAGCCTGGAGTCGGTGTAATCAGTCCATCAGCCTGGAGTGGGTGTAATCACTCCATCAGCCTGGAGTGGGTGTAATCAGTCCATCAGCCTGGAGTCGGTGTAATCAGTCCATAAGCCTGGAGTCGGTGTAATCAGTCCATCAGCCTGGAGTGGGTGTAATCAGTCCATCAGCCTGGAGTGGGTGTTATCAGTCCATCAGCCTGGAGTGGGTGTTATCAGTCCATCAGCCTGGAGTCGGTGTAATCAGTCCATCAGCCTGGAGTGGGTGTAATCAGTCCATCAGCCTGGAGTGGGTGTTTATCAGTCCATCAGCCTGGAGTGGGTGTTATCAGTCCATCAGCCTGGAGTGGGTGTTATCAGTCCATCAGCTGGAGTCGGTGTAATCAGTCCATCAGCCTGGAGTGGGTGTTATCAGTCCATCAGCCTGGAGTGGGTGTAATCAGTCCATCAGCCTGGAGTGGGTGTAATCAGTCCATAAGCCTGGAGTGGGTGTTATCAGTCCATCAGCCTGGAGTGGGTGTTATCAGTCCATCAGCCTGAGTCGGTGTAATCAGTCCATCAGCCTGGAGTCGGTGTAATCAGTCCATCAGCCTGGAGTGGGTGTAATCAGTCCATCAGCCTGGAGTCGGTGTAATCAGTCCATAAGCCTGGAGTCGGTGTAATCAGTCCATCAGCCTGGAGTGGGTGTAATCACTCCATCAGCCTGGAGTGGGTGTAATCAGTCCATCAGCCTGGAGTCGGTGTAATCAGTCCATAAGCCTGGAGTCGGTGTAATCAGTCCATCAGCCTGGAGTGGGTGTAATCAGTCCATCAGCCTGGAGTGGGTGTAATCAGTCCATCAAGCCTGGAGTGGGTGTAATCAGTCCATCAGCCTGGAGTGGGTGTAATCAGTCCATCAGCCTGGAGTCGGTGTAATCAGTCCATCAGCCTGGAGTGGGTGTAATCAGTCCATCAGCCTGGAGTCGGTGTAATCAGTCCATCAGTCTTAATAAGATTGATGAACTGATTACATCGACTCCAGGCTGAGGGACTGATAACCTCAATCTCCTACTGATCTTCACTATTTTTCTTTGTATTAGACTGATGAAGCCACTGTGTAGCGAAACGTTTCTACAATAAAGATACCCAAGTGTTGTACATGTGTCTAATTAATGATCATGATCACATGTGCCAGCCTGGCGGCAATACAATAAATTCCGGCTTTTTATGTGACTATTGTAGCAGTAAGTGAGGCTTCCAAACAATGGCTCCTATAGAGATTAAGTTCTATGAAGATCAATTGTGTTTTGGTCCAATTCATCAAATGTCCCTCCGCGTCCCTATGGACCATTGAAAACATTGCTGATTGCCCCTGTTGCACGCATATTTGTGTTTATTTAACTCTAGTGGATAAATTCCAGCCTGTCACTCCTACACATTTTTTTTGTATTGACCACACGAGCGTGTGTAAATACAGGTGGTAAATGTAGGTTTTGTGTCATGGACGGTCTCCTGGTGAGTTCTTTGGTAGATGACAACGCTGAGGTTGCCACGTGAATGTTGCTTGCAGTCAATGCACGTGTTGTGTTGTTGGCTACACTGTTGCTAGGAAGCACTACATAGTTCTTGGTGGTGTACCAAGACCAACACCCCCACCTCCCCCGCCTCCCTCCGGGTGTTCAATCAATGATGTTCTTTGGTTTCTGCAGTGTTAAATGAAAGCCCGTAAGTAAAATCTTATAACTAGTCCACGTTTACTGCGTGTAATGTGTCATGATTTATTTATTTATTTTTTATTTGGACATGATACATAGTTGTACAAAGAAATATATTGATTGGGTGTACATGCCAAAAGCCCCTTGTATGCAGAGCATTATGGGCAGCTTAAAATTAACTTAAGATTAACTAAGCAATGATATATTCAGTGTTAAAAATCACAGTCAACAAATTACAATATGAAGTACAAATGAGTACTTCAAATAAGAAGCATTAAAGTTGTGCAAATTTGTAGCATAACAATGTATAAAATAATGGAATCAGATCGATTAAAATCAATGATTTGTAGTGCAGAAACAGGTCATGTGGTCATTAGATGAGTTACTGTACATTCAAGAGAATGGAGTATTGTATTAGGTAATGTAATTAAAAAATAAAAACATAGTTTGATAGGGTCACTGGTTATACATTCACGAGATTCAGTTATTCAGTATTTATTTAGTTGTGGTTGAGTAAGTGGTTTTTAAGAAGAGTCTTGAATTTATAAACAAACAGTGTTTCTTTTATATTCACAGGTAATGAATTCCAGATTTTTGGGCCTTTTATGTGAATTGAGTTTTTACATAGTGTGAGATGGACACGAGGAACATCAAAGAGTGATCTGTGCCTTGTGTTATGGTCATGTGTTCTGTTGAGGTTGGTAAGGAGAAGTTTGAGGGGAGGGTTTATATCCGAGTTTAGTGTTCTATGTATGTAGTAGGCACAATAATAAGTATGGATGTTTTGTACGGTGAGTAAGTTTAGAGTTTTGAATATTAGTGGAGTATGCTGCCTGGAGTGGGAATTTGTTATCATTCCGACTTAAGCCTTTTGTTGGGTATTTAATGGTCTGAGAAGATTTATTGCTGTTGAGCCCCATGCACAAATTCCGTAGGTGAGATAGGGGTAAATGAGTGAGTGATATAGGGCCAGGAGAGCTGACTGTGGAACATAGTACCGTATTTTCGATAGTATGCCTACGGTCTTGGAAATTTTCTTGGAAATTTGTTGTACATGTGTTTGAAATTTGAATCTGTTATCAAGGTGGTTTCCTAAGAATTTCCCCTCTGTGAGCTTTGTGATAGGTGATCCGTTTAACATTATGTTAAGAGGAACATCTGTAGTTCTGTTCCCAAACTGAATGAAGTAGGTTTTGTCAATATTAAGATTAAGTTTGTTGATCATCATCCAGGTAGATATTTTCTGTAATTCGATATTTACAGTATTGGCTAGTATGACTGGGCTTGGGTGACAGAAAACGTATGTAGTGTCATCTGCAAATAGTGTGGATTTGAGTAGTTGCGATGCATTTGGTAGGTCGTACATGTAAATGAGAAAGAGAAGAGGGCCAAGAACACTTCCCTGTGGGACACAACTGTAATTGGCTGTGTGAAAGAGTTTGCTCCATTTGTGTACACATATTGGCTTCTGTTGCTGAGGTATGGCTTTAGGTAGTTGAGGGAGTGCCCTCTTATACCATAGTGTGATAATTTTGCGTGCAACAAATCATGGTCAACTGTATCAAAAGCTTTACGTAAATCAATGAAGATCCCCAGTGGGACTTCTTTTTTCTCGAGTGCAGTGTATATTTGTGCTAGCATGTGGATAATAGCATCATTAGTATTTTTATTAGGCCTGAACCCAAACTGACAGGGGTTGAGTATGTTGTGGGAGATGAGGTAGGAATAGATTCGCTTATGAATTAATTTTTCAAAGATTTTAGAGAGGAGGGGTAAGTTGGATATTGGCCTATAGTTATTCAAGTCTGTTTGGTCTCCTCCTTTATGGATCGGGGTGACCCTCGCTATTTTGAGAACTGTAGGGAAGGTAGAGGATTCGATGGATTTGTTAAAGAGTGTTACAATGATTGGTGACAGCACTTGTGAAGCTTTTTTGTATATAAAGGGTGGTAAGGTATTTAAATCTTGTTGTTTAGTGTGTTGATAATAAGTGAGACTTCAGTTGGGTTGGTCGGAGCTAGGAATAGTGTATTCGGGTAGGTGCCAGTGAGGTAGTTATTAGGTAGGATGTTTGAGCTTGGGATTTTACCCGCAAGGTTTTTTCGTATGGTGGAGAAGAAAACGTTGAGTCTGTTGTTTCAGTTGGTGGGAGTTGGGGTTTTTCTGGTTTTGTTAGTCTGATTGTTCTGTTTCCTGATATCTTTTTTTTTTCCTAGAATTTCAGATAGGATTTAACAGGTCCTTTTTATATGGCCTTTTAAGTTTGATAATCTGTTTTCATAAATACAATTTTTTTGCCCTTCTTATCAGGCTGGTTAGAATAGACGAGTAACGTTTTGTTTGGTCTCTGGTTATGTGACCATTCTGTACTGTTTTTCGTACTGATGCTTTATATTTATGGATTTGAGGATGCTGAGTGTTAGCCAGGAACTTTTCTGTCTCTTAGCTGTGATCTGTTTAGTTTTTTTAGGGCACTGCTTGTTATAGAGGTATTGGGTCTTTTTTAGAAAATTATTAATACATTCGTCAGTATCTGTATAGATTTCTTGCTCAGTTTGCCAATCGATGTTTGTCATTGCTGCTGTGAAGTTATTAATGGCTGCCTCATTATGAAGCCTGAAGGTTACTTTAGTAGTGTCTTGGGGCAATTTACCTAGATTGGTTATGAGAAAGGTAGGGTAGTGGTCTGTGGTATTATCTGTGATTATGCTTGATTTTAAAGGGGATATGGTGTTGGTCCAGATGTGGTCAAGTAGGGAAACACTAGTCTCTGTAATTCTTGTAGGTTTTGTTACAGTTGGTAGCAACAAGCAGTTACTCATAGTGTTTGTGAATTCAGTAACATGTGGGTCCTGGTCTTGCAGGAGATTTATATTGAAGTCTCCTGAGAGTAGTAAGTGATCTTTATTCATGTGTGCATCAGTTATTATACTTCCTAGGTTTTCACTAAAACGACTGATATTTGACTGTGGTACTCTGTAGATGTTTATCACTGTGAGAGGTTTTGTAGGTATTTAGATTTGAATTTAGCTATTATATATTCCCCATGTTCATCCCTTGTGCAAGTATTATTGATACATTCTAGTTGGTCTGAGTACTATACAGCTGTGCCGCCCCCTTGTTGATCTGGCCTACAGTTGTGTATGGCTGTGTAACCAGGAATGGCATAGACATCTGTAGTATCTGGCTTTAGCCAGGTTTCGGTACGAGTAATGATGAACATACTAGCATGCAGGGAATTTAGTAATTCTGTGAGGTCATCGTAATGTTTGCTTAAAGATCTGACATTGTAGTTAAAGACAGTTATGTTATTGTTGGCTCTGAGAAGTGCCTTTGATTGTTCTGCTGTGTAGTAATTACAGTTGCTGTTTGATTCATTTAAATCATTCAATAAAAGGTTGGTATCAGGATCAATGCTTATAATCATAAGATTTATGTAGCGAATCTATAATTAGACTTAAGTATAAGACAATGTAAATATTCTAAAGCTAAAAAATAGCACCTGTATTATTTTAACAAATGTGAATATGTGAACTTAGGCAGTTCTTTAAAGCTAAAATAAAGGTGAAAATATAAAAGAGACTAAAATAAGTACGGTAAAACAAATAAAGTGGTAATCAAATAAAGGAGTTAAGGAATATAATAGCATCTGAAAATAGTCATGTATCACAATGTTCTTGTTCGTAGGTTTTCGTATACTTTGAAGGTGTGTTTGTTTTCCACCATTAAGATGAACTTAATGGTGGGTTTTACTGCATTGATCTAATAAAGGAGGTTGTGTATGTTGAGACTCCTCGGGTACAGTAGCAATCTGTCATCCACATGCTGTAGCCATTTTACGATACTAAGAATGACGTACCGGAACTCATCACAGGCTACAAAAATTTTAATTACGGGAGCTGAAGGCTGCACCTGTAATCATCGGTCAGTTACCGTGATCTCTCCATCTTCTTTAGGACCGGCTACTCGAACAGTTGTATTAAGAAAAGGAACTTAAAGTGCATTATGTGTTTGTCTTAAAGAAATTAAAGCTGTAACTTTAATTCCTATAATCAAGAAAAAAATAAAATGGCTCCCGTGACATGCCACAATATAGGTTAAAATAACAGCTAATTGAAAATCACTTCGACTCAAGTGATGTTACGACACATATGGACACATTTAACAATAGTAAAGGTTATTTTCCATGGCATTAGGTAAGTTTTTATATTATATGATTTTTTTTTGTTTTTTAAGTGTAAAATCTTATAGTTATGCCATGGCTAGGATATGATGATCTTGTGTAATATAATGACGAGGATATAATGAACGTTGTGACACGACGAGAATATAATGACGAGGATATAATGAGCGTTGTGACATGACGAGGATATAATGAACTTTGTGACATGACGAGGATATAATGAACGTTGTGACATGACCAAGATATAATGAACGTTGTAACATGACCAGGATATAATGAACGTTGTGACATGACCAGGATATAATGAACGTTGTGACATGACCAAATATAATGACGAAAGTTGTAACAACATTACCAGGATATAATGACAAACCCTTAGTTATCAAAAAAAAAAACACTTGATACAGACCTAACCTGTATTATACATGACATGGACTGGAAAATAAACAGACAGATAATCACTGTGATTGTCTTGGGAACAGTGTAATGCTTACTGTTATTAAAAGGATTGGCTTCTGTGGAAAAAAAAGCTTGTTCTTATTATAGTTGATGAGAGTATCAGCTATAAAACTAACTTCTAGTACATGTCATGAACAAACTTCTAACTCATGTGTCACTTGTCAGAATGTCTTGTTTTATCTAACTGCTTTCTTTAAACTTGTGATCTGCCTATAATTTTGGATATTTTCATTACATAATTTAATTTTTTCTTAGCTGTCTTGGAGTGTTTAAGTATGAACACGAAGATCTATGTGAAGCGTTCGGTTGTGTTCAGATTAGAACAGACGCTCAGTGTGTAGTTATCGACACAGTTTTGTCCGGTAGTGTTTGTCCGAAAATGTTACTATTGAAACCATTGTTGTCCAGGAAGCAATGACAGTTATGGATCACAGATAAAAAAAAAAGTGTTTAAATCAAGTATGAAAGTGAGAAAATTTGAGAAAATAGCAGCATTACTGAGCATATGGTTTAAAACTTGTTATTTCTCAGTAAAATACGCAAAGCAGAACCATTAAATAGAGAACAGAAGGAAAGTAGAGAAAAGAATTATAAACAGAGAACAGAACTAAAATATAAAGTAACGTTGGAGATACAGAATAACAATATAATGTTTTAAAGTAACTATAAACAGTGAATGGAAGTACTAAACAAAAACATCTTTTTTAATAAACGTCTCCAGCCAAGAGGTCAGTGACTGACCTCGTCTGGTCAGTTATTGTCCTCGTGTAGTTGGTCACCGGCTGACCTCGCCGCTTATACCGTCAAGTCTCGTTCATTAAATGATCAGTGTTATGTGATGATTTATCTTTACCTGATGGTGAACCTTCCACGCTCGCCCAGTGACCTGACCATCACTTCATACCCAGCACCTGGTGGCCTGGTCTTCACGTCAGGTCATCACTCTTCGCCTGGTGATCTGACTTCGTCTGGTGACCTAACTTTCACAGCAGTCACCCTTCACCAGGTGACCTGACTTCCGCAAAGCACTTGTAACACCTCGTCTATTTACCAGTCACCTCTTACCTGGTGACCTGAACTCGACGTGACCTTGAAGAATGGCCAGGGTAGTGCTTCTTCAGTGCCTTCTGCTCTTGATCCAGTTATATGGTGAGTTTCCCGCACACATATTTTCTTGCATGTTGTAAGCATGTCATCTTGTGTTCCAGTGACAATAATACCTGAACAACTATACCATTGATCGTCTTGTATTAAACTTATACGAGAGTGTTTTGACACACATAATCCAAACACAACAATGTTTTTTTTTTTTCAGTTTCCAGTAATGTTTCATACCTTTGTCCCACCGAGAGAGAGAAATGTAAATCAATTGTGTGCATTCCTTTTTCACTCTCCATATCTGTTGCTGCATTTGTTGCAACTTCACACTAATGCGTCGTATCTCGTTGGAGTCGAGCTTTGTGTCAGGCTGCTGGGAGACAAGACTGTGTGGCAGGGTAGAGCTTTGTGTCAGGCTGCTGGGAGACAAGACTGTGTGGCAGGGTAGAGCTTTGTGTCAGGCTGCTGGGAGACAAGACCGTGTGGCAGGGTAGAGCTTTGTGTCAGGCTGCTGGGAGACAAGACGTGTGGCAGGGTAGAGCTTTGTGTCAGGCTGCTGGGAGACAAGACTGTGTGGCAGGGTAGAGCTTTGTGTCAGGCTGCTGGGAGACAAGACCGTGTGGCAGGGTAGAGCTTTGTGTCAGGCTGCTGGGAGACAAGACCGTGTGGCAGGGTAGAGCTTTGTGTCAGGCTGCTGGGAGACAAGACTGTGTGGCAGGGTAGAGCTTTGTGTCAGGCTGCTGGGAGACAAGACGTGTGGCAGGGTAGAGCTTTGTGTCAGGCTGCTGGGAGACAAGACCGTGTGGCAGGGTAGAGCTTTGTGTCAGGCTGCTGGGAGACAAGACCGTGTGGCAGGGTAGAGCTTTGTGTCAGGCTGCTGGGAGACAAGACCGTGTGGCAGGGTAGAGCTTTGTGTCAGGCTGCTGGGAGACAAGACGTGTGGCAGGGTAGAGCTTTGTGTCAGGCTGCTGGGAGACAAGACCGTGTGGCAGGGTAGAGCTTTGTGTCAGGCTGCTGGGAGACAAGACCGTGTGGCAGGGTAGAGCTTTGTGTCAGGCTGCTGGGAGACAAGACTGTGTGGCAGGGTAGAGCTTTGTGTCAGGCTGCTGGGAGACAAGACGTGTGGCAGGGTAGAGCTTTGTGTCAGGCTGCTGGGAGACAAGACCGTGTGGCAGGGTAGAGCTTTGTGTCAGGCTGCTGGGAGACAAGACCGTGTGGCAGGGTAGAGCTTTGTGTCAAGCTGCTGGGAGACAAGACTGTGTGGCAGGGTAGAGCTTTGTGTCAGGCTGCTGGGAGACAAGACTGTGTGGCAGGGTAGAGCTTTGTGTCAGGCTGCTGGGAGACAAGACTGTGTGGCAGGGTAGAGCTTTGTGTCAGGCTGCTGGGAGACAAGACCGTGTGGCAGGGTAGAGCTTTGTGTCAGGCTGCTGGGAGACAAGACCGTGTGGCAGGGTAGAGCTTTGTGTCAGGCTGCTGGGAGACAAGACTGTGTGGCAGGGTAGAGCTTTGTGTCAGCTGCTGGGAGACAAGACTGTGTGGCAGGGTAGAGCTTTGTGTCAGGCTGCTGGGAGACAAGACCGTGTGGCAGGGTAGAGCTTTGTGTCAGGCTGCTGGGAGACAAGACTGTGTGGCAGGGTAGAGCTTTGTGTCAGGCTGCTGGGAGACAAGACTGTGTGGCAGGGTAGAGCTTTGTGTCAAGCTGCTGGGAGACAAGACCGTGTGGCAGGGTAGAGCTTTGTGTCAGGCTGCTGGGAGACAAGACCGTGTGGCAGGGTAGAGCTTTGTGTCAGGCTGCTGGGAGACAAGACGTGTGGCAGGGTAGAGCTTTGTGTCAGGCTGCTGGGAGACAAGACTGTGTGGCAGGGTAGAGCTTTGTGTCAGGCTGCTGGGAGACAAGACTGTGTGGCAGGGTAGAGCTTTGTGTCAGGCTGCTGGGAGACAAGACGTGTGGCAGGGTAGAGCTTTGTGTCAGGCTGCTGGGAGACAAGACTGTGTGGCAGGGTAGAGCTTTGTGTCAGGCTGCTGGGAGACAAGACTGTGTGGCAGGGTAGAGCTTTGTGTCAGGCTGCTGGGAGACAAGACTGTGTGGCAGGGTAGAGCTTTGTGTCAGGCTGCTGGGAGACAAGACTGTGTGGCAGGGTAGAGCTTTGTGTCAGGCTGCTGGGAGACAAGACTGTGTGGCAGGGTAGAGCTTTGTGTCAAGCTGCTGGGAGACAAGACTGTGTGGCAGGGTAGAGCTTTGTGTCAGGCTGCTGGGAGACAAGACTGTGTGGCAGGGTAGAGCTTTGTGTCAGGCTGCTGGGAGACAAGACGTGTGGCAGGGTAGAGCTTTGTGTCAGGCTGCTGGGAGACAAGACGTGTGGCAGGGTAGAGCTTTGTGTCAGGCTGCTGGGAGACAAGACCGTGTGGCAGGGTAGAGCTTTGTGTCAGGCTGCTGGGAGACAAGACCGTGTGGCAGGGTAGAGCTTTGTGTCAGGCTGCTGGGAGACAAGACTCGTGTGGCAGGGTAGAGCTTTGTGTCAGGCTGCTGGGAGACAAGACTGTGTGGCAGGGTAGAGCTTTGTGTCAGGCTGCTGGGAGACAAGACGTGTGGCAGGGTAGAGCTTTGTGTCAGGCTGCTGGGAGACAAGACTGTGTGCAGGGTAGAGCTTTGTGTCAGGCTGCTGGGAGACAAGACCGTGTGGCAGGGTAGAGCTTTGTGTCAGGCTGCTGGGAGACAAGACCGTGTGGCAGGGTAGAGCTTTGTGTCAGGCTGCTGGGAGACAAGACCTGTGTGGCAGGGTAGAGCTTTGTGTCAGGCTGCTGGGAGACAAGACTGTGTGGCAGGGTAGAGCTTTGTGTCAGGCTGCTGGGAGACAAGACTGTGTGGCAGGGTAGAGCTTTGTGTCAGGCTGCTGGGAGACAAGACTGTGTGGCAGGGTAGAGCTTTGTGTCAGGCTGCTGGGAGACAAGACTGTGTGCAGGGTAGAGCTTTGTGTCAGGCTGCTGGGAGACAAGACCGTGTGGCAGGGTAGAGCTTTGTGTCAGGCTGCTGGGAGACAAGACCGTGTGGCAGGGTAGAGTTTGTGTCAGGCTGCTGGGAGACAAGACTGTGTGGCAGGGTAGAGCTTTGTGTCAGGCTGCTGGGAGACAAGACCGTGTGGCAGGGTAGAGCTTTGTGTCAGGCTGCTGGGAGACAAGACCGTGTGGCAGGGTAGAGCTTTGTGTCAGGCTGCTGGGAGACAAGACTGTGTGGCAGGGTAGAGCTTTGTGTCAGCTGCTGGGAGACAAGACGTGTGGCAGGGTAGAGCTTTGTGTCAGGCTGCTGGGAGACAAGACCGTGTGGCAGGGTAGAGCTTTGTGTCAGGCTGCTGGGAGACAAGACCGTGTGGCAGGGTAGAGCTTTGTGTCAGGCTGCTGGGAGACAAGACCGTGTGGCAGGGTAGAGCTTTGTGTCAGGCTGCTGGGAGACAAGACGTGTGGCAGGGTAGAGCTTTGTGTCAGGCTGCTGGGAGACAAGACCGTGTGGCAGGGTAGAGCTTTGTGTCAGGCTGCTGGGAGACAAGACCGTGTGGCAGGGTAGAGCTTTGTGTCAGGCTGCTGGGAAACAAGACGTGTGGCAGGGTAGAGGCTTTGTGTCAGGCTGCTGGGAGACAAGACCGTGTGGCAGGGTAGAGCTTTGTGTCAGGCTGCTGGGAGACAAGACCGTGTGGCAGGGTAGAGCTTTGTGTCAGGCTGCTGGGAGACAAGACTGTGTGCAGGGTAGAGCTTTGTGTCAGGCTGCTGGGAGACAAGACCGTGTGGCAGGGTAGAGCTTTGTGTCAGCTGCTGGGAACAAGACTGTGTGGCAGGGTAGAGCTTTGTGTCAAGCTGCTGGGAGACAAGACCGTGTGGCAGGGTAGAGCTTTGTGTCAAGCTGCTGGGAAACAAGACCGTGTGGCAGGGTAGAGCTTTGTGTCAGGCTGCTGGGAGACAAGACCGTTGTGGCAGGGTAGAGCTTTGTGTCAGGCTGCTGGGAGACAAGACCGTGTGGCAGGGTAGAGCTTTGTGTCAGGCTGCTGGGAGACAAGACTGTGTGGCAGGGTAGAGCTTTGTGTCAGGCTGCTGGGAGACAAGACCGTGTGGCAGGGTAGAGCTTTGTGTCAAGGGTGCTGGGAGACAAGACTGTGTGGCAGGGTAGAGCTTTGTGTCAGGCTGCTGGGAGACAAGACGTGTGGCAGGGTAGAGCTTTGTGTCAGGCTGCTGGGAGACAAGACGTGTGGCAGGGTAGAGCTTTGTGTCAGGCTGCTGGGAGACAAGACCGTGTGGCAGGGTAGAGCTTTGTGTCAGGCTGCTGGGAGACAAGACCGTGTGGCAGGGTAGAGCTTTGTGTCAAGCTGCTGGGAGACAAGACTGTGTGGCAGGGTAGGGTGCGCCTTGATCTTATTACCGGCTTCTGCTGGATACAAGACTGTGTTTGCAGGGTAAGCGTGTCACTCTGGGCACAAACGTTTGGGAGAGGAAACTTTAGACAAATTGGATGCGTCTGACCTTATCAAGTGCGCGATGTGTGATAAGTTTTTCAGCGCGGAACAAACGTGTGCAGTGTAAGTTTGTGTCGGTTGCTGGAAAACTGTCGGCACGGATAGACTTATTAGTTTTACGAGGAAGTGTTTGTCACTGATTTGGAAAAACTTCTCAGGTAGTATTTGTAGTAGGCTGCTGGAGACAAGACGTAGTTCAGGTAGACTTTGTGATAAGCTGCTGGGAACAAGCGCTGGTGCATTAGTAAGGTGTTAACAAGACTTTGAGGGTAGAGTTTTGTCATTAAAAACTGTGTGGCCATGACATTTGTGAGGGTGTGGGGTAAGTGTGAGAAGTTTCAACGCAGGGAGACAAACCGTTATAACTTCAAGTACTGGTAGACAGATTTTGGTCCCTTTCTTATTGTTTAACTAGCAGCGTTACTACAGCTGTGTCTTAAGTATTCTCATACTCCCACAGGGAAAACTTTAGACCAATGATCTCTGACCATTTCATTCCATTATATTGGTCTCTGAGGGCTGTCTAAATTCTTTGTGTTTTGAAAATGTTCCATTACATGCTTTTAGTTTTAGACATACACTTTTTGTTGAAACTCTTGAGATGTGTGGTCTATAACATAATTCGTACTACAATTTATAATCTCAATCACAAGCGTACATTAAGTGGAGTTGTATTTGGGTTTACAGATTTTAATACACCATGTTTCCCTCGTTGCTGAATTTGGTAGTGTGAAGAATTAACGAACCAAGAATAATAACGTTAAATTATGTGTTAGAAAGTTTTTTACTTTTTGAAACTGACGTCAAGGTCATTTCTATATTGTCGCCACCATCTTTAACAGCTCCATCTTTTCAATATGAGTCTAGTGCTGTATAACATCTTTCTAAGTTGAAGTTCTCTTGAGCTTTTCGTTTAAAAATCACAAATCCTTTAATCTACTCTTCTTTTTCATTTAGGATTGTTCAAATTTGTCGTACCGCTCTTCTTGACTCATACCAACTCTCAAAGTCTTTCCAGTTTTCCAGTCTTCAACCTTTGTGAACTTTTCTTGATTTTCGCTCTCGTATCAACATGTAACTATGGTTTTGATAGTTGTTCTTGGGAAACGTACTTTACCCCTCTTTCACAGTCATCGTTTCTGGGAGTTAATTACCACTTCCTCTACTGAATGTCTTGTCGTGTTAAATCACTCTTAAGATCTACCTTGCATTTTTTTCTTTGTTTGACAACTTTGTACCCGGCTCTTTGCCTGGCTTAGCCAACCTCTTCAACACTTTCTTTTCCAGCTCAACCTTTTAGACTTTTCTATTTCTCCTCTGATCACATGTCTGACTGGTTTGATCGTCGTGTTCTGGGACGTACCTACCCGCTCCTCGCACGTCATGTGTCGTGTTCTGGGACGTACCTGCCCGCTCCTCGCACGTCTTGTGTCATGCTCTAGGACGTACCTGCACGCTCCTCGCACGTCTTGTGTCGTGTTCTGGGACGTACCTGCCCGCTCCTCGCACGTCTTGTGTCATGCTCTAGGACGTACCTGCACGCTCCTCGCACGTCTTGTGTCGTGTTCTGGGACGTACCTGCCCGCTCCTCGCACGTCTTGTGTCGTGCTCTGGGACGTACCTGCCCGCTCCTCGCACGTCTTGTGTCGTGCTCTGGGACATACCTGCCCGCTCCTTGCACGTCCTGTGTCGTGCCCTGGGACATACGTGCCCGCTCTTTGCACGTCTTGTGCCGTGCTCTGGGACACACCTGCCAGCTCCTTATACGTCTTGTGCCGTACCCTGGAACATACTTGCCCGCTAATTGCACGTCTTGTGTCGTGCTCTGGGACATACCTGCCCGCTCCTTGCGCGTCCTGTGTCGTGCTGGGACATACATGCCCGCTCTCCTCCGGGCAGGTACCCCCTGGGCTGTGTGCTCTGGGACATACCTGCCCGCTCCTCGAAGGTCCTGTGTCGTGCTCTGGGACATACCTGCCCGCTCCTCGCAGGTCCTGTGTCGTGCTCTGGGACATACCTGCCCGCTCCTCGCAGGTCCTGTGTCGTGCTCTGGGACATACCTGCCCGCTCCTCGCAGGTCCTGTGTCGTGCTCTGGGACATACCTGCCCGCTCCTCGCAGGTCTTGTGTCGTGCTCTGGGACATACCTGCTCGCTCCTCGCAAGTCCTGTGTCGTGCTCTGGGACATACCTGCCCGCTCCTCGCAGGTCCTGTGTCGTGTTCTGGGACATACCTGCCCGCTCCTCGCAGGTCTTGTGTCGTGCTCTGGGACATACCTGCCCGCTCCTCGTAGGTCTTGTGTCGTGCTCTGGGACATACCTGCCCGCTCCTCGCAGGTCCTGTGTCGTGCTCTGGGACATACCTGCCCGCTCCTCGCAGGTCCTGTGTCGTGCTCTGGGACATACCTGCCCGCTCCTCGCAGGTCTTGTGTCGTGCTCTGGGACATACCTGCCCGCTCCTCGCAGGTCCTGTGTCGTGCTTTTGGGACATACCTGCCCGCTCCTCGCAGGTCCTGTGTCGTGTTCTGGGACATACCTGCCCGCTCCTCGCAGGTCCTGTGTCGTGTTCTGGGACATACCTGCCCGCTCCTCGCAGGTCCTGTGTCGTGCTTTTGGGACATACCTGCCCGCTCCTCGCAGGTCCTGTGTCGTGTTCTGGGACATACCAGCCCGCTCCTCGTAGGTCTTGTGTCGTGTTCTGGGACATACCTGCCCGCTCCTCGCAGGTACTGTGTCGTGCTCTGGGACATACCTGCCCGCTCCTCGCAGGTCCTGTGTCGTGTTCTGGGACATACCTGCCCGCTCCTCGTAGGTCTTGTGTCGTGCTCTGGGACATACCTGCCCGGGCTTTTTCCCCGCTGGTTATCCCGTTTTCGTGCTTCTGGGACATACCTGCCGCTCCTCGCAGGTACTTGTGTCGTGCTCTGGGACATACCTGCCCGCTCCTCGCAGGTACTTTGTCGTGCTCTGGGACATACCTGCCCGCTCCTCGCAGGTACTGTGTCGTGCTCTGGGACATTTCCTGCCCGCTCCTCGTAGGTCTTGTGTCGTGCTCTGGGACATACCTGCCCGCTCCTCGCAGGTACTGTGTCGTGCTCTGGGACATACCTGCCCGCTCCTCGCAGGTCCTGTGTCGTGCTCTGGGACATACCTGCCCGCTCCTCGCAGGTCTTGCGACTCAATAGTTTGAAAACGTTGGAATTTTTAAAAGACTCAATATTACGGAAAAAACAAATACTGAAGCACTGTTTATCACAGTCAAGTTGGTACACGAGCTATACTAGCATTAAATGACAAGTAAAACTGATCCCCCTGATAATGGTGATGGGCTCTTGATTCAAGGCATTGGAGCTACCCTTTCCTTCCTCTGGTCAAACCAGGTTACTTCCCATTTTTCTAGGTGTTTTATGAAGTCTTCTGATTAAGTGCTCCAGTGAATATAATAATAATAATAATAATAATAATAATAATAATAATAATAAGAAGAAGAAGAAGAAGAAGAAGTTGAAACTTGCACAGGTTTGTAATACACAGGAAAAGATGATCCGTAAATATCTATACTCGGTCAGATGTAGCTGACGTAGAATAAAATGCAGAATTAATTTCTGAGGTATATATACTTACCTATACCCAACAACATGTTAGAAAATAAGTGTTAATAAGGACGGTGGAGCGTTCATTTTTTTTAAAGAGATGAATATATATTTTTTGTCAGACTATCATTTAAATTTATACCCAAAAAAATTAATCAATAAAATTTTGAAGAATTAACTCATATACAACAATGTTAAAAATTTTAAGTTGGGTAGTCATTTTGTAAGGTGTTTTGTAGATCCTTGACCACATTTCAAACATCCATAATTAAAGGTTCAGGTGTTGTAAGTTGACCGACAAGTTAATTTTGTGCTGAATGTTGTGTGTAATCTCATTTCTTGTGCCTTCCTGTTGATCTTTTATATTTACAGTTCCTTAATAATGTTAGAAATCACGAAAGCGCTTAGGATTTTACTGTTTTTTAACAGTGGTTATTCTGCCTGTTGTGATATCACCTGTTCACTGTGTTCTTATTGCATCAAAAACAATTATATTTTCTGGCCATTTCTACATAGAATATCAAAAATGAACACGACTGAAGCGTTAATAAAGGGAAAAATGAACATGGCTAAAGCAGTCATAAAGAAAAAAAAATTAAAACCTGTAATATCTGTAGAACCTGTGCTCCGTCGCTGGTGTTCACTGGACCAGCATGCTGAAGAGAGTTTTGGTTTCTGGTCAACTCTTGACGAACTGGAGAGAAGAGAAGCAATGGAATCAAGTAAGCAAGTGAAGTACGAGAATATAATATTTACAGTTTGCAGGAGAATCTGTGAATCAGAAATGTAGACAAATACTACAACAGAAGCAGTGCAAGTCATGACTTGATAAAAAAAATAACAGCCATGTTCAGCGTTCTCATGAACATGATTTCATTTTCCGTAAAAATTGCGTAGTTTGCATTCAACTTGCAAATTAATCAGGTAAAAGAAGAAGCTATGATGTCTTTCCTGTAAGATCTACTGATTTTTCAAGCAACAATTCAACGCATATGCAGAGAGCGCAGCTACAACTGAGCTCACATGGTTGAAAGTGAGTTCGCGTTAACACAAGATTTGATTGCCTCGGGTGATGTTTACCGTCAAGCATCACCAACTGCTGAACAGAGAAAACTGGTTCCCATAGCCTAGCAGTCTACAAACTATGCTAAAAAAAAAATCTGGAACATTCATTGGCTGCAGAGAACTGTAGGTCCAGAGTCATGCAGCTTGTCTTATTTGATCATGCGATCTCTGGCTGTGACACAACGTCAGACCTGTTTGGCATTGGGAAAGGGTTCGCTTCGATGAAACTGAAGAACAATACGTATTAAGAAAATCAGGCAGAGGTCTCCTAAGCTGGAGAAGAGGCGCTTGTCTGCCTGAACAATGGTACCCGAGGTGAAGAACTCAGTGTATTCTGTGTTATCAACAATTTCGTGAGTTTCTGCGAACACCTTTTCTATGCAGTCACACTCTGCCACCAACATCTACAGCAGCACGTTGTCACAGCGTCCGTGTTTACATCCAGTTTCGGCGGTGGATGAACCTGCTCTTGGATCCAGAAGACTTTGGATGGATGCTGAACTGAAGGTGATCAGGCGCAACTGTGAAACTTTCTGTGATACTCAACGATGAGCCTGCAAGAAAACATGGTCTGGTGTGCTCAATAACATATACTGGATTTAAAGCAACTAGTTGTACAAACTCATTCTTAAATATATGTGGTACCATGCTGGTTATACACGTAATTCAGTCATTTACTACATCTAGTACAGTACACCACATGTATTATGCCAAAATCAATATATCTTCATGCATACCCATATACACAAATAACTCACACATAGAAGAGAAGAACTTACGACGACGTTTCGGTCCGACTTGGACTATTTACAAAGTCACAGTGTGTGACTTTGTAAATGGTCCAAGTCGGACCGAAACGTCGTCGTAAGCTCCTCTCTTCGATGTGCGGGTTATTTGTGTATCGTTCCAGTCACGGTATTGTACCTCTTTTTGTTATGTTTTGCAAAATCCATAAGATTTTAAGTGGGTTTCCACAGAAGTTAGCACTGCATAAATAAGATAAACAAACGTTTATCTTATTTATGCAGCATCAGTTCCTTTTCTCTCCAGTTGGGATATATGTTGCGTCCTCTGATTGAACCCAACGTTAATAATTAATATTGTGTGTACATATTTTGCTATTCACTTAATACTATATTACCGATGGCATTATTAGCTAAAATAATGTCTATTGTGCTTTATAGTATTATCTGCCCTTATATTGTTAGCTGTGTTGATTTTTTTTTTATATTTTATTTAAAAACTTTACAGCTTAATATTAAATAAAAAGATATAAAATGGGTACAGTAGGATCCTCAATCCTACACAACATACACTAACAATCCTACACAACATACACTAACAATCCTACACAACATACACTAACAATCCTTACACAACATACACTAACAATCCTACACAACATACACTAACAATCCTACACAACATACACTAACAATCCTACACAACATACACTAACAATCCTACACAACATACACTAACAATCCTACACAACATACACTAACAATCCTACACAACATACACTAACAATCCTAACACAACATACACTAACAATCCTACACAACATACACTAACAATCCTACACAACATACACTAACAATCCTACACAACATACACTAACAATCCTACACAACATACACTAACAAGTTTTAACAACACATTGTAATTTACATAAAAGAGGTTACCCATATACACTCACAAAATTTTCCATATAACATACTACTATAATATAAACAATATAAACTATATAACTATGTAAACTATATCAAATATAAACTATATAAACCTTTCAGATTTGTATAGTTAACATACTATGACTGACATATGACAAAGGTTCACAACCTTCACAGTAGATAATCAGAGGAATGACCTACAGCACAATCTCAGTTAAAAAAAAAAAAAAAAAAAAAAAAAAAAAAGTACATGCTCTTCCCAAAATTAACCACCATACAATAAGAATTACCTAAAAACATACATACGTGCCTCACTACAACCCCTCTTTAAGTATTGAAAAACAAATGAAAATCCTAAGCCTCACACTTATACTAAATAAATATTAATAAATATTACTAAATATTAATACAGCCTCTTCCACCTGCTGAGCACATTATATAAAGTCAGAGACTAAACCATACTCTCCCATTACAAAATTTTAACGAGGCATTACAAAATTATGGAAGTCATTAGCGTTCCATCTCTCATCAACTGGATGAGCACATTATATAATGCTAGAATAAAGTCAGTACACTCGCTAAAACCCCAACACTAAACACAAACAACATAATTTAAATAACCTCTCATTGCGATACGATTATCGCACATGAAATATGCCCAATAAAGGTTATAAACGCACACTATACATAAGCCCAAAAGCTCTTCAAGGTCTTAAACCTATAATCTTGACACCATTCACACTTAATACATGAAGAAGATCATGACGACCCTGACACATCAAACACAGAATTCTCCATTCGTTACTACGTAATTACTTGATATCACCTTTGCTTTCTGTGCTCACTTGCATGCTACGTACACTTATGCCACACATCTACACCTTCATATACCCACATACACCTTACTCACCCCTCCCCAGGAGGCGACCCCGCTGTGTCCCCCTGAAGTCCCCCTTCGCGTATGTAATCCCCAACCCCCCCCCCCTTACTCACTCAGCCCAAGTCGTAGATTGATGAGAAACCCTAACGTTAACATTCTATACCCTTCCGAAAAATCCTTCTCCCACCTCCTCCCATACAGTTCTCTATTACGACACATCGTACGATAAACCGTTACCGCTAGTACCCGCCTCCGCACCTCACAATCCCCCCTCCCCCTCATCACCCACGATATATATATATATAATCCACTATTATATAATCCAAAGCTCTTCTAACACTCTCATCGAACCCTCCCACATCTAGGCTTAGTGCACGCAGAACCGACACCCATCGGCCCCCCACCCCCTGTACAACCCTACTTAACCAATACCTAACACCCTCCAGTCCCCCACAAAAGTATACTGCATGGAACGCCGTCTCATCCTCCCCACAGATTCCACACCTTCCGCCCACAATTACCCCTCTGGTTCTTAGTACCTCCCCCGACGGTAGTATACCATGCAAAAAAGATACGTTACCTCCCTTACCCTAGGCTTTAACTTAAACCTATACCAAATACTCTTCCATGCGTACATGGGGAACAATCCCTCAACTGGTACAACAATCCTGTCTGCAAGCAGCCTACACAAAACCCCTACTCGAATTTTCCTGGGTTCTCTAACCAACATCAAAGCCCTCAAAATAGTTTCACATTCCCTCAACTCTACACCACCATACAACTTACCCAACCTATCATGTACTTTTCCCAGCTGCCCTCCACTCACACCTTCGCGCAAAACCTCCCATTTAAGAAACACACATTTAATCCTCCTTCTCAGATCCATCAACCCCAACCCACCCTGGCGCACAGGTAACATTACAACCTCTCTCCTCAGCCAATCGCACCTTGAACCCAACAAAAAGTTAAACACTCGTCTCAGAATTCCCACAATCGCCGTCCCTGTTAATGGGAACACGGCTGCTACGTGCCAAACCTTACTATACAATAATACATTTATAACAATCACTCGTTGCACGAGTCAGATGATGAGGTCGCAATGCCCCCAGACGCCCCTGAATCCTTTCCATTAATCTATTCGAGTTTTCCTCTCGAGCAGCGTCCAAGTCATCCTTATAGGTGATACCAACAAATTTTTAAAGACACCGTTTGTTTCCTCACAACGTTACATCTCCCCCCCGCTCCACCCAAGCACCCAACCCCATGATCATCGACTTCTCTCTATTTACCTGCATCCCTGTTGCATTTCCGAACTGTTGCACAACATCATCCAAAACACCCAACGCCATCCCCTCTCGAACCAGGACTGTTGTATCGTCTACATATCCTATTATTCCCGGCCACACTTTCCCGACCCCCCCCCCCCCATACCTCCACTCGTGTCACATACACAACGTTCAACCATTCTATAGAAGGGGTCCTGAATGCACGCAAACAACATTTGTGACATGGGACACCCCTGCCTAAGTCCTCTACCCATTACAATCTCCTCCCCCAAGCATCCATTAATCTGTACCCTCATCTTGGCTCCATTGTACAACGTGGTTACCCAATTAACTATTTCTTCCCCATAACCCTGCCTCCTAAGTATAGCTCCCAATGCTCCCCTTTCCACCCTGTCATAGGACCCCTGCCAGTCTAAAGCCAACAACGCCGCCCTCCCCCCCCCCCTTTTTGACTCCACAAAACTTCTCAATATTCCATGAACCTCAATCATCGACCTTCCAGGCAAACCATACTGCGTTTTCGAAACCACTCTCCCTACCACACATTTAAACCGATTACCCAAGACTTTAGCGAACAACTTATAATCAGCACATAACAGAGATATGGCACGGTACTCCTTGAGGGTGTGCTGCCCCTTACCCTTCTGGACCAACACTACAACTGCTGTTGCTTGCTTGTCCCCCATCACACCCTTCTCCTTCATCTGATTAAATAACCTACCCATGAAACCCCTTATCACCTCCCAATGTTGGAGATAAAATTCAGCCGGAGAACCGTCTATTTCCCGGTGCTTTGCCCTTCCTCATTCCCCTTAAAGCCAACTCTATTTCCTCTTCCGTTATTACCCCCCCTAAAGCCTTTCTATCACTATTCCCTAAATTACACGTCACATACTCACACACCTTCTCTAAATCCACATTCCCCACCTTCCCACTTGTCCAATACCCTTCATACCATTTATCCGCATACGCACACATTCCTTTCGTAGTTAGTATCTCCTGACCCATTCTATAACCCCCCGCCATCTCATGTACCTCTAACCTCGGAATAGCTGTAACCTGCTGTCTTTGTTTTTGACGTCGCAAACACACACGCCGATGGTTTGTCTCCCAAAGCACCTCCTCTACCCCTGCCTGCACCCTTACCGCTTGAAACCTCTCATTTTGTAACTCCCTCAGTCTCCCCTTGACCTCGACAATTTCATCCATAGGATAGTTGACCCCCACAGCCCCCTTCCCATAACAGCCCCTTAACCTGTCCTCTAAATAATTTGAAAGCCCATATTTAAAATCATTTATATGTTTGCCCACCCCCACATAATATTTCCTAATCCTTTCCTTGGCTACACAATCCCACCATTGTAAGACATCTTCCACTCCCTGTGCCTCCTCGCTAAGCTCCTTCCATAGGACATAAAATCCCTCTAACCCCTCCTCATCACTCAATGCACTTATATTTAATTTCCAGTAACTCCTGTATATTTCCGCAAGCGCCTCCCACCCAACCTCCACCAACACTGCTCTATGATCCGACCATGCTACTTCAACAGTTTTGAAAGATCTCACTACAACCCCGTGAGAAAGATACACTCTATCTAACCTCGCTGCATACCCTCTCCTAACAAATGTATGCTCTGTCTCCCACGCCCCCCCTCGAATGCATCCCTTAACCTAATATCCCTCAATAAATCTCGTAGGGCCACCGACACATAACCTGCCCCTTTCGGTTCCACATCAGCCCTCCTAATGACGCAGTTCCAATCACCTCCTACTATTGCCACCTTCGGTAATGCACGGAAAAAAAACACAAGGTCCTCACACACAAACTCCTGCTTCACCTGTACGTTATTCTCTGCAGGCGCATATACGCTAATAAAGGCCACACGTTTTCCCATCCACAAACCATCTATGCGCAACACCCTTCCCCATCCCCCCCTCACACCTCTGCAAAACAAACGGGCTCGCCTCCCTAATTAATATACCCACCCCTCCTTTCAAACGGGCAGATGGCAGGGTTACCACCTGAAACCCCTCCATCTCCAACACCCTACCCTCCTTAAAATTGTGCTCCTGAAGGAACACAACATCCACTCGAAATTTATTCAGAAACATTCGAAACCATTCTCTCTTTACACTATTACACAAACCATTAACGTTTGCTGTCATACACCGGAGGCCTATTAAAGTTTCCACCCCTGCCTCCTCTCTTCATTCTTCCGATGGGCACCAGAATGTGTGGGTCCACTTGTCACCTGCACACTTCCCTCTCTCCCCTTCCCCCTTCTTTCGGTGCCTCCTGTCATGGCCACCACTACCTTCACCTTCTGCCCATATTTGCTTCCCAGTCCGCTGCGCTGGCGTTAGGACATCATCTGAATCCAATGCAGCAGCTCTCTTTCTTGTGACAGGCGCATCCTCCATGGGTTGGTCTGGGGATGCCTCACAATGTACCTCAACCTCCACTGTACACAGTGGCAATGATCTCCGTGACACCTCAGTCACGCTGTCACTCCCGTCGTCCGAATAGTTCTGTTGTTGATGCACCACAGCCTTCACCTCGTCTTCTACCACCTTTCCAGGAGCAGCCACCTCCTCAGGCGGTGACAAGGACTTCAGAACCTCGGCTAATTCCTCCTCAATTTCCAACACTTCCTCCTGTACTTTTTGCTCAACCCGATCCACTGGAAGTGTCTCTGGGCCAGGTAACTGGTCAAGGGCCTCACCCTCTCCCCCAGCCTTATGCGCCTCATCCACTATCTCGCTCCATAGACGACCACGCCCTCCTTCACGTCGTTGATCATCACCTGCTTCCCCCGGTGTAGAAGCGGATGTCTCCGCCCCTGGGCCAGGAGCTCGTTGCCGCTTCCCACACTCCGCCGCTATGTGATCATATTCCCCACATAGTCGGCATGTACGCCTTTGCCCGGCGTATGACACCCTGACCTGTGTCCTGAATTCCTTTAGGTACACGTAAGACGGTATGGGGTGTCGCAATGTCATTTTCAGGTTAAAAGTGCCCTCCGGCAGACCTGTGTAGGCACCCGTCACCCACTTACCATGCTGGGCCAAATGAACAGTTCCGTATTCCTCAAAAACTTTTCTGATATCTGTCTCATCAGCCTCAAAGGGGACATTACGCAGTTTAATCCATGTATAATGTCTGAATACATCGATCATCCTCACACGGACAGCTGGTGTTGCATCAAGACTTACGTCCTGAAAACGGTTGACCAACGACTCATAAACCGTTGCTGAGAGCAGTTTCACAAAAAATCTACGTGCTTCGTTCAATGCTACTCCGTACAACTCTCCATCCTGAATGCCATACGTGTCTCTGATGATTTTAGGTAGTAATACCTGGGCTGAAGCTGGCGTTATTGCCCCACTGAGAAGTTCAACGCCGACAGTGTTAATCCTGCGTCTATAACTGAACGCCATGTTGACTAATGGTAGTTCTCCTGGGCTGACGGCAGAGGCGCGACAAGCACCACCTCACACTACTGCAGTCAGGGAACTGAAGTGCGTTTGCGCAGGTCTACACGGCCCTAGAGCGATGCAGACAATGTTAGCTGTGTTGATTAGTAGGTTGTTTATTCTAAGTGGTAAGCCCTTCACTGAATAGCAGCCTGGCTAATTGTCGTTAGGTAGTTAGTGTGGCGGTCCCTCGCGCTGTCAATGTCACGAGGTATTGTAAGGCTTGGAGGAGTAGTCTCTAGTCAGTCTGGGCTTGCATAGCCAAGGGAGTATACTTCACTCAGTTACTCATTGACCTCTCATAAGAGACATGTCAAGCTCTCTCTTGTGGTCGTTTTCCTTTCATAGTTGGCTTCCCTTTCTTAAGTTTGTCACTTTCGAGTTATCTATACTCTGGTGAATTAATCGCTTCAGTTGACTGAATAAGCCTTGATGGCCTTGTGGGTTAATTTGTGGTCTATTCTGTTCTAAGTCATGCTGGATGGAAATGAGACTAAGTCTGTCACTTACGAGTTCTTGTATACTATGAATTGATAGTTCAGCTACGCAAGTCTTTATAACCATTGTAAGTTACTTTGTGGATAAGTCTTAATAACCATTATAGGTGCATATAATTGGTGAACTTAGTACAAAGCTCGACCTCAAGAGGTTGATTTATTCATATCAATATACTGGTACGTACCAAGAGAAGTATAAGAGTTAAACTCCTTATTTTATGTTAGATTAACATTATATAATCATAAATTAAGCTAAAACTCTTCTAGTAAAGATTCTAAGTTTTAGTTACTTGTTTCGTAATCCAGAATTATTAAGTTATTGTTACAAAACCGTAAACAGGTCATCTGCTTAGCAAGAAAATGCCACCTTAACACTACCATACCATTGGAGAAGGTTAAGAAGACGAGTTTTGTAACAATATATAATTTTCTTACTAGTTATCACTGTAACATTTAAAAATTATTTTTGTAGTTCTAAATTGAGAATTTTTTTTTGCTATACTGACTGAACAACATTGTTGCTCTTATCTCTACTGTCTCAATAGTGTCAATTATTATCATAGTACTGCTCTCACATCTTGGGAAAACTCTTGCTATAAGACAATCCTTGGACGCAGTTTAGAGTAAGGTTATTCGTATCATTTCTTTCTCTTCTCTGGCTGCCTGTATGGCTCAGTCTCCGAGGAACGTGGGGTTTTATACTTCTTGTTGCATGTATCACCATGCAATACTCTGACGTAGACTCTTACTACAGATCATCGTGTTGGGGAAGCATAATGCCGCTGACACCATACACTGTATCGAGCCCATCTTCTAGCACGATGGTGTTGCTAGTACTAGACCAGACTGCTCTGTGGCCTTATCGTAACAACTCTAATACACACATTATTATCAGGATTATCATAATTATGATTGTTATTATTATTACTACTACTACTGCTATTACTAGTATTACTACTACTATTAGTACTATTACTACTACTAGTGCTACTGCTACTACTACTACTACTAATAGTAATACTACTAGTACTACTATTACTACTACTAGTGCTACTGCTGCTAGTGCTGCTACTACTACTACTTCTACTACTGCTTTTGTGTAATTATAATTAGCATCACACAGGATTGTTAAATGTATTTTCGTACCTGGCGCGATACAATACCTTCTATCTGCCTTAATTATTGTCTAGACCAATACTGAACCATTACCTGTCTTGTAACATGTACCACTACTATACCAGTCCACTGCTGGACCAGTCCACTGCTGGACCAGTCCACTGCCGGTACTTGCAGTATATATTTGTGTGGTAATGTACAAGTGTTGTGAGTACACTTCTGTGCGGCCCGGTCACGGACCGGGCCGCGGGGGCGTTGCTCCCAAGAAAACCCTCCAGGTAGACTCCAGGTTGGGAGATCACTATACAGGTGTTATATATAGCACTATACATGTGTTGCATGAAACACTATGCAGATGTTGTGTGTACCACTAAACAGGCGTTGTGTAACAGTATGCAGGTGTTGTGTAACAGTATGCAGGTGTTGTGTAACACTATACAGGTGTTGTGTAACACTATACAGGAGTTGTGTAACATACAGGCGTTGTGTAACACTATACAGGCGTTGTGTAACAGTGTGCAGGCGTTGTGTAACAGTGTGCAGGTGTTGTGTAACACTATACAGGTGTTGTGTAACATTACACAGGTGTTGTGTAACACTATACAGGTGTTGTGTAACACTATACAGTTGTGTAACACTACACAGGTGTTGTGTAACACTATACAGGTGTTGTGTAACACTATACAGGTGTTGTGTAACACTATACAGGTGTTGTGTAACACTATACAGGTGTTGTGTAACACTATACAGGTGTTGTGTAACACTATACAGGTGTTGTGTAACACTATACAGTTGTGTAACACTACACAGGTGTTGTGTAACACTATACAGGCGTTGTGTAACACTATACAGGTGTTTGTAACACCATTCAAGTGTTGTGTAACACTATACAGGCGTTGTGTAACACTATACAGGTGTTTGTAACACCATTCAAGTGTTGTGTAACACTATACAGGTGTTGTGTAACATTACACAGGTGTTGTGTAACACTATACAGGTGTTTTCAACACCATTCAGGTGTTTCGCAATTAATGTGTTAAGTTGAAAAAAGCGAAATTAATGTAACAATCGTCCTTTAAGTGGACCAGACGACCTCCTCCTTCCATCCCATCCTCCTTCCTCCTCCATCCCTCCTTCCCTCCCTCCATCCCTCCTTCCCTCCCTCCATCCCTCCTTCCCCTCCCTCCCACCCACCGACCCCCCTCCCTCCATCCCCCATATATCCATCCCAATACCTCCAACCCTCCATATCTCCCTCCCTATCTCCCCCCCATACAACCCACCCCCCAAACCTCCCTCCTTCCATCACACTCTCCCACCATCCACCATACCGCCCTTCCTCCCACCCTCCTACCAAAGGCCCTCCCACCATCTCGTTCAACCTTTCTTCCCACCTGAAAAATAAAGGGTTACGCCCTACATGTTCAGCGATTTCCTGAACCACCACCACCATTACACCACCACCACCACCACCACACCACCACCATCACCACCACTACCACCATCACCATCACTACCACCACCACTATCACCACCACTACCACCACCACTATCACCACCGCTACCACCACTACCACCACCCTAACCACCACCACACCACCACTATCACCACCACTACCACCACCACCACTACACCACCACCACATCACCACCACTACCACCACCACACACCACAGCACCACCACTACCACCACTACCACAACCATCACCACCACCACCACCACCACCACCACCAACCACCATCACTACCACCACCATCACCACAACCACAACCATCACCACCACCACCATCACTACCACCACCATCACCACAACCACAACCATCACTACCACCACCATACCACCACCACTACCACCACTACCACCATTACCACTACCACCAACACCACCACCACCGCCACACCATCACACACCACCGCCACCACCACACCACCACTCACCACCACACCACCACCACCATCATCACCACCACCACCATCGCCACCATCACCAACCACCACCATCGCCACCATCACCACCACCACCATCGCCACCATCACCACCACCACCATCGCCACCATCACCACCATCACCATCACCACCCTCACCACCACCATCACCACCCTCACCACCACCACACCCCCTCACCCCACCACCACCACCCTCACCCACCACCACCATCACACCACCACCACCCACCTTCACCCCACATCATCACCGCCACCACCACCATCATCACCACCACCACCACCATCACCACCCTCACCATCACCACCACCACACCACCCTCACTCCCACCACCACCACCCCACCCACCACCACCACCACCCTCACCCCCACCACCACCACCACCACCCCCTCACCACCCACCACCACCACCACCACCACCATTCACCCCACACCACCATCACCATCACCACCACCATCACCACCACACCACCAACCACCATCACCCCCACCACCACACCATCACCACCACCACCTCACCACCATCACCACACCATCACCACCATCACCACCATCACCACACCACCATCACCACCACCACCATCACACCACCAACCACCATCACCACCATCACCACCACCACCATCACCATACCACCACCATCACCACCAACCACCACCACCTCACCACCACCACCATCACCATCCACCACCATCACCAATCACCACCACCACCATCACACCACATCAACCATCACCATCACACCACCATCACCACTCACACCATCACCATCACCACCATCACCATCACACACCACCATCACCACCATCCACCACCAATCACCACACCACCATCACCACCACCACCACCACCACCATCACAACCACCACCACCACCACCACCACCACCATCACCACCACCACCATCACCACCACCACCATCACCACCACCACCACCACCACCACCTCCCTCACCCCCACCACCACCACGACCGGTATTACTACCATCACAGTTCCCACACATAATGAGAGTATATAAGCATGGACGCTGATGAAACACACGCACTGAAATGTCACGATCCATCAGTGTGAGCGAGGGATTACTGGGGATTACTGTGGGAGGAGGCTGGGAGGGAACCTAGGAGGAGCCTGGGAGGGAGACTGGAAGGAGGCTGGGAGGGAGACTGGAAGGAGGCTGGGAGGGACCCTGGGAGGAGGGTGGGAGGGAACCTAGGAGGAGGCTGGGAGGGGGAGCCAGGAAGAATGAGAACAGAGAGAAGAGGAAGTGCCGAGAAGAATGAAGAGAGAAGAGATGGAAGTTAAGGTGATGACTTCACTCTGGACAACATGTGAGACTCAACCATTTATATTATGATCTAATAGACTCTTGAAGCTCTAGGCAAGCACACACACACACAAGTGAAGAGGCGGGCCAGGAGCTATGAATCGACCCTTGCAACCACAAGTGAGTACAATTAGGTGAGTACACGCACACACAAGACTCTGTACACCATATACGTCAGGCCCATACTGGAGTATGCAGCACCAGTTTGGAACCCACACCTGGTCAAGCACGTCAAGAAAGGTATGCAAAGGTTTGCAACATGACTATTCCCAGAGCTCAGGGGATTGTCCTACGAAGAAAGGTTAAGGGAAATTGGCCTGACGACACTGGAGGACAGAAGGGTCAGGGGAGACGTGATAACGGCATATAAAATACTGCGCGAAATAGACAAGGTGGACAAAGGCAAGATGTTCCAGAGATGGAACACAGAAACATGGGTCACAATTGGAAGTAGAAGACAGATGAGTCAAAGGGATGTTAGGAAGTATTTCTTCAGTTATAGCGTTGTCAGACAGTGGAATAGCCTAGAAAGTGACATAGCGGAGGCGGGAACGATACATAGTTTTAAGGTGAGGTTTGATAAAGCTCATGGAGCAAGGGGAGGGAGGGCCTAGTAGAAATCAGTGAAGAGGCAGGGCCAGGAACTAGGACTCGACCCCTGCAACCACAAATAGGTGAGTACACACACAAGCTGAGGTAGCCAGAACGGCCTAAGAGGACAGGACAAAGTTACTAGTTGTGGGTGATTTCAGTCACAAGGAGACTGGGAAAACCTGGAGCCACATGGGGGACTCGAAACGTGGATGGCTAAGATGATGGAGCTGGTACTGGAAAACCCCATGCATCATTCACCTCATGCGCTCCAGTACCAGGCAGTGAGGACATCACATATGAAAGGCCCCTCAGAGCTAGTGATTACGTGGTCCTGAGCTTCGGGGACATCATAGCAGGAAGAGTAGGATGTTAGAAGCCAAAGTATAAAAGAGGGGACTACACATGAATGAGAAATTTCCTCTATGAGGTTCAGTGGGAAAGAGAGCTGGTGGGAAAATCAGTAAATAAAATGATGGAATACGTGGCAACAAAATGCAGAGGACCAGAACGAGACCTTGGTTCGCCCAAAGGTGTAAAGTGGCACTGGAGAATGGAAAAAGTAAAGGAGACTAGTCGAAGAGCCAGAAACGAATATGCACAGATAAAGAGGGACATCCGGCGGCAATACAAAAACGACATAGCGTCGAAAGCCACATCAGGAGGAAAACAACAGTCAAGGACCAGGTAATCAGGCTGAGGAAGGAGGGGAGGTCACAAGAAACGACCATGAAGTAGGCTATATGAAGAGCTCAACATGAGATTTAAGGAAGTATTTTCAGTGGAAACGGAAAAATCTCCAGAAAGCCGGAATGGTGGAGTACACCAACAAGTGCTGGACACACTACACACAACCGAGGAGGTGAAGAGGTTGCTAAGTGAGCTACGTAGATACCTCAAAGACGGTGGGACCAGACAACATCTCTCCGTGGGTCCTGATAGAGGGAGCAGAGACGCTGTGTGTGCCACTAACAACACATCTATCGAAACTGGGCAACTATCTGAGGTGTGGAAGACATCAAATGTAGTCCCAATTTTTAAGAAGAGAAGGCAGTATTGAACTACAGACCAGTGCCACTGACATGTATAATATGTAAAGTCATGGACAAGATCATTAGAAGAGTGGAGGAGCACCTAGAAGGAATGAGCTTATCAAAGACAACCAGCACAGTTTCAGAGAAGAGAAATTCTGTCACAAACCTACTGGAGTTTTACGACAAGGTAATGGAAGTAAGATAAGACAGATAGGTAGAGGGAGAGAGAGAGAGGTGGGTAGATTGTATTTTCTTGGGCTATAAGAAGGCTTACGACACAGTTCCACACAAGAGATTAGTGCAAATGCTAGAGGAGCAGGCAGTTATAACAGGAAAGGCACTGCAATGGATCAGGGAATACCTGGCAGGAAGGAAACAACGAATTATGGTACGTGACGAGGTGTCAGAGTGGGCGCCTGTGACGGGCGGGGTTCCACAGCGGTTAGTCCTAGGGCCAGAGCTGTTTCTGGTATATATGAATGACATGCCGTAAGGGATAGATTCAGAGATGTCCCTGTTTGCAGAGGACGTGAAGCTGACGCGAAGAATTCAGTCGGATGAAGATCAGATAGGACTACAGGCTGCAGCCTGGTCCAGCAATTGGCTTCTGGAGTTAACCCTTCCCCAATCATGAAGATTGGGGAAGGTCAAAGAAGACCGTAGATAGTGTACATGTTCGGGGGCTGAAGACTGCAAGTCTCACTCAATGAAAAGGATCGACTACATCTGAGACGCACATCAACCAAATAACTGCTACAGCATATGGGAGCCTGGTAAACCTAAGAATAGCGTTTCGATACCTTAGTAAGCAATTGTTCAAGACTCTGTACATCGTGTACGTCAAGCTCGTATTGGAGTATGCAGCATCGGTTTGGAACCCACACCTGGTCAAGCACGTCAAGAAATTAGAGAAAGTGTAAAGGTTTGCAAGAAGACTGGTCCCGGAGCTAAGGGCATGTCCTACAAGGAGAGGTTAAGGAAAATTGACCTGACGACACTGGAGGACAGGAGGAATAAAGGGGACATGATAACGAAATATAAAATACCGAGAGGAATTGACAAGGTGGATAGGGACAGGATGTTTCAGAGATGGAACACAACAACAAGGGGTCATAGCTGGAAGTTGAAGACTCAAATGAGTCAAAGGGATGTAGTGGAGGCAGGATTCATACATAGCTTTAAGAATAGATACGATAAAGCTCATGGAGCAGGGAGAGAGTGGACCTAGAAGCGTTTAGCGAAGAGGTGGGGTTAGGAGCTGTGAATCGACCCCTGCAACCACAATTAGGTGAGTATAGTTAGGTAAGTGCACACACACACACACACACACACACACACAGGGAAATCGGACTGACGACACTGGAGGACAGAAGGGTCAGGGGAGACATGATAACGACATACAAGATACTGCGGGGAATAGACAAGGTGGACAGAGATAGGATGTTCCAGAGAGGGGACACAGGGACAAGGGGTCACAACTGGAAGCTGAAGACTCATACGAGTCACAGGGACGTTAGGAAGTATTTCTTCAGTCATAGAGTTGTCAGCAAGTGGAATAGCCTAGCAAGTGAAGTAGTGGAGGCAGGAACCATACATAGTTTTAAGAAGAGGTATGACAAAGCTCAGGAAGCAGAGAGAGAGAGAGGATCCAGTAGCGATCAGTGAAGAGGCGGGGCCAGGAGCTGAGTCTCGACCCCTGCAACCACAATTAGGTGAGTACAATTAGGTGAGTACACACACACACACACACATACACACGCAGAAACAAACACACACACACACACACATACACACGCAGAAACACACACACACACACACACACATACACACGCAGAAACAAACACAACACACACACACACACACACACACACACACACACACACACACACAACACACACACACACACACACATACACACGCAGAAAACAAACACACACCACACACATGCACACGCAGAAACAAACACACACACACACACACACACACACACATACACACGCAGAAACAACACACACACACACACACACACACACATACACACGCAGAAAAACACACACACACACACCAACACACAACACACACA
>NC_069419.1:39060487-39081750 GCF_026875155.1 Cherax quadricarinatus
CAACCTGTTGTTTACTTTTCTGGTGGCTGCGAAATTCATACCCGGGTAGTTACTTCCCAGTCCTGACTACACTTGCTGGCTGGTTGCTTTTCCTCTCCTCGTCCCCCCCCCCCCCTAGCACTGAATATCTTTCTTATAAGTAAGTATGAGCAAAAGATTTTAGGAGTGGTGCAAGAAGCTTGCTTACCAACTGATTCTCTTCACTCATTCTCTTCTCTCACTGTCTCTTCTCCTCTGTCTGCTGTCCTCTTTTTTTTTTTTTTTTTTTTTTTTTTTACACAGGGTTTGACAAGGATCCTAGCTTTATTGACAAGCTATTACAGGTTTTAAGGATTCTACTTTATTGGCAAGCTAAGAGCTGTCTCTTCTCTCTCCTCTCTCTTCTCTTCTTCTGTCTCTCTTTTTTCTCTTCTCTCTTTCTCTTTTTCTCTTCTCTTTTCGGCTCTCCTCTCTTCTCTTCCTTCTCTCAGTAGTTCTCTACTCTCTCTCTCTCTGTCTCTCTCTCTCTCTCTCTCTCTCTCTCTCTCTCTCTCTCTCTCTCTCTCTCTCTCTCTCTCTCTCTCTCTCTCCACGCACTTTACCCAAACAGGTTAAGGAGGTCTTGTCTGGTGTATGAGTGATAGCATCACTGAGAGCCAAGGCTCACCAGCATTGCAGGTCACGACATCTACATCATTTTCTAGTGAGCTTCATAATGGCCTCTCCAGCTGCAGGGGATTTTAAAACAGCGATAAGGAAAAGACCAGAGATGATGATGATGGAGGAGGAGGGGAAAAAGGAGGAGGAGGAAAGATGGATGAGGAATAAGAAAAGGCAGAGGATTAGGAAGGGATGTGGATACAGGAGAAGAAACTTATGGAAGATAAACGGATGGTGGAAATGTAAGGACGAGGAAAAAATTAATGAAGGAGAGGGGAGAAGAAGACAGAAGTTGAAGGAGGAGAGGGAGGGATCGATGGAAGAGGTGGAAAAAGAAGTAAGAAAGAGGGACGAAGAGTGTTAGTAGCCAGAGAGAAGAGTTAAAGAACTGTTAAGAAAATGAGAACGAGATTAGTGGAAACTCGGGTTCCTTTCCATGAGCAGTCAATACGCATTATTTATTTATTTTAAACTGGCATCACCTAGACAGTATTATGAACGTCCATCATGCCTGGGAAACTATACTATTTATGTCTGGGAAAGGTTGCCCCTCCCTATCGGAAGAGAAAGAGCCCAGACTAGCGCCCCACGGTTAAAATATGCCGAAGCCATATATCTCCCTTTGATTAAACTAGAGCTTTTCCTACCCCTTTGTCTATAAATTACGTTTCAGCCAGGCTATAACATGGCCTCACTTTCCTGCCCACCCGCCAGGTTGCTTCCTCTTGATGATCTTCACCCCACCCACCTTCCTGCAGGTGCCTAGGGTAGTTTATGGGCGTAGTTACTTGTTGGAGAAGCGTATTGGCGTAGTTTGTTCTTCGAGCCATTTTTTTCAATGACGAGGGGAGCTCTAGAGAGAGAGAAAAAAAACATCCTGTCATCGAAGGAGTTTAGCTATTGCCACCCGAGAATGATTAATAATTTCTTTACCTACGCAATTGACCAAGAAGAAAGATATCGTTTGTCTTATATTTTTACTCTGTTGCTAATGTGTGGGACCTTACCGAACTTGTCTTGTGTATTTCTTTATTCCTCGGTGCCAGAGGTAACGGAGACATAGTGTTAGAACACCTCGCAGTAGCAACAACGTCGGAATTTCACTTTTCCTTGACAATGACGCCCATCAGAGTTGTTCAGGTAAACAGCGAACATCTCGCCCTGACGGGTATACATCCTCCACATATACATTGAAGCGCCACTTTGTGTAAATGTTCGCACACGACATTTTGTAAACTTCTGAAAGAAAATTTTCGTTTTACATTTCACTGGGAGTCCCATTTAGCCACGACCTTGATGTTGGGAACTAAGGAGCAAAGTCTGTCTAAAAATTAGAGAAAGGCTGCAAGACACTTTTTCAACATTACATATATACGAGAACACAAAATTTATATAAGAATTCATATATAAATAACGTGCAATGAAAATTATATGTTAAAATTTCAAGAAAATAATGAGAGAGGATGCACATTGCGATATATTACATAACATAAAGTTGACAAAAAAAAAGAGGGATAAATACCAATTTTCAAAATGCTTGCGTGTGTTTTAAAATAAAAATTACCCAGCGAATGGAAAACGTTGGTAGGCACGTAGTGTCGTGTTAACTCAATGATTTTGTTTAACAACCAGAAACACGGCTCGCTGAAAAAATCTTATAGAAATATTAAAACATTTCATATGGAATTTCATGAAGAGAGAGTTTCCATCAATACTTTGAACATTGCCATTTTTTAAATCATTAATTTGCATTATATTTATGAAGTTTTATTCCTGCAATCTCTTGTGCTATTACTGAGACAACTTTTGTCAGCATCACCATAGCTCTCTGACAGGTCAGATGACACAGACCAAGTATTCCAGGTCTATCTGGTCAGCATCACCATAGCTCTCTGACAGGTCAGATGACACAGACCAAGTATTCCAGGTCTATCTGGTCAGCATCACCATAGCTCTCTGACAGGTCAGATGTCACAGACCAAGTACTCCAGGTCTAGTTGGTCAGCGTCACCATAGCTCTCTGACAGGTCAGATGACACAGACCAAGTATTCCAGGTCTATCTGGTCAGCATCACCATAGCTCTCTGACAGGTCAGATGACACAGACCAAGTATTCCAGGTCTATCTGGTCAGCATCACTACAGATATCACCCACACGAAGATAGATATCTGAACGGAAGTACTGCGGTACCCATCTGCTGCTTCCGTGACCATGTTTATTAAAACTGGTTTTTGCAGGGATTCCTTCAAAACTTGTCTAAACCTATAGACAAGACCTACTTCCGCTAGCGGTTTTGTCCGCTCCACTCATTTGTCATTAATAGATAAGCCCAAATCTGTGCGAATATGCTGCACTTTTGTCAAAATTTGGACTGAACACATATAGTCCGAGGCTGAGGGACTGATTTCCTCAAACTACTACTTATCTTCCACCTCTTTTGCATTAAACTGAAGAAACACGCAGTGGCTTCTTCAGTTTAATGCAGAAAAAACCCAAGTGCAAAGATACCCAAATGTTGCTGCATAAGTGTTTCATTTATCATTACACATGTGTTACGTTATTCCACTCATTACTTAAATGTTCTTGGCATACCAGGTTGTAATTAATTCTTCACTGGTGTAAATTACAATCTTCATTGGTTGACAACCTGGTTAAAATCAGAGCCTCGTCCAGGAAACGAAATGTCCGCGCAAACTCACACCAGATACGAGATAATTTCATTTCAACCAAAGTGACAATATTGTACATCCGGTTACCTGAAGACAATTATAATGTAGACATACTTGCCTCAGCACCTGGTGGAAGATGAGATGCTCGTGCATGCAATAAGTCCAAATTAAGTTACGCAGTATGTCGAATTTGTTGCAATATTCTTTCCACGGGAAATAAGTGGCAACAAAAATTCAATGTAGTCAGATAAGTGTTAATCTAACAAGACCTAACCTAACCCAATATATTATACTTTAACGTAATCTAAGATTTTCTCCATTAAAAAAACTCTTCAGCGTAATTTAAAATAGGTTTTTAGATAATATATTTTGCGAGTTTTTTCTGAAATTTCTGGTGAGGAGTTCTGTGCTGTGGCTCTCAGACAGAGAAGTCTCTCTTCATCACAAACCTTAATGGATATCACTTCATTCTTCAGTAAGATGTTTCAATAATGGATACAAAAACTTTTTTTTTTTAGTAAATGCATTCCTATGATCTTTTTTTTTTTATCCTCAGTCGAAGCTTCAACTTAAAGACATTCTCCATTCCTGCACTAATAATAAAATTTTAAAGTTAAGACACTTGTGCAACATCTGGTTATCTTTATTGTAAACGTTTCGCCATCCAGTGGCTTTATCAATACAAATTCTTGGACATAATTAGAAAACAGAAGAACTATATACAAAAGATGAGGTAATCAGTCCCTCAGCCTTGGAGGTAATGTTTACAACACCGTGGTTGTAGAGATTCTGAAGCACAGGCAAGGAGACTGGCGCTTATATAGGCGTCAGTGAAGAGAGACGTGTAGCAGACGAGGGCATAGTCACTGGTAGGCGGGATTCCCCAGTGGAAGTAGGTCCTTCCCAAATTGATGGGCTAGTTGTAGAAGTTGTGAAGAAGGTCATGTAGATGTCCTCTGAATCAAGATACCATGATGTTGCAGTGCCTGACAAGTTGTGCAAGAGGACATCTACATGACCTTCTTCACGACTTCTACAACTAGCCCATCAATTTGGGAAGGACCTACTTCCACTGGGGAATCCCGCCTACCAGTGACTATGCCCTCGTCTGCTACACGTCTCTCTTCACTGACGCCTATACAAGCGCCAGTCTCCTTACCTGTGCTTCAGAATCTCTACAACCACGGTGTTGTAAACACCACCTCCAAGGCTGAGGGACTGATTACCTCATCTTTTGTATATAGTTCTTCTGTTTTCTAATTATGTCCAAGAATTTGTATTGATAAAGCCACTGGATGGCGAAACGTTTACAGTAAAGATAACCAGATGTTGCACAAGTGTCTTAACTTTCATCTTGTCGGTATTGTATACCTGTCTTGCACAACAATAAGATTTTAGCTTAACGTCTTCTGTTTTTCCCCAATGTATGGAGACACGAACAAACTCATTCATCATCACGCATTGTCTGTTTAACGTTACAGATAAGTATAGTCAACATGAAGATGAAATGGCACAATACCGTGACTGGAACAATACATAAATAACCCTCACATAGGAGAGACGAGCTTACAACGACGTTTCAGTCCGACTTGAATCATTTACAATGCCACACAGTGTGACTTTGTCAACGGTCCAAGTCAGACCGAAACGTCGTGGTAAGCTCTTCTCTCCTATGAGCGGGTTATTTGTGTACAGTCAGCATGGGTCGTTTAAGATATACTGCAGTGCAGGCACTGTATTGTACTGTACTGTACAGGTACTGTGCTGTTACTTTACTGTGCTGTACGTACTGTGCTGTTACTGTACTGTCTGTGCTGTCCTGATGCTTGCTGTGTACTGTACTGTACTGAACTGGCCGTACTGTCCTGTACTGTACTGTACTGTACCGTACTGCAACCACAATTAGGTGAGTACAATTAGGTGAGTACACACACACACACATACACACGCAGGAAGAAACACACACACACACACACACACCACACACATACACACATACACACGCAGAAACACAACACACACACACACACATACACACGCAGAAACAAAACACACACACACACACACCACACACACACCCCCACAACACACATCACACACACACTACATCACGCAGAAAACACACACACACACACCCACTGCACACGCAGAACAAAACACACACAAACACCCCCCCCCACACCCACACAACCCACCACTCAACAACACACACACCACACACACATTACACACATTACACACGACGAAACAAACACACACTCACACCACACCACACACAATACACACGCAGAACACCAAACACAACACACACGCAGAAACAAACACACACACACACACAACACAACACACCTAAGGTGGGCAGTATCCCAAAAAACACTTGGCAGTGTGTAGAGCTTAGCAGCGAGCCATCTGTCCCTCTTGTCTTACTATACGGTTTTAATTACACCTGACAGCCACGCCAGCCACTCCAACCATATCAGCCACACCAGCCATGTCAGCCACACCAGCCATGCCAGCCACACCAGCCATGTCAGCCACACCAGGCATGTCAGGCACACCAGCCATGTCAGGCACACCAACCATGTCAGCCACACACCAGCCATGTCAGCACACAGCCATGTCAGCACACCCGCATTGGTCAGACACTCTAGCCATCTTCAACCACACCAGCCATGTCAGCCGCACTGCCATGCCTGCCACACCAGCCATTGTAAAGGAGTGAACATCAAAATGGTATACAATACCAACAGGATAGTAAGACATTTAGGAAACAGATATCTTTATTCCGGAATAAAGATGTCTAACTGTTCTCTATGTGTCTTACTTACCAATGTAAAGGAACTGACCTGAATGACCTGGTGAGAGTAGGATTAAACGAGAAATGTTTACGACATATGAGATACTCAGAGTAATGGTATAAACCTTGGTTATAAATACCGACAAATTGCCACGAGTGGCTTCTTCAGTCCTAATATAGAGAAAACTAAGAAAACGCGTATATATAGTGAAGTGTCGTGTGGGTAGAGGTGGTAGTAGCAGTAGTAGTAGTAGTAATAGTAGTAATAGTAGTAGTAGTAGTAATAGTAGTAGTAGTAGTAGTACTAGTAGTGGAACTAAGATGGTGGTCGGCTGGCTACCGAGGTGACCTGTGTATCATGTAACAGCAGTTTCCAGAATGGGTAATATCCTGTTGACTAGCAATTTTGAGATACTGTAACTACCGGACTTTTGCTTTATAGTGTTACTGACAGCTTCTATGCATTTTCTCCGTCTTAAATCGTCTTCTTTAATCACTATTTTAGCCTCACTGAATTTCATGAGGTGTCCAACATCGTTGAACACGCGCGTTTTTACGGTCTACATTTCTGCAAGCATTTCTGTGTTCTGCGATCCTAATGTCCAGAGATCTGGCTGTTTCCTCTACATATACTTGGTCACACTCCCTACGTGGTATAGTGTGAATCCCTGCACTTGTGCCAGAATCATGCTTGGGTTTTTGTATCAGGTTCCTAATAGTAGTTGAAGAGCTGGTAGATATTTTAGCCAGTTTTCTGTCAAACATTTTTGAAACGTTAGTTGTAATGCTGCTAACTGGTAAAACGACGTAACTTGGAGACTTTTCTTCAACTTGATTGGTGTTGGTCTTGTGGAGGATAAGTGTCGCACGTTTCCTGTAGACATGTATGAAGTGTAAGAGAAAGTATAGTGAACTAAAAGAATGGGTAATGTATGTGCATTCTTCTTCAAGGAACTGCGGACTGGAAGTGCTGTAGGCTCTCAGAAAGAAGTTAATAACTTCCCCTCTTTTAGTTCTGGTGTAATGGTGAGAGAAGAAATGTAGAAGATCGTTCTTGTAGGTAGGTTTCCGGTAGACTTTAAAAGAAAATCTGTTTTTACCAGTGAGTAGGAGATCGTCGAGAAAAGGTAAGTGGTTGTCCTTCTCCTCCTCTAGTGTAAATTTAATAGTAGGTTCCAGAGTGTTGATGCTGTTGAGGATGCCCGTTTTCGTCTCGCATTTTTAGGCCCCCCCCACCCCCCAATCCCTTGACAAAAATATCATCAACGCACCGCATCCATTTAACTGACCTAGGGATGTTATTGAGGATCCGTCTGGATTCTAGGGCCTCCATATATAAATTGGCAAGTACTGCACTAAGGGGTGAGCCCATGGCTAGCCCGAAGAGCTGTTTATACTTCTTGTCTTCAAACGTAAAGCAGTTATAACGAACACAAAGTTCGACAAGACTCACAAAATCTTAGCGATTGTACAGGTAATGTGTCATCGTTCAATCACCTGCCGAAGATCAATGGCTTGTCAGCTGGGTGAATAGGAAAAAATGTGCAGAGAAAAAAATATGACTGTATTTTATGGCTAACAGTTCGGAAGTGCAAGAAAATAAGATATTAAGTTCGGCTTGATAGCAGTGCTGAGAACTTTGATGTCATTGCAATAACTGAAACATCGTATGGTTTAAAGAGTCGGATATGATTTACTGACGTTTAACATTCAAGGGTTTTTTAAGTTGTTCCATGTTGATATATATTCATGGGGAAGGCGGGGAGTTGCATTATCTGTACGAGAAAATGTATATTGTTGCATAAAAACAGGTATTAAAATAGATGGACTGTAACAGTTCTGGGTAAAGATGCACAAGGTTCAGAAAACTACTTCTAGTGTAATATCCGACCTCCTGGTTGGTATCCTCGACAGCAATGGGAGGTTCTTTGGACGAAATTGTTAGGGCTTAGACACATAGCGTAATGAACGTAGGATTTTAACTTTAGTCAAATTGACTAGACTTCTTTGACCGGTAATCTGGAGTCCCAGTGACTTTATGAAGTGGTTCAGGATGTTTTCTGAAGGCAAGTGTGTAGCAGAGCCTACCAGGGGTAATATTTACTCGACTTAGTCTTATCAAATAAGAAAAAACCATGTAAATAATCTGGAGATCGCTGAAGAAGCTTTGCGCAAGTGATCATAAATCCATCAATTTGCATTAACTGGAATACGAGAATAACGATAATACGGTAAAAGTGCCTGATTTCGTACTGCCGTTTTTCATGGACTTAGGGAACCACCTGTCTAATCTCGAGTGGGATAATCTTGGCTAATGATTTTACTTGTCGATGATCATACTTTCATTACGAAAGGGATATGTGTTTATGATTTTTTCTTAATAAATGTACAACGTACACAGAGTATATAACATTTCCCCAGCGACCCCCAAATTAGGTCTACATAACTGTCTCAAAATGGCTTAACAGGAGGCTAGATCTAGTAGGGAGAATAGGGGAATTTATAGGCGCATAAAGGAGGAGCGGTTAACCTTACTGGACCAATCCTGTTCAGCTTAAAACGATAAGGTAATACGGAACTAGAAAGGCTCTATACGTGGACTATGAAATTACAGTTACTAATGAATCAAGTGTATAGCCAATAAGGTGACGGGAAAAAAAGGTGGGACCTCTGAAAAGTGGGTAATGAAAACAGCTGACGGATAAAACGGAACTGGAAATGTGTTCCCTATTTATCATTATTCTTTTGTCAGTTTACACAGGAAGACATAAACGAAATTCCAGAAATTAACAATTATTCAAGTTCTGATGACTTCAACTTAAACTAATATTACTGTCACGAGGGACATGGTTATCAAACAGACTAGACCAACTGAAGGCAACATAGTCCCGGGACCCGACGAGTTGCTTTATAGGGTACTTAAGGAATGCAAGTTGGGACTTAGTCATTAACGAGTATGTTTAATGCGTTCATTCTTACTGGTGTTGTGCCTGAGATGTGGATAATGGCTAAGTTGGTTCCTATATTCAGATCAGGGGATAAGTCCATTCCTTCAACTTACTCTTCAATAAGCCTCACGTCTGTAGTCCGAATATTAGAATCAATATTGGGACAAGAAGAGCATAATTTGATTACTGAATCTCAGCATGGGTTCACGAAAGGTCGTTCCTGCCTGACAAATTTACTGACGTTCTTCAGTAGAACATTTGAGGTAGTAGACATTGATAAAGAATATGATATTGTTTCTTTGCATTTCAGTAAAGCCTTCGATACAGTACCTCACAAGACTCTTAAGAAAAGTGGCAGCTCATGGTACAGGAGGTAAAGTTCTAGCATGGATGGAAGCATGGCTTACCGGTAGAAAGCAGAGAGTTTCCATTAATGGGGTCAAATCTGAATAGGGATTAGTCCCTAGTGGCGTTCCACAAGGATCAGTTTTGGGCCCTCTGTTTTTCATAATTTACATTAATGATCTTGATAAAGGAATTACAAACACATGAGCAAATTTGCTGATGATACAAAAATAGGCCGTATGATTCATTGTGGAGGATACCAATGAATTGTGGAGGATTTGGGCAAATTAATGTCTTGGTCTGAAAAATGGCAACAATTTATACCAGTTGCTCTGGACAGCCATTCATTTCCAACACCCCTTCTTGGCAAAATTGTAGACAGCCTGTACTGTCTGCACAGACAGCCCATGCTGTCTGCCAGCTTAGTTCATATTTCGCGCCACTAAAGTGCTGCCCTCTGGGCTTGTCCAGGTCTGTGGGAAGCTGGTCCCACACACACTCACACAGCGGCCTGGCAGGAAGACACAAGGCCTAGTAGCTCTCTCTCGTGGGATGGCCCTCCCGGGCCATGGGCACAACACACAAACCTGTGTACCCGACCACGACTTTTCAATAAACAAAGAAGCCTCCGAAGACGTGTATTACAACCCAGGATTCCAAATGGCCTGTTATCCTGGGTGTAAAGGGAGCAAAATAAACACAGCAGAAAAGTTTTGACTTATATTATCCTTCACCAATTTAGAACAGCAGTATGTACACTATATACACTATGAACAGTGATAGGTATTAGTGCACTCCATGGTAAGCAAGGCAGAATAGAAGCCACTAGAGAGCAGACCGTGTTTCAACCAGCTCTAGAATGGGAATGACAAGGGCAGACAGGAGAGTGGTACCCACATAACCTCTGCGATTGCCAAAAACCATCTTCTTATTGGCTGGAACCTGGTAACTGGTTGAATGACGGGGCCCCATTGTCAACACTCAGTGACCTGGGGAGTTCACTGGTTTGGGGGAGATAGCCTGTAAATGAGGGTGTGTACATGCGCCGAATAAAGGTTACGTACTCTTTGCATGCCACACCCCCACCCCGAGAAGGCTCAGGATTAGGCTGCCACCTCCAGTGGAACGTGCGCCATTGGCACAAAATAATGGGACCGCCTTTCCTCTCAACCATCCAACTCTTAGACAGAGCTCAGCTTTTCTCATGAGAAAAAGCCAAACCCTAAACTCAGAGCGAGACAGCAGACAGTCGGGCTAGCTTAGGTCCAAGATACAGGCGGACGGTAGCCCGCACCCCCTCACTAAAAAAAAAACCCACACCAGGGGATAAAAAAAAAAGAGCTTGGAAGGGGTTACCACAAGTAACCTAACACATCCTAACCTAATATGCAATTATAAATAATATTAGATTCTAGATAAGGAGTCTGCCAACATATTTTCTTTGCCGGCAATGTGTACAATTTTCAAAAAATAGGGTTGCAGTCGTAATGTCCAACGCATGAGCCTTGTGTTGTGGTTCTTCATGGCTTGGAGATATACTAGAGGATTATGATCACTCTAGACAGTGACCACCTGCGATGTCTGGCCCACATAAACATCGAAATGCTCCAAAGCCAGTACCAGCACGAGGGCTTCTTTTTCAATGGTAGAGTAAGCCCTCTGATGCGGCTGGAATTTGGCTGAAAAATAGGCTACAGGCTGCAACTCCTCATTCCCGTTTTGCAATAGTACTGCCCCAACCCCAGACTCACAAGCATCAACCTGTAATGAAAAAGGTTTGGAGAAGTCTGGAGACAAAAGAATGGGTGCAGTACACAATAATCTTTTTGCTTTATCAAAAGCACTTTGACATTCTGGGGTCCAATTAAAGGGAACTTTGTGACTGGTAAGAGAGGTAAGAGGGGCTACAATATCTGAGAAATTCTTACAGAATCTTCTGTAAAATCCTATCATGCCTAGGAAACGTTGAAGATATTTTCTTTCATGAGGAACTGGATAATCTTTAATGGCAAGAACTTTAGCAAGTTTAGGAGCAACTTTACCACTACCTACTTCATTGCCTAGAAAAGTGACAGTGGCCTGGCCAAAGGAAGATTTAGATAAATTAACAGTTAAATGGGAACTCTGAAAGGTCTCAAAAAGAGCCTTAAGTCTAAATAGGTGTTTATTCCAAGTATCAGACACCACAACAATATCATCCAGGTACGCTGCCGTGCCTTCAAGTCCTTTAATAGCCTGATGGATAAGTTTCTGGAATGAAGAGGGGGAGTTTTTCATTCCGAAGGGGGTAACTGTGTATTGATAATGACCTGGAATTACGAAGGCAGAGATTTCCTTCGCCTTATCCGTCAAAGGTACCTGATAGTAACCTTTAAGGAGATCTAACTTGGACACAAAAGTAGCCTTACCCATAAAGTCGATTACGTCATCCAGACGAGGAAGAGGGTAAGCATCTGTGATTGTGACCTCATTCACCTTACGGCAGTCTGTACACATACGAAACCCTCCATCAACTTTTTTAACAAGGATGCACGGTGAAGTCCATGGACTAGATGACTCCTCCACTAAACCATGCTCTAACAGAAATTCTACTTCCTGCTGAAGTAGCCTCTGCTTTTCAGGATTAGCTCTGTAGGGGGAGAGTTTAATAGGTTTAGAGTTTCCCACATCTACAACATGATAACCTAACGTACATTTTTTCGGCACATCCGAAAAAATATTAGGATATGACTGTAAAAACTCAGTTAAACTTGTTGCTTGCGTTTCAGATAGTCCCTCCATTAAAGGGCTAGGGTCCTTGAGGAGGACAGAGTTTGAAAGTTTAACATTAATTTCAGAAATAGAGTGCAAAGAGTCAGAGTCGTCCTTAGAGGAAGAGGACAGAATCATTACTGGGACTTTATCTGGTGTACGAAAAGATTTTAAACGATTAATGTGGTAGGTTTTAGTTTTTGAGGTCTTATCAAGGGGAGCTACCACATAATTTACATCAGATAACTTACTTACAATTTGCATAGGTCCCGTAAATCTAGCTTTCAAGGTGTGGCCAGGTATAGGTTCCTGCACCAACACCTTGTCTCCTGGATGGAAGGAGCGGAATTGTGCACTTCTGTCGTACCTCTGTTTCATCTTATTTTGAGCTGTCTTTGGGTTAGCCTTGGCTAACTGACGTGCCACCTGCAACCTTGTAGACGGGTTGTAGAGTGTTGAGGTAACGTCTTCTCCCATCCATCCTTCTTTGAGCACCCGAAGAGGACCTCATACATTGTGCCCAAAGATCAGCTCAAACGGACTATACCCGGTAGACTCTTGCACCGTTTCTCGCACTGAGAACAGCAACAAAGGTAGTGCTTCATCCCAGTCTGTAGGAAAATGCATGCAAAAAGTTCTCATCATGGTTTTTAACGTCTGATTGAATCTTTCCAAGGCGCCTTGGGACTGAGGATGATAGGCAGTGGATAAGTTGTGGATTATCCCTAACCTAGTTAATGCTTCTCTAAATGCTTTGGCAGTGAAGTTAGTACCTTGATCACTTTGAATAGTTTTAGGAATGCCAAAACAAGAAATAAATTTTGTTAAAGCTTTGAGAATAGCTTTAGTATTAATACTGCACATGGGAATTGCTTCAGGATATCTAGTTACTCTATCCATAATGGTAAATAAATACTGATTTCCCGACTTTGACCTAGGTAGTGAACTTACACAATCTATAATTAAATCTGCAAAAGGTTCTCCATCAGTAGGTATAGGTTGGAGAGGTGCAGGTTTAATGGAATGTCCAGATTTCCCTACTTGCTGACATTCTCGGCAACACCGGATATGATTCTTCACATCCTGCTTTAATTTTGGCCAATAAAATTCTTTGGTGATTCTATATAAGGTTTTAGTAATTCCTAAGTGACCTCCTAATGAAGTATTATGAGCTATATTCAATATTTGAGGTCTAAACTTTGTTAGAACCACTAACCTGTCAGACAATTGCCGGCCCTCTATCTCCTTACCAGTCTCAGTGCAGATTAAATAATCGTTTTTAAGTTTATACTTGACTGGATGATCCAAAGAGGATTTACCCATGGCTGCCTGAAAAGCGAAATTTAAAGAAGGGCCCTTTCGTTGTTCCTCCCGGAAGGACAGTCCCTCGGGCATGGAAACAGAGATATCTGGCAATCCTGCAACCTGGGAATAGGAAGGCTTGATCGGGGTCTATTCACTTGATTTACGAGGCTCTGGCCGGTGTGCCTCGTAAAACAACGTGGCTATTCCGAGATCGGAGTCGTCCAAGAATAGGTCAACATTCTCGCCAGACAACCCTTGGGATGTTGCCCGAGTTATGGCCAACACCGGAGAAGAATTAATCATTATGGGTTCAGGACACACACTAGCAGTGGTAATGTTATTACCCAGTAATAACATGGCATCTTTCATGGGGAATCCCTCGGATACACCCCACAGTCAAGTACCCAGTGTAATATTTGCACTGTACATAAATTTTATGCAAAGGGACAGAATATATAGCTCCTCCAAATGCTTCCAATAAAACAGAGGAATTTAAGGAAGTGTTCTTTGAAAGCGGTAATATTCCCTCTCATGTAAGTGAGCAATATGCTCCAGTATCTCTAAAGGTTTTGACTTCAGTTGTTTCGGAGTTTTCCTGAAGGGAAATAAGACTCTTACAGTAATAAGGGGCCATCCCTTTTTCTACTTCTCTCAGGGACATGTTACTAGGGATATTAGAGATTTTCCCAATGGGTTGGGGTTTGTGGGGGCAGTTGGGACGGATGTGACCTACTTTGTTACAGAGGAAGCAGACAACAGGCTTGCCCTTTACTCCCTGCTGACGTTGCAACTGGTGTCGCTCTGGCTGGTGTCTCTCTGGATACTGTTGTCGAGATGCACCATGTTGAGTAGTTTGTCTCTCACCAGGTGGACCATAAGTTGGGAAGCGTGGCTCACCAGGTGACTTAGTTGGCTGACGTAGACGTTCTCCCTCCTGCTGGCACTTCATTCTCCAAGGTTGATGATCTCTGCTCATGCCAGGCTGTTGAAAAGAGAGACGGGACCGCTCGGACAAGGAGCGGTTAGTTTCGAAGGTATCAGCCAACCTGGCTGCCTCCAATGCAGTGGTCCCTGCAGAAAGACTCGAACCTCTGGTCCCACAGACTCCAGCAGGTTGTCAATCAGAATAAGCTGCACCAGATCCTCAAAGGTTGCAACACCACTTGGTTTATACCAGCTGGTAACAGCTTCTGTCTGCTGTCGCACAAAATCAACCAGGGATTGACCAAGCAGTCGCCTGCCTAATTTGAACAACTTTCGATATTTAGCTGGGATACATGTATATGCTCCCAAAACTGTGGTCTTCACTACTTGATAATCAGAAAATTCAGTGTCATTTAACACTGACATAAATTCCTGTGCCTTACCAAACAATGCTGTGTGAACCAACGATGCCCAATGCTGTTCCGGCCACCTCAAGGCTCGAGCCTGATTTTCGAAGCTTTCGAAAAAAATTTCTGGTTCGGCCTCATTGAAGTGGGGAACAAGCTGTACTGCTTTCTGTAAACTAAAGTCATTTACAGAATGCGAAAACTGCCTCCTTTCTCTTTCCCTATCAAATTCTTCTTTTGCAAATGCTCTCTGTTCCATAGTCTGCTCAAGATTGATTTTTGCCAGCTCAAGTGCCAATGCCACTAATTCACCTTGAGACAACCCTGCTGCACTATACTGACGATTTTGCTCTGTTGATATATCATCTTCCTCCTGCGAGAACATAGTTTTTTCCCTAGCTCCCGTAGAGGGAGGAGTCTGATGTGCCATCTCTTCTTCTCGAAGTTTGTCAGTAATCAGTGAACGCAGTTGCGCAGTTGTGAGAGTGCGTTCGTAATTAATGCCAATGGAATGAGCAATTTGCCAACAACGCTGTAGGGACAATTTAGGTAGGTTAAACAAAGTATATGCCGACACCGGACGTTTGACTCGTCTAGGTGGCATACCACAATGTATTAAGTTATTCGCTACGCACAGTACGATTGCAGAATACCCCAACGTAACACGTTATTTGCAGAACACGCTTAGCTATGCACAGTACGATTGCAGAATACGCATACAATGTGGATACGCAATAGCAAAGCTGACTGCAAAATCTTCACCCCGAACAGGCTAGTAGCAACTGACATGCAAAGTTTGTAAAGCAATGCCAGACAGCAAGCTACACACAGTTCTACAAGACTGACCGTAGCGAAGCGAGCACACCAAACAAGCTAGTAGCGAGCTGTTGAACGATCACACAATAGCAAGGCTGACCATAGCAAAGTAACTGACACGCAAAGTTTGTAAAGTGTTGGCAAAGCAAATGCAGTGCCAGACAGCAAGCTACACAATGTTCCTGCTTCCAACTTCACCCTAGGCTCAACCCTTTCTCTAAGTCCAGCTCCAGCTCTCGGACAGGCTACCCATATTACAACCCAGGATTCCAAATGGCCTGTTATCCTGTGTGTAAAGGGAGCAAAATAAACACAGCAGAAAAGTTTTGACTTATATTATCCTTCACCAGTTTAGAACAGCAGTATGTACACTATATACACTATGTACAGTTTCTAGGTTTTTAAGTGCACTCCACGGTAAGTAAGGCCAGAATAGAAGCCACTAAAAGCAGTACCATGCTTCAACCAGCTACTAGAATGGGAATGAACAAGGGCAGACGGAGAGTGGAACCCACATAAGCTCTCGCCGATTAGCCAAAACCACTCATATCGCTGGATACCTGGGTTACTGGTTGAAACGACATGGCCCCATCATCAAACCCTCTAGTTACTACACGGGTTTCCTGGGCTGCGGGGAGATAGCATGTAAATGAGGGTGTGTATATGCGCCGAATAAAGGTTACGTACTCTTTGCATGCCACAATGTGTATAATTCACACCCCGCTTCCAGTAATACCATAAACCCATTCACATTGGTGGGAAGCGGTGGTTGCAGCAGTTGTGTTTGCCTGGAGAGAGGAAGGAAGAGAGATGAAGTCATCTTCACTATATCACCCTATACAAGAAGCATCCGTCTCTCAACTAGTTATCCTGATGTCGTGTCTGCATGTTTGAGCATCCAGACACAGGTACAAGCAGGATCTAGCCGAAATTTGCCAAATTTCTTCGAGAATTGTAAGTGGCGTCCCAGTGACCCCATGCTACAGCGTCCCACGCTGTTTCTCAATTCACGTGTTCAGCGTCACTTGTATGTTGCTGTTGTTGTTCAGCTCAGCACAGATGTTTCAGCAAGCCAGAGGTGAGTTTTGTGGTGATTGCTGCATCCAGTGTGTCTCCCTGTGTTTGTGGATGGAAGAGGAGGAGGAGGAAGTGGCCAGATGCTCCCTCGCCATACACTCACCCACGCTCATCGCCACCACACTACCATACACTCACCACTACTCACTCCCTCTGCTGTTAAATAACAAAAAAAGGCACAATACCGTCACTGGAACGATACACAAATAACCTGCACATAGAAGAGAGGAGCTTACGACGACGTTTCGGTCCGACTTGGACCATTTACAAAGTCACACTAACCAGAAGTGGAGCACGACGGCTATATATAGGCAGGAAGTGGTAGTTTTGGTAGTAGTAGTAGTAGTAGTTGTGGTAGTAGGAGTAGTAGTAGTAGTAGTAGTAGTAGTAGTAGTGGTAGTAGTGGGGAACTAAGGAGGAGGAGCCAGTCAAATATAAAGACAGGGGAGCACTGCAAGGGAGCTAGGTGCCCACAGAGGGAGAGCAAGTGCACAGAGGTGGGGGGAAGGGGAAGTGATGAAATAAATAATGAAGGAACAGAAACACGTGACAGAAGAAAGAGAAAAAAAAGAGGAAAGGGGAAAAAGGAGAAGAAGAAAAAATGAGGAATCAGGTTAAGTCACGGGTGTTCTGAAGTTCGGAGCATTTTGCAATGTAGTGGGAGAGGAAGGTATCTACAGAGACGAAGCCAGGACTAAGATTCATACAAGGAAAGTTGTGTATTAGAGAGAATTCAACAAGACGGCGACTGTTAAAGTTGGAAGTAGGGAAGACAGTTTTAGCAGAAGACCAGTCTATAGGATGGCTGTGATCTCTGATGTGACAGAAAAGAGCATTGTTAGTGTCGGCAAGCCTAACACTATTTTTGTGCTCCCTAAGTCTGCCAGAAAAAGATCGGCCAGTTTCTCCAAAGTATTGAAGAGGACAGGAGGAGCAAGAAATAGAGTAGACACCAGAAACATCTGTAGAGGGAGGAGAGGTATGAACGAGATTAGTGCGAAGAGTGTTAGTCTGGCAGAAAGTAAGCTTGATGTCTAAGGGACGGAGAGAATTGTTGAGATTAGAAAGACTCGAAATGTAGGGAAGGCAGAGGACAGAAGAGTTCCCAGGAGTAGAGAGTTTGGGAGAGAAGAAATTACGTTTAGCTCGTGAGAAGGCAGAGTCTATGAAATGGGAAGGGTAGCCAAGATGGGAAAACGAATTATGAAGAGTGGAAATTTCTGCTGGAAGGAACTGAGGATCACAGATGTGGAGGGCACGGAGAAAGAGGGAGATAAGAACACTTTTCTTGACAGGGGAGCATGATAGGAAAAGTAGTGAATGTACATGCCACTGTGCATAGGTTTTCGGTAAACGGAAAAGGAAAAACCTGTATCTGAGCGGTGGACATGGACATCAAGGAAAGGAAGCAAGGAATTAGATTCCCATTCAGCTTTAAACTTAAAGGAAGGGGCAAAATTATTAAGAGCTTCAAGAAAAAGTTGGAAGAGATTGGAGTGATGAGGCCACAGAGCAAAGATGTCATCCACATAGCGGAGCCAGAGTGAAGGTTGCACATCGATGGTAGGAAGAACAGTCTCGAAGTATTCCATGTAAAGATTAGCAAGGACAGGAGAGAGAGGAGAGCCCATAGCCACACCGAGGGTTTGAGAATAATATTTCCCTTGGAAGGAAAAGGAATTAGACTCCACACAGAGGCGGATAAGATCAAGAAAGACTTCAATAGGTATGGGGAGATGCAGAAACTCGTCGCCATCTTGTTGAATCCTCTCTATGAATCTTAGTCCTGGCTTCGTCTCTGTAGATGCCTTCCTCTCCCACTACATTGTAAAATGCTCCAAACTTCAGAACACCCGTAACTTAACCTGATTCCTCATTTTTTCTTGTTCTCCCTCTTCCCCTTTCCTCTTTCCTCTTTTTTTTGTCTTCTGTCGTGTGTTTCTGTTCCATCATTATTTATTTCATCACTTCCCCTTCCCCCCACCTCTGTGCACTTGCTCTCCCTCTGTGGGCACCTAGCTCCCTTGCAGTGCTCCCCTGTCTTTATATTTGACTGGCTCCTCCTCCTTAGTTCCCACTACTACCACTACTACTACTACTACTACTACTACTACTACTACTACTACTACTACCACCACTACTACTACTACCACCACTACCTCTTCCTGCCTATATATAGTCGTTGTGCTCCACTTCTGGTTAGTGTGACTTTGTAAATGGTCCAAGTCGGACCGAAACGTCGCCGTAAGCTTCTCTCTTCTATGTGTGGGTTATTTGTTTATCCCTCTGCTGTGTTTTCTGCTGTTTTCCATGTGAATTCATTGCCAGAGCTGTGTATCCGAGTACCCGAGGCCACTCGAAGCTATGTGGATCAGCATGCCACGTAGATCAGCAAGCCATGTAGATCAGCAAGCCATGCGGATCAGGAAGTCACATGGATCAGCAAGCCACGTGGATCAGCATGCCACGTAGATCACGACGCCACATGGATCCCGATGCCACATTGGGTGTGGGCGATGTCACATGGATCTACAAGCCACATGGGTTACTAAGCCAGATGTCCCAGGCCACATGCTGTGGTCTGCTGCCTGCATCACATTGACATCACCGACGATGCTGCCCGACTTCATGACGTCACGATGTGTGCCTGACGTCACCTCGAGATGCCTGCTGACGTCACAGTGCTGCTGACGTCACCTCGCAACATCACGCCTGACATCACATGATGTCACATCGAGTGTTCTAGTAATTATTTCAGTAGTGTCGAGAAGATTGAGAGAAAATACATGGTGTGTGTTAATTAATTCCTCTCAGTCAGTGTTCTCACATGCTAGTGTGTGGCTTAGTGTCAGTTTTGTGCACAGAAAAGCATCTTTTGCTAGTTTAAGCCATGTTGTACCGCATGTACCATGGGTGTGTGTAGTTTCCATGTGTCCAGTGAGGTCTGCGGTCAGACCTGAGTAGCACCACTGTGCTAAGTCACCCGTGTGACCAGTGCATTTGACATATGGTATCAGTCAGCTCTGAGCCTGAGCCCTCTTGTACAGAAAGCTCTTATGCTCATCGCTCGTGATGTTCTACAGAATCGTACCTGCTATGATTCACATCAAGGTCTGGGGACGCTTAGACTAACCTCTGCTATAACTCCAATTGCCGAGAGAATGACACTTGTCAAGCCGCAGTTAGCCCTGTCGGCAGGCGCTGTGTCAGCCTCATATCACAAGCTTCAGTGAGCTCCTGCACAAAGAACATGTCACTTTGACTGCTACCTCGCTTACTGCAGTCTGGTGTATGATGTTACGACTCCCAGATGTTTCGCCCATTCGTCTCTGCCACAACTCACTCCATGACTCACTCCATGCTCACCGGCAGTGACAGCCCAGCGACAGTACCAGTCGAGAAGTGTCCTCCTGAGTCGCTTGCCAGAAGTCCTGCCCAGTTGCCGAGTTTTGTCGATGCCTCACTCGAGGGCACCAGCATGTTGTGCCCTAGGTTGAGTGAAAACCTGCAGCAACCCCTACGATGACTGCTTCACCATTCCAGAGGAGACCGTACCCTGTTACGTCACAGCTCAGCTGCAGCAATGTCTCCTGTGTTGCAGTATCTGTCCAGATGCAGGAAGGCATGCAGTGATGCCCTTCGACGCTCACTGCCTATGACCACGATGTTTAGCACACCCCACATGTTTTTTTCTTCCCTCCCTGTAGGAAGTTTTTTTTCCATGTCCATATGTATATACATGTTTTTATTTTGTGTTCTGTGCCCTGTTCCTATGAGAGAGAGACTGAGTTTTTTTTTACCTCCAGACATGGTCGGGACGACCATATGGCAGATGTAGACAGCCTGTACTGTCTGCACAGACAGCCCATGCTGTCTGCCAGCTTAGTTCATATTTTGTGCCACTGAAGTGCTGCCCTCTGGGCCTGTCCAGGTCTGTGGGAAGCTGGTCCCACACACTCTCACTCACACAGCAGCCTAGCAGGAAGACACAAGGCCTACTACTAGTTCCCTCTCGTGGGCATGGCCTACCCGGGCCATGGGCACAACACACAAGCCTGTGTACCCACCACGACTTTGAAAATTAAGTAAGAAGCCTCCAAAGACATGTATCATTCATACGCCCCGCTACTAGTAATACTAATAAACCCGTTCACATTGGTTCACATTATGCCACATATAACAGGGCCCCCTCTCTTCTTCCTAATAATGTCTATTGCTGCCCTATACCTTCTAACTAAATCCTCACTTCCATAATTGCCCTACATCATTGCCTCCAGCACTAAGGCAGATAATAGCATTGATCCCATTACCATACATGATATTGTCAAGCCGGCTAACAATATCCTCCATCCCAGCCCCAGGGAATCACACCCTCTGTGTCCTACACCTATCCTTCAAGCAGAAGGCCATATCCATGCACCTAATCTGACTGTCTCCAACAAGCACAATATTCTTACCTTCCTTGTTGTTCTTCATTGTGATATTCACAGTAGTCGACTCACATTCGTCTGGTAGCACAGAGAAAGGGTTCGAAGTTTCCACAGCAGTCACTTGCTTCTTCATTGTTTCTACCTCTCCATCGTC
>NC_069419.1:39082250-39142130 GCF_026875155.1 Cherax quadricarinatus
GGTCAGGACACACACTAATCAGTGTAAAGTTATTACCCAGTAATAACAAGGCATCTTCAGGGGGAATCCTCGGATACACCCACAGTCAAGTACGCCAGTGTAAATATTGGCACTGTACATAAATTTTTATGCAAAGGGACAGATATATAGCTCCTCCAAATGCTTCCAATAAAACAGAGTAATTTAAGGAGTGTTCTTTGAAAGCGGTAATATTCCCTCTCATGTAAGTGAGGCAATATGCTCCAGTATCGCTAAAGGTTTTATTCAGTTGTTCGGAGTTTTCCTGAAGTAAATAAGACTCTTACAGTAATAAGGGGCCATCCCATTTCGACTTCTCTCAGGACTTGTTAAGAGGATATTAAGAGATTTTCCCAATGGGTGTGGGGTTTGTGGGGGCCAGTGGACGGATGTGACCTACTTTTGTTACAAGGTAACCGACACAGGCTTGACCTTTAACTCCCTGCTGACTTTGGCAACTGGTGTCGCTCTGGGCTGGTGTCCTCTCTGGATACTGTTGTCGGAGAATGCACCATGTTGAGTAGTTTGTCTCTCACCAGGTGGACCATAATTTGGGAAGCGTGGCTCACCAGGTGACTTAGTGGGCTGACGTAGACGTTTTCTCCCTCCTGCTGGCACTTCATTTCTCCAAGGTGATGATCTCTGCTCAGCCAGGTGTTGGAAAATAGAGACGGGACCGCTCGACAAGGAGCGGTTAGTTTTTCCGAAGTATCATCCAACCTGCTGCCTCCAATGCAGTGGTCCTGCAGAAAGACTCGAACCTCTGGGCCCACAGACTCCAGCTGGGTGTGTCAATCAAATAAGCTGCACCAGATCCTCAAAGTGTTCAACACCACTTGTTTATACCCGCTTGTAACAGCCTTCGTCTGCTGTTCGCACAAATCAACCAGGATTGAACCTAGCAGTCGCCTGCCTTAATTTGAACAACTTTCGATTTTAGCTGGGATACGATGTCTATGCTCCCAAAACTGTGGTTCCACTACTTGATAATCGAGAAAATTCAGTGTCATTAAACACGACAGAAATTCCGGGTGCCTTACCAACAATGCTGTGTGAACCAACGATGCCCCAATGCTGTTCCGGCCACCACAAGGCTCGAGCCATATTTTCGAAGCTTTCGACGAAAAAATTTCAGGTCGGCCTCATTGAAAGTGGGGAACAAGCTGTACTGCATTCAGTAAACTAAAGTCATTTACAGAATGCGAAACCTGCCTCCTTCTCTTTCCCTATGCAAATTCTTCTTTTTGCAAATGCTCCTCTGTTCCATAGTTCCTGCTCAAAGATGATTTTGCCAGCTCAAGTGCCAATGCCCACTAATTCACCTGAGACAACCCTGCTTCACAATACTGACGATTTTGCTCTGTAGATAATCATCTTCCTCCTGCGAGAACATAGTTTTTTTCCCCTAGCTCCCCGTCGAGGGGAGGAGGTCTGATGTGCCATCTCTTCTCTCGAAGTTTGTCAGTAATCATGAACGGCAGTTGCGACCGTTGTGTGAGAGTGCGTTCGTCATTAATGCCCAATGAAATGAGCTATTTGCCAACAACGCTGTAGGACAATTTGGTAGGTTAAACAAAGTAATTTGCCGACACGCGGACTTTTGACTCGTCTAGTGGCATACCACGAATGTAGTAAGTTATTCGCTACGCACAGTACGATTGCAGAATAAACCCCATCGTAACACGTTATTTGCAGATCACGCTTAGCTATGCACAGTACGATTGCAGAATACGCATTACCATTGGATACGCCAATAGCAAAGCTGACTGCAAAATCTTCACCCTGGGTCGAACAGTCTAGTACAACTACATGCAAAATTTTGTAAAGCAATTGCCAGACAGCAAGCTACCCACAGTTCTACAAGACCTGACCGTAGCGAAGCGAGGCACAACGAACAAGCTAGTAGCGAGCTGTTGAACGCTCACAACACAATAGAGCAAGGGCTGACTCATAGCAAAGTACTGACACGCAATAGTTTTGTAAAGTGTGCAAAGGCAAATGCAGTGCCATACAGCTAGCTACACGATTTCCTGCTTACCAACTTCACCCTAAGGCTCAACCCTTTCACTATAGTCCATCTCCAGCTCTCGACAGGCTACCCATATTACAACCCAGGATCCAAATGGCCTGTTTATCCTGTGGTAAAAGGGATAAAATAAACACAGCAGAAAAGTTTTGACTTATTTATCCTTCACGCAGTTGTTTAGTACAGCAGTAATGTTCACTATATACCTATGAACATAGTGATAGGTATTAGTGCACTCCACGAAGTAAGGCAGAATAGAAGCCACTAGAGAGCAGACCATGCTTCAACCAGCTCTAGAATGGGAATGACAAGGGCAGACAGGAGAGTGGTACCCACATAATCTCTGCAATTGCCAAAACCATCTTCTTATCGGCTGGAACCTGGTTACTGGTTGAACGACCGGGCCCCATCGTCAACCCTCAGTTACCTGGTTTGCTGGCTGGGAGAGATAGCATGTAAATGAGGGTGTGTATATGCGCCGAATAAAGGTTACGTATTCTTTGCATGCCACAATGTGTATAATTCACACCCTGCTTCCAGTAATACCAATAAACCCATTCACATTGGTGGGAAGCGGTGGTCGCAGCAGTTGTGTTTGCCTGGAGAGAGGAAGGAAGAGAGATGAAGTCATCTTCACTATATCACCCTATACAAGAAGCATCCGTCTCTCAACGAGTTATCCTGATGTCGTGTCTGCATGTTTGAGCATCCAGACACAGGTACAAGCAGGATCTAGCCGAAATTTGCCAAATTTCTTTGAGAATTGTAAATGGAGTCCCAGTGACCCCACGCTACAGCGTCCCACTCTGTTTCTCAAGTCACGTGTTCAGCGTCACTTGTATGTTGCTGTTGTTGTTCAGCTCAGCACAGATGCTTCAGCAAGCCAGAGGTGAGTTTTGTGGTGATTGCTGCGTCCAGTGTGTCTCCCTGTGTTTGTGGGTGGGGGAGGAGGAGGAGGAAGTGGCCAGATGCTCCCTCGCCATACACTCACCCACGCTCATCGCCACCACACTACCATACACTCACCACTACTCACTCCCTCTGCTGTTAAATAACAAAAAAAGGCACAATACCGTCACTGGAACGATACACAAATAACCTGCACATAGAAGAGAGGAGCTTACGACGACGTTTCGGTCCGACTTGGACCATTTACAAAGTCACACTAACCAGAAGTGGAGCACGAGGGCTATATATAGGCAGGAAGTGGTAGTTTTGGTAGTAGTAGTAGTAGTTGTGGTAGTAGGAGTAGTAGTAGTAGTAGTAGTAGTAGTAGTAGTAGTAGTGGTAGTAGTGGGGAACTAAGGAGGAGGAGCCAGTCAAATATAAAGACAGGGGAGCACTGCAAGGGAGCTAGGTGCCCACAGAGGGAGAGCAAGTGCACAGAGGTGGGGGGAAGGGGAAGTGATGAAATAAATAATGAAGGAACAGAAACACGTGACAGAAGAAAGAGAAAAAAAAGAGGAAAGGGGAAGAAGGAGAAGAAGAAAAAATGAGGAATCAGGTTAAGTCACGGGTGTTCTGAAGTTCGGAGCATTTTGCAATGTAGTGGGAGAGGAAGGTATCTACAGAGACGAAGCCAGGACTAAGATTCATACAAGGAAAGTTGTGTATTAGAGAGGATTCAACAAGACGACGACTGTTAAAGTTGGAAGTAGGGAAGACAGTTTTAGCAGAAGACCAGTCTATAGGATGGCTGTGATCTCTGACGTGACAGAAAAGAGCATTGTTAGTGTCGGCAAGCCTAACACTAATTTTGTGCTCCCTAAGTCTGCCAGAAAAAGATCGGCCAGTTTCTCCAAAGTATTGAAGAGGACAGGAGGAGCAAGAAATAGAGTAGACACCAGAAACATCTGTAGAGGGAGGAGAGGTATGAACGAGATTAGTGCGAAGAGTGTTAGTCTGGCAGAAAGTAAGCTTGATGTCTAAGGGACGGAGAGAATTGTTGAGATTAGAAAGACTGGAAATGTAGGGAAGGCAGAGGACAGAAGAGTTCCCAGGAGTAGAGAGTTTGGGAGAGAAGAAATTACGTTTAGCTCGTGAGAAGGCAGAGTCTATGAAATGGGAAGGGTAGCCAAGATGGGAAAACGAATTATAAAGAGTGGAAATTTCTACTGGAAGGAACTGAGGATCACAGATGTGGAGGGCACAGAGAAAGAGGGATAAAGAACACATTTCTTGACAGGGGAGCATGATAGTAAAAGTAGTGAATGTACATGCCACTGTGCATAGGTTTTCAGTAAACGGAAAAGGAAAAACCTGTATCTGAGCGGTGGACATGGACATCAAGGAAAGGAAGCAAGGAATTAGATTCCCATTCAGCTTTAAACTTAAAGGAAGGGGCAAAATTATTAAGAGCTTCAAGAAAAAGTTGGAAGAGATTGGAGTCATGAGGCCACAGAGCAAAGATGTCATCCACATAGCGGAGCCAGAGTGAAGGTTGCACATCGATGGTAGGAAGAACAGTCTCGAAGTATTCCATGTAAAGATTAGCAAGGACAGGAGAGAGAGGAGAGCCCATAGCCACACCGAAGGTTTGAGAATAATATTTCCCTTGGAAGGAAAAGGAATTAGACTCCACACAGAGGCGGATAAGATCAAGAAAGACTTCAATAGGTATAGGGAGATGCAGAAACTCGTCGCCATCTTGTTGAATCCTCTCTAATACACAACTTTCCTTGTATGAATCTTAGTCCTGGCTTCGTCTCTGTAGATGCCTTCCTCTCCCACTACATTGTAAAAAGTTCCAAACTTCAGAACACCCGTAACTTAACCTGATTCCTCATTTTTTCTTGTTCTCCCTCTTCCCCTTTCCTCTTTCCTCTTTTTTTTGTCTTTCTTCTGTCGCGTGTTTCTGTTCCATCATTATTTATTTCATCACTTCCCCTTCCCCCCACCTCTGTGCACTTGCTCTCCCTCTGTGGGCACCTAGCTCCCTTGCAGTGCTCCCCTGTCTTTATATTTGACTGGCTCCTCCTCCTTAGTTCCCGCTACTACCACTACTACTACTACTACTACTACTACTACTACTACTACCACCACTACTACTACTACCACCACTACCTCTTCCTGCCTATATATAGTCGTTGTGCTCCACTTCTGGTTAGTGTGACTTTGTAAATGGTCCAAGTCGGACCGAAACGTCGCCGTAAGCTTCTCTCTTCTATGTGCGGGTTATTTGTGTATCCCTCTGCTGTGTTTTCTGCTGTTTTCCATGTGAATTCATTGCCAGAGCTGTGTATCCGAGTACCCGAGGCCACTCGAAGCTATGTGGATCAGCATGCCACGTAGATCAGCAAGCCATGTAGATCAGCAAGCCACGCGGATCAGGAAGTCACATGGATCAGCAAGCCACGTGGATCAGCATGCCACGTAGATCACGACGCCACATGGATCCCGATGCCACATTGGGTGTGGGTGATGTCACATGGATCTACAAGCCACATGGGTTACTAAGCCAGATGTCCCAGGCCACATGCTGTGGTCTGCTGCCTGCATCACATTGACATCACCGACGATGCTGCCCGACTTCATGACGTCACGATGTGTGCCTGACGTCACCTCGAGATGCCTGCTGACGTCACAGTGCTGCTGACATCACCTCGCAATATCATGCCTGACATCACATGATGTCACATCGAGTGTTCTAGTAATTATTTCAGTAGTGTCGAGAAGATTGAGAGAAGATACATGGTGTGTGTTAATTAATTCCTCTCAGTCAGTGTTCTCACATGCTAGTGTATGGCTTAGTGTCAGTTTTGTGCACAGAAAAGCATCTTTTGCTAGTTTAAGCCATGTTGTACGGCATGTACCGTGGGTGTGTGTAGTTTCCATGTGTCCAGTGAGGTCTGCGGTCAGACCTGAGTAGCACCACTGTGCTAAGTCACCCGTGTGACCAGTGCATTTGACATATGGTATCAGTCAGCTCTGAGCCTGAGCCCTCTTGTACAGAAAGCTCTTATGCTCGTCGCTCGTGATGTTCTACAGAATCGTACCTGCTATGATTCCCATCAAGATCTGTTTCACTTCACCTCCAGACCTTCAGAATGCAGTTATATGTAGAGAAACAAGTCTGGGGATGCTTAGACTAACCTCTGCTATAACTCCAATTGCCGAGAGAATGACACTTGTCAAGCCGCAGTTAGCCCTGTCGGCAGGCGCTGTGTCAGCCTCATATCACAAGCTTCAGTGAGCTCCTGCACAAAGAACATGTCACTTTGACTGCTACCTCGCTTACTGCAGTCTGGTGTATGATGTTACGACTCCCAGATGTTTCACCCAGTCGTCTCTGCCACAACTCACTCCATGACTCACTCTATGCTCACCGGCAGTGACAGCCCAGCGACAGTACCAGTCGAGAAGTGTCCTCCTGAGTCACTTGCCAGAAGTCCTGCCCAGTTGCCGAGTTTTGTCGATGCCTCACTCGAGGGCACCAGCATGTTGTGCCCTAGGTTGAGTGAAAACCTGCAGCAACCCCTACGATGACTGCTTCACCATTCCAGAGGAGACCGTACCCTGTTACGTCACAGCTCAGCTGCAGCAATGTCTCCTGTGTTGCAGTATCTGTCCAGACGCAGGAAGGCATGCAGTGATGCCCTTCGACGCTCACTGCCTATGACCACGATGTTTAGCACACCCCACATGTTTTTTTCTTCCCTCCCTGTAGGAAGTTTTTTTTCCATGTCCATATGTATATACATGTTCTTATTTTGTGTTCTGTGCCCTGTTCCTATGAGAGAGAGACTGAGTTTTTTTTAACCTCCAGACATGGTCGGGACGACCATATGGCAGATGTAGACAGCCTGTACTGTCTGCACAGACAGCCCATGCTGTCTGCCAGCTTAGTTCATATTTTGTGCCACTGAAGTGCTGCCCTCTGGGCCTGTCCAGGTCTGTGGGAAGCTGGTCCCACACACTCTCACTCACACAGCAGCCTAGCAGGAAGACACAAGGCCTACTACTAGTTCCCTCTCGTGGGCATGGCCTACCCGGGCCATGGGCACAACACACAAGCCTGTGTACCCACCACGACTTTGAAAATAAAGTAAGAAGCCTCCGAAGACAATGTATCATTCATTACGCCCGCTACTAGTAATACTAATAAACCCGTTCACATTGGTTCACATTATGCCACATATAACAGGGCCCCCTCTCTTCTTCCTACAATGTCTATTGCTGCCCTATACCTTCTAACTAAAAAATCCTCACTTCCATAATTGCCCTACATCATTGCCTCCAGCACTAAGGCAGATAATAGCATTGATCCCATTACCATACATGATATTGTCAAGCCGGCTAACAATATCCTCCATCCCAGCTCCAGGGAATCACACCCTCTGTGTCCTACACCTATCCTTCAAGCAGAAGGCCATATCCATGCACCTAATCTGACTGTCTCCAACAAGCACAATATTCTTACCTTCCTTGTTGTTCTTCATTGTCATATTCACAGTAGTCGACTCACATTCGTCTGGTAGCACAGAGAAAGGGTTCGAAGTTTCCACAGCAGTCACTTGCTTCTTCATTGTTTCTACCTCTCCATTCGTCCTCTTGATCTTCAACTTCGTTCCATGCTGTCCGGTCACTGCCCAGGTTCCTTTCTTGACCTGACAACTCACAACAGGAGGACGACTGCGGATCCTCTTGTTTTCCTCTGTCATTCGCCATATCTCGAGCTGAGCCACCCTTAGTTCCTCCTTAAGCTGCTGGTAAAGTTGCTCAATGGAGGGCAGCTTGGTTCAGTTCACAGAGAGTACACTAGACACGTCTTTACTGAGATATACCTTTGAAATACGTTCTCCTTCAGCAGAGGGTATTTCAAAGACCACGAAAACAGGTACTGGCAATACCAGTCAGAGTAGTTACAAATTCGGCACAAAGAATTGTGAATCGACCCAAACAAATACAAATCGGTTCCTTCAGTGAATTCAGAGACACTCGTATGAGGCAGTAACAGGAGCATGACAACCACATGAGTCACTCGTATGAGGCAGTAACAGGAGGCATGACAACCACATGAGTCACTCTAATCACACCAGCTACTCAAACCACCACTGTGTATGACTATGTACTCGCCTATTTGTATTTGCAGGGGTCTATTCACACCTGGCCCCGCCTCTTCATTGGTCGCTACTAGGTCCACTCCCTTCCGGCTACAAGAGCTTTGTCGTACCTCATCTTAAAGCTATGTGTGGATCCTGCCTCTATTGCTTCACTCTCCAGATTGTTCTTTAAGGCTGAAGAAATACTTCTTAACATCCCTCTGACTCATCTGAGTTTTCAACTTCAAGTTGAGCCCTCTCGTTCCTATTTCCCATCTCTGAAACATTCTGTCCCTGCTCACCTCGTCATTTTCTTTCTGTATTTTCTACGCCGTTATCATATCCCCCCCTAGTCCCCTGTCTCGCAGTGTCATCAGGTTCAGTGTATGTGTGTATGTGTGCGTTGTTGTGAGTCACACACAAACATCAAACATAAGCAGCGATGCCAAGCAAGACAAGACCAAGCCTATAGCAAGCGTGGCCAAGAATGTGGTGGACCCGAGAGAGAGAGAGAGGGAGAGAGAGAGAGAGAGAGAGAGAGAGACAGAGACAGAGAGAGACAGAGAGGTCTTGCCCCAACACTTCCTTCCCCTCTTTCCTCCCCCTCTCCTCGCCTCCATTAGAATCGACAGTGGGAGGAAAACAATATCAAGTAACGGGTAATTCTTCCTCCATCAATATGCATTCACAAAGAAAAGATACAACCGAACGACAGTCGATAAATAATACGAGACCAAAATATGAGGGAATTCTGGTGTCTAGCGTCAAGTGTGGAGAAACTTGAGCACGAGACTGAAGTGATAAATGTTGAGGGGTCGCTACAGCTCGTGCCTTCATCACCTGCTATCATGACAGATGATGTTCTCACTGAAGTCTTCACCTGTCATCATGCCAGCTGACGTCTTCATTGATGTTGTCAACTGTCATGTCTTCACCAGTCATGATGACAGGTGAAGACAGTGCCATGATGACGGATATTAACAACTGTCAGAGTGACAGATGTTGTCTTCATTTGCCATACCCAGAGAGATGATAATATAGTCAACATAAAAAAATTAAACATTTGCGAAAGAGAGAGAAAAAAAAGTCATACATTAAATATAAAATTTATGATATAAATAAACACAGTTGTCGTAACTGCGGTAAACGGGACAACAGGCAGCAACAGTAAAAAATGACTAAATAAATAACGGCATTAAGTTAAAATATTCGCATTTATGCAGCAAAAAAAAATTTGTGTATCGTAATGGTCTGTCTTTTGTATCTCTTACCTTTTATAGCTTCAGTCTGGCCTTTTATGTGGAACTCTGTCAAAAGTTTTTTGTCTTTAAAATAAATTCAAATTTTTTTCCATTAAGTTTTCTGCGTAATTCCAGCGCTATGAAGAATGGTCTAACAGTTTGTGTAAATAAGATTTTGTTGATGAACAACCAAACTGTCTGACAATAGTGTTTTGATCTCCACCAGTCTTATCTTTTGTTCGCTAGTTATTTTTTCCAGGGATTTAGTCAGAGAGGAGTGAGGCTGTGGTGTTGATAATCTAGCTGCATCAGTCTCCAGTAGTGAGGAGCAGTGTCTGGAAGCCACTTAGCAAGCCACTTAGCAAGCCACTTAGGAAGCCACTTAGCAAGCCACATAGCAAGTCACTTAGGAAGCCACTTAGCAAGTCACTTAGGAAGCCACTTAGGAAGCCACTTAGGAAGCCACATAGCAAGCCACTTAGGAAGCCACTTAGGAAGCCACATAGCAAGCCACTTAGGAAGCCACTTAGCAAGCCACATAGCAAGCCACTTAGGAAACCACTTAGGAAGCCACTTAGGAAGCCACTTAGGAAGCCATTTAGCAAGTCACATAGCAAGCCACTTAGGAAGCCACTTAGGAAGCCACTTAGGAAGCCATTTAGCAAGTCACATAGCAAGCCACTTAGGAAGCCACTTAGGAAGCCACTTAGGAAGCCACTTAGGAAGACACGTAGGAAGCCACTTAGGAAGCCACGTAGGAAGCCATTTGGGAAGCCACTGAGGAAGCCACTTAGGAAGCCACTTAGGAAGCCACGTAGGAAGCCATTTAGCAAGCCACTTAGGAAGCCACTTAGGAATGAATTTAGGAAGCCAGTGAGGAAGCCACTTAGGAAGCCACGTAGGAAGCAGTATCTAGACTAGCAAAAAACTAAGTCAGTTTGGTTTCATTGGTAGAAATTTCCATTATATTAGTGATGGATTTCAAAGCCGAAAAACTGTTACACAAGACATTTGTGCAACATTTAGGTATCATTATTACCAACACATTTAGATCTAGTATACATCTCGAGACTACAAAGCATTAAAAGATGAACAGATCTAAGACAAGTTCAGCCAACTTAACTTTATTCTCTCTCTTTCTAAAGATTTCGAGACAGCGAAGTCAAATTCAGATTTTTAAAATATTGATGAAATTGAATTCGCTCAAACAATAAGAGTCATTAAAAATGCTTCGTGATTCGGAAAATCAAAAGAACGGAATGGAAAATAACTCCTTGGCATAAAGACTCGTAAAATACGAGATTAAATTATCCTTCGACATTTTCCGTACACAAACACAATACACAACTTTAACAAATGTTTGAATATTTGCACTGAGAATATCGATTTTATTTTAATGCAGTATCAGAGATCAACCTGTTGTTTACTTTTCTGGTGGCTGCGAAATTCATATCCGGTAATTACTTCCCAGTCCTGACTACACTTGCTGGCTGGCTGCTTTCCTCTCCTCGTCCCCCCCAGCATTGAATACTTTCTTGCATAAAGTAAGTATGAGCAAGAGACTTTAGGAGTGGTGCAAGAAGCTTGCTTACCAACTGATTCTCTTCACTCATTCTCTTCTCTCTCACTGTCTCTTTCTCTGTCTGTCTGTCTCTTTTTTTTTTTTTTTTTTTTTTTTTTTTTTTTTTTTTTTTACACAGGGTTAGACAAGGATCCCTAGCTTTATTGACAAGCTATTTACAGGTTAAGGATTCCTAACTTTATTGGCAAGCTAAGAGCTGTCTCTCTCTCTGTCTCTCTCTCTCTCTCTCTCTCTCTCTCTCTCTCTCTCTCTCTCTCTCTCTCTCTCTCTCTCTCTCTCCACGCACTTTACCCAAACAGGTTAAGGAGGTCTTGTCTGGTGTATGAGTGATAGCATCACTGAGAGCCAAGGCTCACCAGCATTGCAGGTCACGACATCTACATCATTTTCTAGTGAGCTTCATAATGGCCTCTCCAGCTGCAGGGGATTTTAAAACAGCGATAAGGAAAAGACCAGAGATGATGATGGAGGAGGAGGGGAAAAAGGAGGAGGAGGAAAGATGGATGAGGAATAAGAAAAGGCGAAAAGGCAGAGGATTAGGAAGGGATGTGGATACAGGAGAAGAAACTTATGGAAGATAAACGGATGCTGGAAATGTAAGGATGAGGAAAAAATTAATGAAGAAGGAGAGGGGAGAAGAAGACAGAAGTTGAAGGAGGAGAGGAGGGATCGATGGAAGAGGTGGAAAAAGAAGTAAAAGAGGGACGAAGAGTGTTAGTAGCCAGAGAGAAGAGTTAAAGAACTGTTAAGAAAATGAGAACGAGATTAGTAGAAACTCGGGTTCCTTTCCATGAGCAGTCAATACGCATTATTTATTTATTTTAAACTGGCATCACCTAGACAGTATTATGAACGTCCATCATGCCTGGGAAACTATACTATTTATGTCTGGGAAAGGTTGCCCCTCCCTATCGGAAGAGAAAGAGCCCAGACTAGCGCCCCACGGTTAAAATATGCCGAAGCCATATATCTCCCTTTGATTAAACTACCCCTTTGTCTATAAATTACGTTTCAGCCAGGCTATAACATGGCCTCACTTTCCTGCCCACCCGCCAGGTTGCTTCCTCTTGATGATCTTCACCCCACCCACCTTCCTGCAGGTGCCTAGGGTAGTTTATGGGCGTAGTTACTTGTTGGAGAAGCGTATTGGCGTAGTTTGTTCTTCGAGCCATTTTTTTCAATGACGAGGGGAGCTCTAGAGAGAGAGAAAAAAAACATCCTGTCATCGAAGGAGTTTAGCCATTGCCACCCGAGAATGATTAATAATTTCTTTACCTACGCAATTGACCAAGAAGAAAGATATCGTTTGTCTTATATTTTTACTCTGTTGCTAATGTGTGGGACCTTACCGAACTTGTCTTGTGTATTTCTTTATTCCTCGTTGCCAGAGGTAACGGAGACATAGTGTTAGAACACCTCGCAGTAGCAACAACGTCGGAATTTCGCTTTTCCTTGACAATGACGCCCATCAGAGTTGTTCAGGTAAACAGTGAACATCTCGCCCTGACGGGTATACATCCTCCACATATACATTGAAGCACCACTTTGTGTAAATGTTCGCACATGACATTTTGTAAACTTCTGAAAGAATATTTTCGTTTTACATTTCACTGGGAGTCCCATTTAGCCACGACCTTGATGTTGGGAACTAAGGAGCAAAGTCTGTCTAAAAATTAGAGAAAGGCTGCAAGACACTTTTTCAACATTACATATATACGAGAACACAAAATTTATATAAGAATTCATATATAAATAACGTGCAATGAAAATTATATGTTAAAATTTCAAGAAAATAATGAGAGAGGATGCACATTGCGATATATTACATAACATAAAGTGGACGAAAAAAAAAGGGAAAAATACCAATTTTCAAAATGCTTGCGTGTGTTTTAAAATAAAAATTACCCAGCGAATGGAAAACGTTGGTAGGCACGTAGTGTCGTGTTAACTCAATGATTTTGTTTAACAACCAGAAACACGGCTCGCTGAAAAAATCTTATAGAAATATTAAAACATTTCATATGGAATTTCATGGAGAGAGAGTTTCCATCAATACTTTGAACATTGCCATTTTTTAAATTATTAATTTGCATTATATTTATGAAACTTCCCACGTGTTTAATGTGAAAGTTGGAGACACTTAGAAGGAAGTTTCTTATTCTGCCAATAGCTCTTGTGCATACATGACCTAGTACCAGCTATTGTCAGCATCACCATAGCTCTCTGACAGGTCAGATGTCACAGACCAAGTACTCCAGGTCTAGTTGGTCAGCGTCACCATAGCTCTCTGACAGGTCAGATGACACAGACCAAGTATTCCAGGTCTATCTGGTCAGCATCACCATAGCTCTCTGACAGGTCAGATGACACAGACCAAGTATTCCAGGTCTATCTGGTCAGCATCACTACAGATATCACCCACACGAAGATAGATATCTGAACGGAAGTACTGCGGTACCCATCTGCTGCTTCCAGTGACCAGTGTTTATTAAACTGGTTATGCAGGGATTCCTTCAAAACTTGTCTAACCTATAGACAAGACCTACTTCCGCTAGCGGTTTTGTCCGCTCCACCTCATTTGTCATTAATAGATAAGCCCCATCTGTGCGAATATGCTGCACTTTTGTCAGAATTGGACTGAACACATATAGTCCAGGCTGAGGGACTGATTTCCTCAAACTACTACTTACCTTCCACCTCTATTTGCATTAAACTGAAGAAACCACGCAGTGGCTTCTTCAGTTTAATGCAGAAATACCCAAGTGCAAAGATACCCAAATGCTGCTGCATAAGTGTTTCATTTATCATTACACATGTGTTACGTTATTCCACTCATTACTTAAATGTTCTTGGGCATACCAGGTTGTAATTAATTCTTCACTGGTGTAAATTACAATCTTCATTGGTTGACAACCTGGTTAAAGTCAGAGCCTCGTCCAGGAAACGAAATGTCCGCGCGAACTCACACCAGATACGAGATAATTTCATTTCAACCAAAGTGACAATATTGTACATCCGGTTACCTGAAGACAATTATAATGTAGACATACTTGCCTCAGCACCTGGTGGAAGATGAGATGCTCGTGCATGCAATAAGTCCAAATTAAGTTACGCAGTATGTCGAATTTGTTGCAATATTCTTTCCACGGGAAATAAGTGGCAACAAAAATTCACTGTAGGCAGATAAGTGTTAATCTAACAAGACCTAACCTAACCCAATATATTATACTTTAACGTAATCTAAGATTTTCTCCATTAAAAAAACTCTTCAGCGTAATTTAAAATATGTTTTTAGATAATATATTTTGGGAGTTTTTTCTGAAATTTCTGGTGAGGAGTTCTGTGCTGTGGCTCTCAGACAGAGAAGTCTCTCTTCATCACAAACCTTAATGGATATCACTTCATTCTTCAGTAAGATGTTTCAATAATGGATACTAAAACTTTTTTTTTTTTAGTAAATGCATTCCTATGATCTGTTTTTTTTTTTATCCTCAGTCGAAGCTTCAACTTAAAGACATTCTCCATTCCTACACTAATAATAAAATTTTAAAGTTAAGACACTTGTGCAACATCTGTGCAACGTTTCGCCATCCAGTGGCTTTATCAATACAAATTCTTGGACATAATTAGAAAACAGAAGAACTATATACAAAAGATGAGGTAATCAGTCCCTCAGCCTTGGAGGTGGTGTTTACAACACCGTGGTTGTAGAGATTCTGAAGCACAGATAAGGAGACTGGCGCTTGTATAGGCGTCAGTGAAGAGAGACGTGTAGCAGACGAGGGCATAGTCACTGGTAGGCGGGATTCCCCAGTGGAAGTAGGTCCTTCCCAAATTGATGGGCTAGTTGTAGAAGTCGTGAAGAAGGTCATGTAGATGTCCTCTGAATCAAGATACCATGATGTTGCAGTGCCTGACAAGTTGTGCAAGAGGACATCTACATGACCTTCTTCACGACTTCTACAACTAGCCCATCAATTTGGGAAGGACCTACTTCCACTGGGGAATCCCGCCTACCAGTGACTATGCCCTCGTCTGCTACACGTCCTCCTCACTGACGCCTATACAAGCGCCAGTCTCCTTATCTGTGCTTCAGAATCTCTACAACCACGGTGTTGTAAACACCACCTCCAAGGCTGAGGGACTGATTACCTCATCTTTTGTATATAGTTCTTCTGTTTTCTAATTATGTCCAAGAATTTGTATTGATAAAGCCACTGGATGGCGAAACGTTTACAGTAAAGATAACCAGATGTTGCACAAGTGTCTTAACTTTCATCTTGTCAGTATTGTATACCTGTCTTGCACAACAATAAGATTTTAGCTTAACGTCTTCTGTTTTTCCCCAATATATGGAGACACGAACAAACTCATTCATCATCACGCATTGTCTGTTTAACGTTAGAGATAAGTATAGTCAACATGAAGATGAAATGGCACAATACCGTGACTGGAACAATACATAAATAACCCTCACATAGGAGAGAGGAGCTTACAACGACGTTTCGGTCCGACTTGAATCATTTACAATGCCACACAGTGTGACTTTGTCAATGGTCCAAGTCACACCGAAACGTCGTGGTAAGCTCTTCTCTCCTATGTGCGGGTTATTTGTGTAGAGTCAGCATGGGTCGTTTAAGATATACTGCAGTGCAGGCACTGTATTGTACTGTACTGTACTGTACTGTGCTGTACTGTACTGTGCTGTACTGTACTGTACTGTACTGTGCTGTACTGTGCTGTACTGTACTGTACTGTACTGTACTGTACTGTACTGTACTGTACTGTGCTGTGCTGTACTGTACTGTACTGTGCTTGTCGTACTGTACTGTACTGTGCTGTCTGTACTGTAAGTCTGTACTGTACTGTATGCTGTGCTCTGTACTGTACTGTACTGTGCTGTAAATGTACTGAACTGCGCTGTACGTTCTTCCCCCGGGTACTTTTTCCCTTTCTTACTTTTCTTTACGTCTGTACTGTCTTCTGACTGTCTGTACTGTCGTACGTTTTTTTTGTCGTCTGTACTGTCTTCTTTTTTTTTACGTCCTTTCGTACTTTTTGGGCGTTTACGTCCTGTACGTCCGTCTGTCGAACTGACGTACTGTAAAGTACTGTCTTTTTGGGTTTACTGTACCTTTTTGGGTTTTTGTATTTCTTTTCTGTACTTTTAACGTCTGACTGACGTCTGTACTTACTGGTTTTTCTGTACTGTTTCTGTACGGGGCTGTTTTTTTACTGACTGAAAAGGGTCAGAAACTGTACTGACTGAATTTCGTCTGTTGCTGAACTGTACCAATTCTGCGATTTAAAATTTGGGGTTCTGTAATCTGTACTGTAGTCTGTTGTACGTTTTTTCTGTTTTCTGTTTTTCTGTCCAGTACTGTACTGTACCTGTACGTAACGTATTTTCGGTTTAACTGTAATGTCTTTTCCCCTGTACTTACGTCTGCCGGGCCCGTCGTAGTAACGTACTGTACTGAAAACTGAAATTTCTGAAGTTTTGTACTGTCTTTTTGTACTTTACTGTACGGGTCTGACTGTCTGACGTCCCTTTGTACTGGGCTGTACTGTACTTTCGTTTACTGTCTGTACGTCCTTTTCTTTAACGGTTTTTACTGAAAAACTTACTGTTTTGTACTGTCTGTTTAATTCTGTCTGTTTGGAAACCTTGGGTACTGTACTTTGTCGATTTTCTTTCTTTTTTATTTCCCTGTTTATTTACGAAACGTTCTTTGTACTTCTTTTTTCGTTTTCCTTCCTACAGGAAAATTTTACTTACAACACTTTTATGAACGGGGATTCCTGAAATGCACTTCACTTCTGAAATTAACTTTTTTTTTTAACTTGTTTTTTGAATTATTCTTATGTTGCCAAAATTTTGGTCTTTTTTCTTAACAAAGATTGGGTTTTTAATTTACCTTTCCCCCCTTCCCCCCTTTTTTCCCCCCTTTTTTCCCCCCTCCTTCCCTCCCCTTCTTTTTCGGCTCCCCCAAACGCCTTTTCCCCCTTCTTTTTTCGTTTCTTCCCCCAAACTCCTTCTTTTCTTCCCTTTTCTTCTCTTTTTTTCCCTTTCTTTTTAAAATTTTTAATTTTTCCAAAAAAGAATGTTTCCCTTTGATTCCCCCACCCCCCTTTTCTCTTTGGGCCTTTCCTTCCTTTTTCTTCTTTCTTCTTCCTTTTTCCTTTCTTCTTCCCTTTCCCTTTTTCCCCTTTGCCCGGGTTTTTTTTCCCTTTTTTTCATCGCTTTCCTTCCCTTTTTGGGTTTTTCCTATGATTTTTCCTACCTAAATTTGGGCCCGGACCTACCCCTTTTTCCCCTTTACCCCCGTCTCCCCTTCCCTCTTTTTGAATTTTTTCTTTTTCCTTTTTTTGCCTTTTTTTCGGTTTTCCCAGGTTTCCCCGTCCCTTATTTCCCCTTTTTGGGGTTAATTTCCCTTTGGGGGGGTTTTTTATGTTTCCGGCCCTTTTGTTTTTTTTTTCCCAATTATACCTATTTTAAAGCCCGGGGGGTTTTTGGGTCCACTTTTGGGGGCCCACTCTCGTTTGGTGGTGTGTTTTTTAGTTTGTCTAAGTTGGGGGTTGGGGTTGTGGGGGTTTTTTTTGTCGTCTGTTTGTTGTTGTTGTTTTTTTTTTTTTGGGGGTTGGTTGTTGTTGTCTGTTGTCGGGGTTCTGTGCTTCTGTCTGTACTGTCTGTATGTCTGTCTGTTTTCTGTACTTCTACTGCCCTTTTTCGTCTGTTTTGGGCTGTATTTCCCTGTCTGTCCTGACTGTACTTACTTTGGCTGTATGTCGGGTACACAAAAAGTTTCTTACTGTACTGTCTGAATTTTTAACTGTGGGGTACTGTTTTATTGGGAAGGGTACTTCGAAGGGTTTCGTACGTTTTTGGGGGAAATTTTTTGGGGGCCGGGTTTTGTTACTTACTGTGTTACTGTACGTTGTACTGTGCTGTTGACAAAAATGTACTGTTTTTTAAATGTACTGATTCTGACTGCTTACTCGGACGTACTGTGCTTTACTGTTTTACGTACGGGCCCTGTCTGTTTTTTAACTGGGGTTACGGGTTTACGACGGGTTCTGTACTTACGTACGTTGCTGTACTGTAGTTTTACGTCTGTACTTTTTAACTGTACGACTGTACGCTTACTGTGCTGTACGACTTTAAACTGTCGGGCCGGGCTTACTGTAGACTGCTGTACTGTGCTGTACGGGTCTGTCGTCCCTTTTGTAAACTGTCGTCTTTTTCTGTTTTTTCCCGACTGTTTGACGTACTTCGTATTTTCTGTATTTTTCGTACTAAAAAGGTTTGTACTTATGTCTGTATTTCTGTAACTGTTCGTCTGTACTTTGGGGGTTTGTTTCTGTGGGGGTTTGGGTTTTTGAACTGTATTTTAACGGGATGCCCCAAACGTCGGGCCGTACGGCGGGGTTTTGTTTTTACTAACTGTGCTGTATTTTGGTCGTCAAAACTGTTGTATTTTACTGTACTGCCCCCCTTAAATTTTCCCCCATTTTTTTTACGTACTTTTTTTTTCGGGGGTTTTTTCCGTCGTTTACCCGTTTCCGATTTTTTAAATTAGTACTGTTTTCGTGCTGGCTTACTTGCTTCCGTTTGAAATTAGTACTGGCGATGAAGTGGTATTTTGGGTTGGGGAACTTATGTTGTACTGAAACTTTTTTTGAGTACTTTTAGGTATTTTATTTTTCCCAAAAAACTGTCGTCTTCCCTTTTTTTCCCCCCATCCCTTTCTGTCTTTTTTCTTTTTTTGTTTCTTCTTCTTTTCTGTCTTATTATTCTTTCTTACTTCTTTGTGGTTTACTTGCGTATGTATCACGTGCTGAACGTTTTTCCGTCTACGCGGCTTTTTAACTTCGTGCTTCTTCTTTTTGTCCACTTTTTAAAAACCTTAAAAATTTTTTTTTTGGGTATTTTCTGTTTTCTTATCTTACGTCAACTTCGGCTGCCCCGTACTTCCCCTTTTTACTTCCTTTTCGTTTAAACTTCTGACTTTTTATTTTCCTTCTGTCGTTTTTGTTATTTTACCTTTAACGACTTTTTTTGACTTGTGAGGGCGGCCTTTTACGCCGTATTTTGGTATGTATTTTCTGATTTTTTAAAGGGCAGCCCTTCGATTTCTGTTGTTTTTACTGCTTATGTTTGTTTTGTGCTGTCTGACTGTACTGTACTGTCTGTATTTACTGACTCTACGTACTCTAAACTGAAACTTACTGTCCCAAAATGTTTTAAATTATACTGACCACTGTATTTACTTACTGAAACTGAATGTACGTACTGTCTGTACTGTACTTACTGTACGTACTGTCCTGTATGTTTTAAATGTACTTACTGTACTGTGCATGTACTGTGCTGTCTGCACTGAAAGTTTCTTACTCTCCCAATGTACTTTACGTACCTTACTGTCTTACTGTACTTACTGTGCTTACGTGCTTACTGTCTGTGCTGTCTGTACGAAAGTGCGTCGTCTTACTGTACTGTACTGTACTGTCCTGTCCCTTTTGCTGTATTACTGTACGTACTGTCTGGCTGTCTGTACTGTAGTTGTCTGTGCTGTACTGACTGTACTGTCTGTACGACTGTGCTGTCTTCTGTCTTACTGTATGCGCTGTACTGTACTGCGTCTGGCTGTACGTCTGTCTGTACTGTACGTCTGTCCCTGTACTGTACTGTCGTACGGTACATACTGTACTGTGCTGTACTGACTGTGCGAAAAGTCGTACTGACTGTACAAACTGTACGGCTTTACTTCTGCTGACTATACTTACTGTACTGTACTGACTGCTTACTGTACTGTACTGTATGCAGTATGTACTGTGCTGACTGTCCTGTACTGTCGAAACTGTACTGTACGTACTGTACGGGTCCTGTACTACTGTACTGTACTGTCTGCTGTCTGTACTGTGCTGTACTGTCTGACTGTCCTGTACTGTCTGACTGTCCTGTATGTACGTCGTACTGTACGAAAACTGTACTGTGCGTACTGCCGAAAGTGCTGTACTGTCCTGTACGTACTGTCCTGTACTGTACGTACTTCTGTACGTACTGTACGTACGTACGGGGCTTTACTGACTGTACTGTCTGTACTGTGCTGTACTGACTGTACGTACTGTATTTTGTCTGTACGTACTGAACTGTACCGACTTGCTGTACTATACTGTACTGTACTGTGCTGTACTGTATGTACTGACTGTGCTGTACGTACTGACTGCTGTACGTGCGTATGTACTGTACTTACTGTACTGACGTATTTAACTTTACGTACAGTCGTCTGACTGTACTGTACTTCTGTGTTTAAACGTACGTACGTACTGTGCGTACTGTACTGCTGTACTGTGCTGACGAAATGTACAGTACGGCTGTACTGTACTGAAAAGTACGGGCTTTTCGTTGTACATACGTACTGTACTGACGGGCGTACTGTCTGTACTGTTTTTGTGCGTACTGTACGACTGTCTGTACTGACTGTGCTGACTGTACGACTGTGCGTACTGTGCGACTGTCTGTTGTACTTGCTGTACGTCGTGCTGTTTTAATTTTACGGGCTGTCTGTCTGTACTGTACTGTGCTGTACTGTACGTCTGTACGTACTGACTTACTGTGCATTTCTTACTTCGACTGTCTGTACTTGCGTGCTGTACGAGGCTGTGCGACTGTACGTGCTGTACTGTGCGTGGCTGAAACGACTGATTGCGTACTGTACTGCCTGTACTTATGTCTGTACTGTCGACGGGGGCGTGCTGTACTGACGTACTGTACTGTACTGTAAGAAAACGATGGCGTACGTATGTGCGTACTTCGTCTGTCTTCTGTCAAAAACTGACGGGAATGTGTACTGTACTGGCTTTTGGTTTCGTATTTTACTGTACTGAACTTCCCTGTCGTACTGTACTGTACTGTGCTGTACTGTCTGACTGTCGTACTGTCGTCGTCCGTACTGTCTGTCTGTGCTTTTCTGTCTTACAGTGCGGCTGTACTGTCTGTAACTGTGCGGGTACTGTACTGACGGTGCTGTACTGACTGTCTGTACTGTGCTTTAATGTACTTACTGTTCTGTACTGTACTTACTGTACTGTGCGTACGAGTACTGTGTTGACTGTGCTGTACTTTGCTGTACTGTACTGGCGTACTGACTGTCTTTTCGACTGTACTGTAAAATGCGAAAATGTACTGTCTGATTACTGAAAACTGTACTTTTGCTGTGCAGTACTGACTGTCCTGTATTTAAACGTACTGTACGCTGTACTGAGGGCTTAGTACGTACTGTACTTGCTGTACTGGGGCGAATGACTTACTGGCTTTGGTACTGTACTGTCCGTATGAACTGATGTCTGTACTGTCTGTCTGTCTTTTCTGTGCTGTCTGTCTTACTGTACTGTACTGTACAGTACTGTACGTCGAAAGTATGTGCTGACTGTACTGACGTACTTCGGGCTGTACGTTGACAAAGACTGTACTGTACTGTACTGTACTGTCTGTACTGTACTAATTTAATGTACTGTCCTGTACTTACGTACTTACTTTTTAACTGTCTTGCTGTACTGGGGCTTACTGCCTGTAACTGACTGTCCGTGCTGTCGTCTGTACTTGGCTGATGTCCCTGTACGTGCTGTACTGTCCTGTACTTACTGCCCTGTCTGTACTTACTGTACTTGTACTGTACGTCTTACTGTGCTGTACGTACTGTACTGTCTGTACGTGTTTTACTGTTGTACTGACAGTCCCGTCGTACAACGTTTAACTGAGTACTGTCCCTTTGCTGTACTGTACTGCTTTACTGTCTGTGCGTACTGTTTTGTAGTATGTACTGTCCTGTACTGTACTGCAACTTACTTACTTGCTGTACTGTCTGTACTTACTGTACTTACTGCTGTACGTAACACACGTGCGACTGCTGTACTGTGCTGTACTGTCTGTATTGTATGTCGTACGACTGTACTGACTGTGCTGTCTGTCGTACGTACGTACTGTGCTGTACGACTGTACTGTCTGGCTGACTGTATGTACAACTGTACGTCGTACTGTATGTATGTACTGTATGTGCTACTGTACTGACTGTACTTTTCTGCTGTCTTACTGACTGTACTGTACTGTACTGGGCTGCTTATGTACGTACTGTACTGTCCTGTCTGTAACGTACTGTACGCCTGTACGTACGTACGTGTACGTATTCTGACGGCTGTACTGACGTACTGTATTGTCTGTACTGTACTGTACTGAATTTTCTGTACTGACTGTCTTACTGTACTTACGGTCGTCGACTGACTGTACTGTACTGTGCTGTACTTACTGTACGTACTAATTCTTAACGACGTACTGTCTGTAAGTACTTTTGCTGTACTGTCTGTCTGTAAGTACTGTCTGTACTTGTACTGAAAGTACTGACTGTACGGGTACTGTCAGTCTTCTGTCCTGTACTGTACGTACTTACGTACTTGCGTATTTACTTACTGTACTGACTTACTGTGCTTTTTTATGTACTGTACTTACTGTATGTACGACGTCCTGTATGTACATACGTACGTCCTGTACTGTAAACTGCTTCCGACGTACATCTGTACGTCCTTAGTACTTACTGTACTGTACTGTACTTACTGTGTTGTGCTGACTGTCTGTCTGTACTGCAGTACTGTACTGTGCTGTACGTACGTGCGTACTGTACTTTGGGGGTACTTGCTGTACTGTACTGTACTTACGTCTGTGCTGTCGTACTGTACTGTGCTGTACTGTACTGTGCTGTACTGTTCGTACTGTACTGACTGTACAGTACTGTTTTGCTGTACTGTACGTGCTGTACGACTGACTTACTGTGCTGTACTGTACTGTACTGTACTGTCTGTGGCTGTACTTCTGACTGTACTGTGCTGTACTGCCTGAACTGTACGTACGTACTGGGGTGTACTGTATGTTTTTACTGTACTGTCGTACTGTACGTACGTTCTGTACAGAATGTATTTTGCGCTGTCGTGCGTACTGAAAATTTGTACTGTATTTTTCTGTCGTACTGTATGCCTGTATTAGACTTACGGGTACGTACTGACTGTGCTTTACTGCAAACTGTAAATACGTACTGTGCTGTACTGAAATTGTCGACAACGACTGTCTCTTCTGTATCTAAAGTACTCTACTGTACTTACGCCTCTACTGTATTACTGTACTCTACTGAACCTACTGTCCCCTTTTTCCCTACTGACTCTATTTTTACTCTACCTCTGTACGGCTGTACTGTACTGTCTGTCTGCTGTACGTACTTTTCTGTCCTTACTGTCCCTGTACTGTACGACTGTACTGTGCTGTACTGTACTGTGCGACGGGCCCTGTACGTACTGACTTACTTCTACTTCTGTACCTTCTGCTTACTGTACGTACGTACGAAACGTACTGTTGCTGTACTGTGCGTACTGTTGTACTGTACTGTCTGACTGTGCTTGCTGTCTGAAAAGTGCTTCTTCCCTGTACTGACTGTCTGAATGTATGTCCTTCCTGTGGGCTGTACTGTCTTACTGTACTGTGGGGTTTGTGCTGTACTGTACTGTACTGTGCGTACTGTACTGGGGTTTCTTGCTGTCGTAACTTACGGCGTCTGTTTGTACTGTCTGTACGTCGTCCTGTACTGCTGTCGTACTGTACTGTGCGGGCTCTGTCTGAACTGTACTGGGGGGTTTTTGGCTGTACGTACTGTCTGTGCGTACTGTTGTCTGGTTTCCTGTTCTGTGCTTTTTTACTGACTTTTGGTCTGTACTGTACTGGCGTGCTGTCTGTCTGTCTGTCTGTCTGTATGTACTGTACGAAATGAAATGTATGTACTGTGCTGTCTGTCTGTATGTACTGTACAGACTGTACTGTCTGGCTTTTTTTTTTGTCTGTATTTACGAATTTCTGTCTGTGCTGTCTTGCTGTGCTGTACTGTACTGTATTTTTCCTGTACGTACTTTTTCGTGCGTACTGACTGTACTGTACTTGTTGCTGAAAAAAAACTGTACTGAACTTACGGAGTCCTGCTGTACTTATGCACTGTGCTGTCTGTCTGTACGTACTAAACGTCTTACGTGCGGGGCTGTACTGTATTGTGATGTGCTGGCGGGCTGACGTGCCTGTGTGTACTGTACTGGCGTGCTGTTTGACTGTCTGTACTGTGGGCTGTCTGTGCTGTACTGTCTGGCTGTGCTTTTTTTTACTGTACGTACTTTTCTGACTGACTGTACTGTACTTGCTGTACTGTACTGTCTTACTGTACTGTCGGGCCGGGGCGTCTTTTCTGTACGTCTGTACGTAACTGTACTGTCTTACTGAAACTGTCTGACTGTACGTACGCGTCTGTCCTGCTTTTTTCGTCTTACGTATTACTTTTCTGTGCTGTACTTTCCGACTGTACTGTACTGACGTGCTGTCCTGTACTGTACTGGCTGACGTAACTGTACTGTACTGTGCTGTCTGTACTGTACTGTACTGTACTGTACGTACGGGCTTTTCTGTCTGTACTTATTTTGGCGTGCTGACTGACTGTACTTACTTACTTTTGCTGGCTGTACGGCTGTGGTGCTGTCTGTACTGAACGTGGGCTGTACTGTCGTACTTTTCGGGACTGTACTCTACTGTGCCTTTACTGTCGTCTTTGGCTATACGTATGTCTGACTGTACTGTACTTTTTCTGTACTGTCGGCTGTCTTACTGTACTGACTGTGGGCTGCTTTGTACGACTTCGTACTTACTGTGCGAAGGGGTACTGTACTGTCTGTCTTGTATATGTATGTATTTACTTCTGTCTGTACTGTACGAAAAGTATTTAATGTACGGCTGTACTTGCTGGCTGAACTGTACTGAAAGTACGTATGTACTGTCGAACTGTGTGTCGACGTATGACTGTCTGTCGTACTGTACTGTACTGTACGAAAGTACTTGCTGACGTCGGTGCGTACGACTGTACTGGCGTGTTTGTACTGTACGTACGTACTGTACTGTTGTCTGTACGAACTGAAAGGGTACTGTACGACTGTACTGTCTGTACGACTGTCTGTCTGTACGTATGTACTGTATGTACTGTCTGTACTTCTGAACGCTGTACTGTACTGTGCTGTGCTGTACTGTACTTACTGTACTGTACTGTACGAATTGTCTGTCTGTCTGTACTGTACTGTCTGTCTGTCTGACTGGCGTCGCTTACTGTCTTACTGTACGTCTGTACTGTGCTGTCTGTACTGTACTGTACGTACGACGTAAGTCGTACTGTACGGTACGGTTTGTACGTGCGGTTTGAAACTGACTGTACTGACTGTCTGACGTGCTGACTGTACTTACTGTACTGTACTGACGGGTACTGGGGGCTGAAACTGTCTGTACTGTACTGTACGTACGTGCTGTACTGTCGTACTGTCTGACTGTCGTTGTACTGTATGTACTGTGCTGTACTGTGCTGTATTGTACTTTAAGTACTGTCGTACTGTACTTCTGTACTGTACGTGCGTCTGTACTGTACGTACTGTACTGTGCGTACTGTCTGTACTGTGCTGTACTGTGCTGTACTGTACTGTACGTCGTACTGCTGTACTGTACTGTACTGTGTTGTACTGTCTGTTCTGTACTGTACTGATGTACTTACGTTACTGACTTTTGCTGTACTGTCCTGTACTGTACGCGTACTGTACTGTACGGCTGTAACTGTCTGTACTGTACTGTACGTACGTGCGTCTGTCTGTACTGTACGACTGTACTGTCGTGCTGACTGTACGTACGACTGTACGTACGTACTTACTTTCTTCTGTGCTGCTGTACAGTTTCTTTTACGTACGTTACTTTACTGTACTGTACTGTACTGTGCTGTCTTACTGGCGTACTGTCTGTCTGTACTTACTAATGAACTGTGGGGGCTGTACGACTGTGCTGTCGTGCTGTCTGTACTGTACGTACTGACTGTGCTGTCTTCGTACTGAAACTGTACTGTACTGTTTCTTACTGTCTGTACTGCCTGAAAAATTTGGTACTGTACGGTACTGACGTACGTACGTTCTGTACGTTCTGTACTGTACTGTACTGACTGTGCGTTTTTTTACTGTACTGGCGTATTTTGTACGTAACAAACTGTCTGTCGTACTGGCTGTACGTCTGTCCTGTACGTTCTGTCCCGTCTGTACTGTACTGTACTTTTCTTACTTTTTCTGTACTGTCTGAACTGTACTGTATGTCTGTACTGTTGGGGTACTGTCAGTTCTGTACTGTTCTGTACTGTACTGTTTGCTGTACTGTACTGTACTTTCTGTCGTGCTGTACGTACTGCTGTACTGTACTGTACTTCTGTACTTGCTGTCGTCTGTATGCTGTCGTCTTGCTGTCTGTATTAACTGTACTGTACTTTTGCTGTGCTGTACTGTACTGTCGGGTACTGTACTGACTGTGCTGTACTGTACTTTTTCTTCTGTCTGACTGTACTGTCCTGTACGTCGGGGGCTGTACTGTACGTACTGCTGTACTGTCTGTACTGTGCTGTACTGACTGTACTGTCTGACTGACAAAAACTGTACTGTACTGTACGTGCTGTACTGTTGTCTGTACTGTGCTGTACGACTGTCCCGTACGGGTCGTACTGACTTTTTCCTGTACTGTACTGTCTGTACTTTTCTGTACTGACTGACGACTGAAACTTTTAGGGCTGTCTGTACTGTGCGTCTGTACGTACTGACTGTACTGTACGTCGGGCTTACTGACTGAAACTGGCTGTACGTTACTGATTTTAAACTGTGCGTACGACTGTACTGTACTGTCAGCTGTACTGTTTTGTATTACTGTCGTCTGTCTTACAGTTCTGCTGTTTTCTGTACTGTCTGTACTGTACGTATTTAAAAATTTCTGCGTATGAAACCTGTCAGTTTTTTTACTTTTCGTCGGGTCCTGTATGTACTGTACTGTACTGTACGTACGTTTCTTCTTGTTTCTTTTTACTGTCTGTATGTACTGTACGTGGTGCGTCTGTACTGACTGCTTCTGCTGTCGTACTGTACTTACTGGAGGGCTTACGACTGACTGTACTTACTGTGATTCTGTACTGTACGTACTGTAACTGTACTGTTTACGTCTGACTGTCTGACTGTACTTACAGTTCTGTACTTTTCTGTCTGTACTGTACGTCTTTACTGTACTGTACTGACGTACATTTCGTACTGTCTGTACTGAAAGTACTGTACTGTATTTCTGAAAGTACTTACTGTACGTACGTCTGTACTGTGATGTGCGTACTGTACGTACTGTACTGACTGTACGTACTGTCTGACTGTACTGTACGTTTCTGTACTTTCGTACTGTTCTTACTACAGCTTCAAACAGTACAGAACTGTACGTACGTACGTCGTAAGAACTTACAAAAGTACGTACGACTTAAATACGTCGTAAAGTACGTACGTCCCAGTACGCCCCGAAACGTACGTACAGAACAGACGCTGTACTACAGTCGTACTCGTCCGTCAGTACAGTACGTTCTGTACTTTTCTGTACTTATGACTGACTTCGTACTTACTGTACGTACTGTACTTTCTGTACTGTATGTACTGACGTCGTACGTACTGTACTGTAAGTTCTGTACTGTCGTACTGTATTTGTACTGTACTGTGTTGCTTACGTACTGACGTCTTTGGTACGTACTGTCTTTACGACGGAAAAGTCTGTACGTACTGTATTTACTGTCTGTACTGTACGTAGGTACTTTTCTGTACTTCGTTCTGTCTTTTCGTACTGCTGACTGTTTTTGTACTGTATGTCTTTCTGACTGTACAAACTTACTGTACGTACTGTACTTACTTTCGTACTGAAAACGTACTGTCTGTACTGTACTGTTGTACTGGCTGACTTTTCTGACTTACGTACAGTTTCTGACTGACGTACTTACTGTAGTACTGCTTTTTCTGTATGTACTGTACGTTCTGTACTTTTACTGTACTGTACTGTACTGAACGTACTGTACATTTTTCGGGTCTGTACGTACGTACTGTACTGTACGTACAGTTTCTTTCTTTTTCTGTACTGTACGTCTGAAACTGAAACTGTAACAGTTCTGTATGTTTTCTGTTCTGTACTTACGTACATTTCGTACTGTACTGTCTGTTTCTGTATGACTGTACTGTACTGTACTTTTGTACTGTACGTCAGTTTCTGTTCTGTACTGTACTGTATGACTGTACGTACTGTTCTGTCTGTACTGTACTGTCTGTCGTTCTGTACAGTTCTGTACGTCTGTCTTACTGTACTGACTGTACTAGACTGACTGTCTGACTGTAACTGTACTTTTCTGACTACGACTGTCTGTACTTCTTTACAGTCTTCGTATGTCCTTACGTACGTCGTACAGTTTCTGTATTTTTCTGTACTTTGTACGTACTGACTGTACGTATTTTTCTGTACGTACGTCTGTACTGAAACTGTACTGACGTACTGCATTTCGTTTTTTCGTACTGTACTGTACGGGTTGTACTGACTTTTCTGTACTGTACTGTCTGTACTGAACTGTCTGTCGTACAGTTCTGTCTGTACTTTTACGTACTGTACTGTACGTTCTGTATTTTCTGTCTGTACTGTACTGTACGTACTGTACTTACTGTACTTCTTTACGTTCTTACTGTACGGGTCTGTACTGTACTTACGTTCTGTTACGTTCTTTTCGAACGACACTTCTGTACGTCTTACTGTACTGTACTGTACTGTACGTCTGTACGTAACTGTACTGACGTACTGTACGTACGTCTTTCTGACGTACTTACTGACTGTACTTTCTGTACGTACTGTACTGTACTGTACTGAACTGTAACGTACATTTCTGTACTGACTGTAGTCTGTACGAACTGTACGTACTGTTCTGTACGTACTGTACTGTCTGACTTACTGTACTGTACGTTCGTCAGTTTTCTGACTGTCTGTCTGTACTGTACTGTATGTACGTCTGTCTTTTCTGTACTGACAAAAATGTCTGTCTGACATTTTCTGTCTGTCGTACTGTACTACGTACTGTCGCGTTTTCTGTCTTTTCTGTACTGAAAAGGGTACTGTATGAAACGGGTACATTTCTGTACTGTACTGCCTGTACTGTACTGTACGTACTTTCTGTACGACTGTATGTACGACTGTACGTTTTGAAAACGTTCGAACTGTCTGTACTGACTGTCTGTACTGTATGTCGTTTGTACTGTCTGTACTGTACTGTACTTACGTACTGTACTGTAAGTCTGTACTTTCTGTACTGTCTGTACTTACTGCCTGTCTGACGTACGTTCGTACTGAACTTTACGAAATGTACGAACTGAACTGTACGTTTCTGTACTGTAAAGTACTGTACGTACGTTACGTACTGTACTGTAAGTCGTACGTTTCCTGTACGTACTGAACTGTACGTACTGTATGTACGGTTCTGTACTGTTTCTGTACTGATGTACTGTACTGTACTTTTCGTCAGTACTGTACTGTACGTACTGTACGCTGTCTGTCTGTAGGGGAGTTCTTACTGTTCTTTTCTGTACTGTACAGTTTCTGTACTGTACTGACTGTCTGACTGTAATTCGACTTTTCTGTCTGTACGTCGTTCTGTCTGTACGTACGTACTGTACGTACGTACTTTCTTACTTTTCGTCTGTACTGACAGTTTTTGTACTGTACTGTCAGTACGACTGTACTGTACGTAACTGTACTGTCTGTACTGTCTGTACAGCTTACTGCTGTACTGTACTGTACGTTTTCTGAAACGGTACTTAGTCTGTCTGAATGTACTGTACTGACAGTTTTGTACTTTTCTGTATGTCTGTACTGAACTGAAATGTACTTTCTGTACTGACTGTACTGTACGTACTGTACTGTACTGTACTGTACGTTCTTACTGTCTGTACTGTATTTTACGTTCTGTCTGTACTGAACGTACTGTACTGTCTGAACGTACTGTACTTTCTGTACTGTTTTTACTGAAAACGTAACTGTACTGTACTGTACTTACAGTTCTGTACTGTACTGTACTTACTGTAGTACTTTTTACTGAACTTTCTGTACTGCTGTACTGTACTGAAAACTGTAACTTACGTTTTACTGTACTGTACTTACGTGCTGAACTGTCCTGTACTGTACGTACGTCTGTACTGTACTCACTGCGGAAGTACTGTACTGTACTGACTGTACTTTCTTACTGAAAACTGTCTGACTGTCCGTACGGGTACTGTACTGTACTGTACGCTGTACTGTACTTTCGTACTTTTTTCTGTACTGTACCCCCCGTACTGTATGTAACTGTACTGACTGTACTGTTGTACTGTACTGTACGTTCGTACTGTTCTGTCTGTACTTACGATTTGTCTGTACTGTACGAACTGAAACTCTACTCTACCTACTCACTCTCTCGCCCCCAGACTCAAGCCCGGGCCAAACACCTCCCCTGATCACCCCCTTCATTATAATTACTAGCAAACCCAACTGCATCAGGGGCATACATACACAACATGAAATGAGCAGGGATAAATCATGAAAAAAGAACTGCCTTCCGTGCAAAGTTTCCACTTTGTTTCCCAAGCTTGAAGTAAGCTTGAATAAAAATTTTTTTGTTGAAGTAAATTTTTAAAGACCCCTTTTTTCTTGTGAAAAAAAAGTGGTGTTTCAATAAACTTGTCCCCCCCATCCTTTTCTTTTCTTCTCCCCCTTTCCTTGCCCTTTCCCCCCCCTCCTCCCTCTCTCCCTCTCTCTTTCCCCTCTCCCTCCCCTCTCTCTCCTCTTTCTCCCTTCCTCTCCTCTCTCTCCTCTCTCTTTTCTCTCCTCTGAAGTGTGTAATTCTCACCTATGCAGTATGTTTTACCTACAGGGATGAAAGAGTCGAATCCTAGTCCTACCCCCCCTCTCAATTTGGCGCTTGCTAGTCTTCTCCTACCCAAAGGGGGTACTACTACCGCCTTAAAACTATGAAAAGAGTCTTTCCATCACTTTTTTTCACGAGGTCATTAAAATTCCGACCCCTATGATTCATTACGTCTTCAATTTCCGCTGTCCCCCCGAGACCTATTTCCCACCTCTCAAAAACCTATCCCGTCTGCCCTATCATTTCCCCTTGGGCATGTTGTAAGTGAAAAATCATTCTTCCTTGGTCTTGCTTTTTTTGGTGTCGCTAGTTTTAATACCAGTACCCCTTAAACCGCTCGCGTGTTGTGGTGTGTACTCACCTATTTGTGGTTGCAGGGGTCGATTCTTAGCCCCGGGCCCCCGTAGGGTTGTGTGTGTACTCACCATTGTACTCCCTAGTTGGGTTGCGGGGTCGAGTCCGAGCTCCTGGCCCGCCTCTTCACGATCGCTACTAGTTGGTGTGGTGTTTTTGGGTGTATGTGGTGCGTATGGTGTTGTGTGTGTGTGTGTGTTGTTGTGGTGTTGTGTGTGGTGTGTGTTGGTGGGGTGTGTTGTTATTGTGGGGGTATATTTTGTGTGTTTTTACCGATTTTTTCGGGTAAAAAAAAAGCCTATATTGCGTTTTTTACTTTCCCTGTATCTTTTCTTGTAAGTAAGAAACGGCGATTAAAGCTCTGCGTAATTAAAATTTGCCCCACAAAGGGATTTATGTCATGAAACACCGGGGATCACATATCAGGTCAAGTACAACCCACTTTCAATAAACGGTGTTGCTGACAATGATTCGTTAACTAGTCCAACCCCTTAAGACTGAACCCTGGGAGTACAGTGCTTCTTTCAGCTGATTTTTGGGGTTTTTTTATAGGATTTTTTTGTAGCACCTGCAGGTCCTTAGTTGTAAGTATTTAGCTTTCTTGGGTGCTTGAGTTTCGAAACAAACCTTGATGGATATTTAAGTTGTTATATGTGGACCGTAAGAGAGCAGAATCAGTTATCTGCCAAGGCCCCAAAGAGCGGGTCAACACAAAAACTCACTTCGGGGAAAATTTTCCCTTTCTCCCCGACAACAAAGTCCCTTCCTTCTCCAATTGAGCTGCGCTCGCCCCAGCTACTTTTTTCCCAGGGTTCATAAACCCGGGTCCCGGTTTGCAGACTTTCGTTATCTGCAAATTGAATTTAAAGGGAAATCGAACTCAGGTTTTTGGGTTAAAAACTCAAAAGACGGAAATTTTTGTCTTTCGCTTCCATTTTCTAAATCCCCATTCGAAAAAACCTTTTTTTTTTGGGGAAACCGGTTTTGAGGATGGGAAGAGGGAGGGGGGAAAGGGGGAAAAACCAGGGTGGGGAAAGGGGGGAAAAAGGAAAAATGATAAGGGGGGGAATAAACATGTTTGGGAAGGAGGGGAAAAAACCACCTTTAAACAGAAACTTTCATATAAAACGGACCTGAACAGTTGCCTTAACCCTTTAATTTTTTTTAAAACCACACCCCAACCGTACATAAAAAAAATCGCCCGAAATCAGGACGGGGGTTTTAAAGCCTACTTAAGGTTTTAAAACCACACCCCAAGGAGGGGGGCCTTGTAGCCCCAAAGGTAAAAGGTCTGGTACGACCACACATAGGAGGGGGGCCTTGTAGCAGAAAACGTAAAAGGTTTTGGTACGAACAAAAAGGACGGGGGGGCCTTGTAGCAGCAAAGGGTAAAAGTTTTGGTACGCCCACACCCCGGGGACGGGGGGGCCTTGTGCGCAAAGTAAAAGGTCTTTTTCGCCCACACCCAGGACTGGGGGCCTTGTAGAGCTAAGTGAAGGTTGGTACGCGCTGTAAAAGCTGTCGGGATTTCCCCACCCTCCCCAAAACCGCAAGTTAAAAAAATTAACAAAAAATTTTTAATATAATTTTTAATAAAAAATTATAGATATAACTGAAAGCACGATAACGTAAATAAATACATAAATTTCATAACTAATAGGCTATACAGTAAAAAAAAAAGAAATTTATTCGCATAAAAAACAAAAATTTTTTAGCAAAAAACCTTTTTAAAAGTACCCGGAAAAAAAAATTGTTGTATGGGATTGAAAATATAATATATAAAAAACCATAAAAATTTTCAAAAATACAGTATATATGCCCTATATTTTTCCCTACAACATATTTTACCAACATATAAAACAAAATACTTTTATAGTAGGTAACCCGGGCCTTTCCCCGAGTTTCTCAAATGTAAGGGGGGAAAATTGTTTTTTTGGGGGTTGAATTTTAAAAAATATTAAAAAAAAAAGCGTAAAACCTTTCAAGGGTTGAAAACTCAATTTTATAAAATCTATTTCATAGGTGACTGCAGGGATATATTTCCATATATATCAAATACAGTATATATACCCGCATAAAAAAAAAACTACTTTATAGTAGGCCATCTTTGCCACCTACCTTGAAGAAAATGTTTAAGGGCGTTTGGTCCCGTGGATTCGGGGTCATGTGTTTTCGCCCCTCATGGGCGGGGCCCCCAAAGCAGTAGGGTTTCGAGTTTGGGTTGTGCCCGTGTTGTTATTGATCAAAAACCCCTCGTTGTGGTTTACAAAAATATATATTATATATATTTATAAAATATTTAATTTTATTATATATATATATATATTATATATATAATTTTTATATATATAAAAATATATATTTTATTTTTTTATATGTATATATATATAAATATATATATATATTTTATATATTATATATATATATATATATATTTTATATTTTTTTTATATTTATATTTTATATAATTTTTTATGCAAAAAGATCCCCAGTAAACAAGTTTATTTCAGAATATCAAAACAACCCCAAAGTGAAAAAAAATAGAGAAATTTTTGCTGCGTGTTCTCCCTTTTTTATGAGTCGCGCTCAGGTGTTTTCTTTGTTGGGTTGGGTTTTTTATGGTGAAGGTTTTGGGGTAGACTTTCATATGTCTTCCTTTGAGCATTACTTTTAATGTTCCTTGATTTTGTGAGTTTGTCCGAAAGCACTTGGAATTTTTTCTATTCTTTCACGTTTGGTTTTTTTGTACATATATATATTTTAATTTTTATTTTATATTATATATATTTTATATATTGAAAAAAAAAATTTTTATTTTATTTATTATATATATATATTTTTATATTTTAAAATATGTATGGGATGGGAAAATGGGATACTGATTTCATATATAAAAATTTGGGATTTAACGGGAGTTTGATATACATTTTTTTATGCAATTTTAGTTTTAATCCCATACAAACAATTTTTCCCTCCTAAATTTTACTTTAAAAGTAGGCATTTCCCGCAGAACTGGATTTTTTGTTTCTCGTACCCAAGGGGGTCACGGTGGTGTGGAAGACTCTAGGCTTTAAAAATTTTTCAAGTCCCTGTTTGGTTTTTACTAGTACAACGAGCCGTTTTTATATTATTGTGACCACGGGAAGATGGAAATTTATTAAATAACAAAGTTTTCACTGCCAAAAAACTCGAACCACTCTTTCGTTGTCCCACTAAAAATCAAATACTTTCTCGTTGAATAGTACACCAAAAAAAGGGGAAATAGAATGAAAATTTAAACCTTTGAGGGCATCCACACCCCCTCGTTTTGTCCTTGGGTATCGAGTAAACATCCAGTTCCTTGGGGTGCGACTCTTAAGGATTGATGGTCCCGTGGATTTGGGGTTTTCATGCGTTTTTGCCCCCATGGGCAGGCCAAAAAAGGGGATGGGCTTTGAGTCCTTTGGGTTGTATTTATAATATATATTTATATATATATTTATTTTTTATTTTTTTTATATATTTTATTATATATATATTTTATATATATATATATATATATATGAAGGAATTCGCAAGATCAGGGGAAATATACACAACCCCTGATCTCTGGCTGAAGGAGGGCTCGAAAACCCACGAACCTTGGGGGAAAAAAAGGTAAAGCAGTGGGTTTACCAAACTACCACACTGGACCCAAAACCTTGGGTTCCGCTTGGGGCTTTGACTTGGATCCAGGCAGGGCCCGCTTTCAGGGAGATTTGGCCCTTTAAACTTTTCTCTCTTTCCCCGCTTTCATCATCCTTACTAGAGATATTAACTTTCTTTGGAAATTTGCAAGAGCAGGCGGGAAAAATCACAAAAACTGATTCTGGCTGATGGAGACTCGAACCTCCCAAACCCTTGGGAAAAAGGTTCGCAGTGCCCTTTTCAAAAGGAAATATGCTTGGCTCCCCAAATCCCTTTTTTACCCCTCCCCCATCCATTTTTTATAATGGACAACCCCCCCCCCAACCCCCACATTCCCCCCCTTTTTTGCCTTTTAACTTTTTAAAACTTATCCTTTCAATCCCAAAACTTCCCCCCCTTCCCCATTTTAAACCTCTCTTTTAAAATTTCCCCCCCCCAAACTGCTTTTTTTTCTCACTTCCTTTACTTGTTATCTTTCTTAATAAATAATTTAAATTTTTAAACATTAAAATTTAAAATTTTATATTTAAAATTATATTAAAATAACTTCTCCTTTTTTAAGGGGAACAAATTCAAAAAGTTTTGGTTTCCAAAATTTTTTAAAATTTTTTTTAAATTTTTTATACCCCTTTTTTTTGTATTTATTAATATATTTATTTTTATATATTATAAATATATTTTATATATATTATATATATATATTATATATATATATATATATATAAAAAATCCACCTTATCAAGGGGGCCCCTATTGGAAAGCCATAAATCCCTGGAAAAATCAATTCTCCCCGGGTTTTTTTGAATATTTTTTCTTCAACCCCCCTATTTTTAAAAATTTATAATTTTTTTAAATAAAAAAATAATTTAAAAAAAAAAAAAATAATAAATCAAAATTATAAATAATTTATTATATATATATTTTATTTAAAATTTAAATATAATTATATATATAAACATCTTTTTAAAAAAAGGTTTTTGCTAGCCACCCTCCCCAAAAAAGTTAGTTAAAAACACTAAAAACTGTTTTAGTAGTTATAGACTAGTGATTAAAAATTTTTAAATTTTTGAAATGAAAAACCATGAAAATTTTTGTAGTCTGCAAAAAAAGGGTAACAGACGAAGTCATGCCGGGTTTAAATGCAATTTTTCTTGAAAATAAAGGGTTCCAGGGTCAGCAGGAATTTTAAAAACCAGCGACCACTTTTGATATAAAATCAGAGAATGTTTTTTGGGTCACCTAAACAAGTACACCTGGGGAGAAAATTACATCTATATTAAAAGACCAAAAACACCAATAAAATATCCTTCTTGAAAGGCTGTCACCTAGTATGAAGTGGGAAAATAAAAGGGGGGGGTTGCAGAGGCTGTCTTGGGAACAGTGCCTGGGGGGTGCTGTGTTGTCCGGGGAGGACATTTTCCCAAAATGAGATATGGCACGGTTATGAAAAAGTAAAGAAAAACATTATTCTTTTACGGGGGGGTAAAAAATAGTGATACTGTGGGATGGAACAAATGGGATGATGCCTCAGAGAAAGTGTTGACACATTCCCAAAAAAAAACTGGGGGAAAGCACTGAGTCATCAGAGGTGGTAGGGTGAGGGGGAAACAAAAAAAATGCACCAGCACAAAAGCAGCCACAAAAAATCCTAGAAAACAAAATTCCAGCTATGCAAATTCATCCCTTGCGTATCTGCAGGTATTTATAAGGAAAAAATAATGGGAATGCCCTCTGCCCTTCCCAAAAAAATGCTAAAACCCACATGACAATAAAGGGGGGAAAACCCCCTTTCCGTAATTTATTTTCACCCGAAATGTGTCATCGCACCCCATAAAGAAAATGAACAATGTAACTGCGGGACTCATCTAAAGGGGGCAAGAAGACACAGACCATAGACTTGGGAAAAAAAAAGAAGGAAGCCATAACCCTCCAGAGAATTTTTTTAGTGCCAGGAAGGAAAAAAGCTGGCAAAGGAAAACAAAAAATCTTAAAAAAATGAAAAAATTTCGAGCAGGGCACATTCTTTGCCCCCATTCCAGAACAACGATAAGAGCCAGTAAACAAAAACCCCCCCAAATTTCCATCAAATAACGACATTTGTCTTTGCAAGAAACGTGTCTAAAGCCTCATAAAAGAACAAAATTCCTTTAATCAAGGGACCTAACGGAGTCAAAAGCAATGTTTTGAGTTTTAAAATAGCCCAAACTAAAGGATCATTTGACAACGAAATTGGTCCCAGGTTATAATCTGTTCAGATGCGAAAAAAACTAAACAGGCACCAAAAAGGGGGGGAAGCTTGTACGTCAGGTCGCTCATTTGCTCAGAACTACTGAACCCCCTCAAAATGTAGTTGAAGTTTGGCAGAAAAAGATTAAAAAACCAAAACCTTGTCATTGTGGTTGTAAAAGCCACTGGATAAACTTCCCGAATTTCCGGGAAACTCTTTTAAAAATTGCCCCACTGGGGAAAAATCCCCAAAACCCCTGGCCAGACATTTTGCTATTAGGTGATTTCAACTTGAGATCCAAAAATGGAGGGGTATAGCAAATAATTTAAAAACCACAGATCACCCCAGGAGGCAGCTAGAAAAAATTTTCACACACACATGAGCTTTTAATTTTGCAACCAAATTCACCTTAAACCAACAAATATAACACAAAAAATACACGGAAACCTCATCTTCACAAATGACGAGACTGTATGAAATTTAAAACGTAATCAAAAACAATAACTAGATCACAACATAATAGAGGTACAGACTGTAGCACAGTGTGATATCATGAGGGTGTCTTCACAAAAATTTAAATTAAAAAAAAAAAACATACAGGGGCAAGCAACCCTGTCTAAATGAAACAACTGGAAGATATCCTAAAAAACAGGTCTAAACCCTTTTCCCAAAAAAAATTTAATTTTTTGAGGGCCTGAAAGGGCCCTTCCCTTAAAAAAAGAAAGAGAAGATGTAAAAATAAAAAAAGAGAGACACTCCCTTTTTAAAAAACGAAGGCGAAGAATCACAGGCTCTGGAGGAGCCAAAAAAAATCTGAAATACGAAGGGAGGGACTGGTTAGTGAAATTCAATATCAAAAATAAGCTGAAAAAACTTACAAGAGACAAGAATTCAGGAGAAATTTAAAAACCATAAAGGGAAAATTCTCTTATGCAAATCTAAGGAAAAAAAACATTCAGTAAGGGCCCCTGCTTTGGGGGGAGGGGCAAACAATGACAGCAAGGAAATGAATTAGATACTAAAGTCCCAATATGACTCAGTGGTTTTAGTGAGCCATTCCCAGACTAAAGGGGCGACAATCTAAAAAAATTCTTTTATGAATGAGAACCAAATTTGGTCATCTCAAAAATCTTTGATATTATCCAACCCACAAGACTCTGAAAATGCAATAAATGACATGCCAAACACTCTGCCCCCCGGGCCGGCTCATAGAACTCGTTTCTCGAAACTGCAAGAAACCCTGTCACCCGCCTTCGTATTCTATGGAGAGGAACAGGCACGGGTCATCCCCCCACTCAATAAAAAAAAACAGACATAGCCCCATCACAAAAATGGGATAAAGGAATTGCAAAGAAGTACAGATGTAGCACTAAAATCCCCAATAAAAATCTTTTTAAAGGGGTTTTAAAAAGCAAGATCGCCAACCCCAAATACCCCTCATTCACAACCCCCTAGCAACACGGGTTTAGGCCGTCCCAGCTAGGTCACTATGACAAGGTCCTGGATGCTAGAGGGATAAACAAAAGCCTTCGACAAGTGTGACCACTGTGTAATGCGCACAAAATGTGTGATAAAGGCAAAAAGGAAAAGTTGTAGAGGATCAAACCTCCTAACAAAAAGAACACAAAGAGTAACAGTAAACAGGTAAAGTCCCAGGCGTCGGTGAAAAGCTTGTTCCACAAGGGCAGTACTCCTCCCCACCCTTTCCCCATCCTATATCTGACATAACAGAGATGTAAAACTGTGCTTCCTTTGTGGTGAAGTGTCCTCCACGAAGACACTGCAAGACTTCAAATGGAATCAACCAAAAACTTCAAAAGGGCCTCAAAACAATATGAAACTTAATGAAAAGAAATTAACTACTCAGATATGGAAAAATTTGGGAATTAAAAACTGTAAACAGGGTATACAACAAATTCTAAACCCACAATAGAGCAAAAAAAAAAATGTTAAAGGGTGGAGGATAATGTCAGAGGATCTCACCTTCAAAGACTACAAAATGTATTATCTAAGCATTGCTAGAAAAATGATAGGATGGATAAGAAACCTTCAAAAATAGGGACACCAAGCCCATGATATTCTCTTCAAATCGCTTTTTCCCTCTAGGGGTGATCGGGGGGATGGGAAAAATTAAGGAGTGTTTCCATAAGACACCCTTTTCTGCCTTTCACCCCCTAGTGTAAATGGGCACCCGGGGGTTTGTCGACTGTATGGGTCGAATCCTGGGACAAAACTGACCTAATTTTCCTGAAGCGGCTCAGGGAAGGGCTTGTACGACCATACACGGACTGGGGGGTGTTATAACATTTCTAACATAGCTATGTGCAGTAGAGAAAAGTGCCTGTGCTTTGTTTCGATTAAATTTTCTGGTTAAAAAAAAAACCTGAGTTTCCACTCTTTGGGCCTTCCCCAAAAAACTTTTCAATGGCTTAAATGTGATCTTTCGGTGTGTCGCACGTCTTTACTGCTTGTTTTTTTTTTGACGTCCTTCCCCCGGTGTTTCCCCTTATTTCATTTTGTTTGTGCCCTCTTTTTTTCCTTGTCGTGTTTAACAGTTGGTGTGTCTGCCTGCTTTCTTTGAGTGTTCTGCTTCCCTCTTTTTTTTTTTTGTTCTTTTCTTTCAGGTTCGTGCAATCTACATAACGAGGGTTCTCTCCTTCAATCGCTTTTTGCAATCCTTTAAAAATTCCTCACTTTTCTGAAAATGTTGGGAAAAATGAAAACTTCCGCCGGGGTGCGTACTATACATCTATCTCCACATTTTGTATTTAAAAAATTTAAACAAATTATTTGTTTGGGTTCAAAATGACGTTCTTTATTTGCTGATGAAAGAGCCCCCCATTATTAAAAAGTTGTTCGTGGATTTCGTGAAGTTTGGTTTTGTGTTAAATCTAGGTCTCTCCCCAGAAGTCTTCACTCAGGGGACTGGCCCCTCGCTGCCCCACTTTGGGTTGAATTCGACAGCATACTCACTTAGTTGTGATTGTAGAGGGCGAAACAGCTCCTCCCCCCTACAGTTATGTTCAGTTTACATGGCCCACATGAGACCCTACTTTCCACGTTGTACCTGGACAGTGTATTAAATGCGCATTCTTGTACTCTGGGGACAACCGAGCGTGAAGGGGTCGTGCCACATCCACACAAAGATCTACAGCTGCAAACCGTTTCAACACACTGCCCATGTGAAGAAGAGATGCAAGTAGAAGCGGGAAAGCATTTTGATGTCATGTCTTCAGCAACGTTGGATCCTCTATAAGAGAAGGAATTCAGCGTAACAAGGAATGAGGTGGCAGGGTTTATAGCCTGGATCCCACATGAATTGACAAGGATCACTAACCAAATAGTCATAACCAACAGGACATCCTTTTCTACCCACTGACTTTGCCGGAATTTCACTTAAACCGTAGAAAGCATCTCCCTGTGGACCTGCATTTATAGTCACGTGCATAAGACTGTGAGCGGATACACCCCCCCAAAAAAATTGTGTGTGTGTACTCACCTAATTGTGGTCTGAGCAGGGGTCAAGACCTCAGGTCTACCTGTCCCGCCTCTTCATGGATCGCTACTAGGTCCTCTCTCTCTCTGTTCCCTGAGCTTTGTCTTTTACTCGTCTTAAAGCTATGTTGACTCACTGCCTCAACTACATCACTTGCTAGACTATTCCACTTCCTAACAACTTTATGCCTGACGAAATACTTCTAACATTTCCTGTGACTCGCTGAGTCTACAGCTTCAATTGTGACCCTTGTTTCTGTGTCCCCTCTCTGAACATCCTTGTCTCTGTCACCAATCTATTCCACACAGTATTTATGTATGTCGTTAATCATGTCTCCCTGACCCCTCCTGTCCTCCATTGTCGTAGGCCGATTTCCCTTCACCTTTCTTCGTAGGGACTTTCCCCTGAGCTCGGAACTAACCTTGTTACAACCTTTGCATTTCTCTAATTTCTTGACGTGCTGTCCAGGAGTGTTGGTTTCAAACTGGTGTGTGTGTGTGTGTGTGTGGTGTGTGTGTGTGTGTGTGGTGTGTGTGTGTGTGTGTGTGTGTGGTGTGATGTGTGTGTGTGTGTGTGTGTTTGTGTGCGTTTGTGTGACGTTTGTGTGTGTGTGTGTTTGTGTGCGTTTGTGTGTGTATGTGTGTGTGTGTGTACGTTACAAAAAATGCGATATCTAATAAGCATAGAGATCTCACTGAATACTAGAAAGGACTGCCACTTCTAGCATCCAGCCTGTTTACTGGGTTTTTTTTGTAACAAGTAGTCAGTATCGGGCCAATTATCCATTAGAATTTAATAAGGAGTCAATAGTGCTTCAGGGATTACAACTGGTAGGCTCTTACTAAAGAAATTCAAAATAATAAGTTTATTAATAACAATAAAATTGTCTAGGAGTATCAAGATCAAAGTAAATTATAGTAATCAATTGAAAATAATATAGGATACAAGTTGATTCACTTTCTCTCGTGTACAGTAGTATTGTGCTGAAGGCACATTATCACATCTTTATGGCTTTTAAGTACCGTCTGGTTCATTGTTAGCATAGTAACATAATAAAAAATTATACAAGTAAATTTGTGTGTATGTGTGTTAAGTGCTTTAAGCAGCTCCTATGTCAAGACTCGACTGACTTAAACAGTGACTGACTAAAGTCTCACTAAACTGACTTCTTGGACTAACCTGCAATTCAGACAGCTTGCTTGAACAATAAAATGCACTGTTAAGCCGAACAACCAGCAATATAACAAGCACACAACACAGAATCAGGAACAAGGAGTAAATATAACAACACTAAGTAGGGACATTGCAGATCCTCCACCAAAAGTCACAAAACTCCCATACCTGAAATCTAAGTTCAGCATTAGAAAAACCCCGAATGTGACAGTACACAGATTACCAGCACAAATTAGGTCAGATGATACAGTCAGGACCTGAGTTTCTCAGAGTGTCTATGTGACCACACAACCTCAGTAACAGCGTCGGGAAATCACTAAGTCTAGGCTATGTTCTGTGATGAGATGCTACACAGAAACCAACAACAAGAGCGACAGAGCCGAATCTTCCAACAAGGCCCGCAATGGAGAGCTGGAGAGGGACCTCTTGCTAGAAGCAACGTTAAAACAGACAAGAGCTCGTAGGCCAGGCAGTCTCTTCCAGGTGAGGATGTGATCACCCCACCCTAATATTAAGTGAACTCCCGTGGATTGCTGCTGCCCAGCAACACAGAAACCAGCAGCGAAACAAGTGGAAGTGATATTACAGCAGTTACGACAATGCTGTCATGCTACTTAACACTCGAACTATGAGCACTGAATAATATATAAATGTTACATCTTACCTAATAATTTAACTAAGTCTAATAATAATATTAAAGCAATATTTTACAATATAGCTACTAATATCGCAATTATAGGCCAATATTAAATTATATGAGCAAGAATAATAAGCAATATATTTACAATTTAGCTAATATGCAAATATAGGCAATATAAAATTATAATGAGCAAGAAAATATACATTTATATACATTGTGACCCATTCAAGGAGTCGCAATACCCCACAGCACGACAAACGACAATAAATTATAATATAATCTATAAAAACTATAGATATAACTGCAAGCACGACTAACGTAAACTAAATACATAAATTTCATAACTAATAGGCTATACAGATCAAAATGAGTATTTACTTCAGCATATAAAACAAACATCCTTTATGGCATAAACCGTTCTAATGTACAGGAAAAAAAGATTGTTGTATGGGATTGAAAATATAATATATAAAAATCCATAAATATATCAAAACTACAGTATATATGCCATATATATCCATACAACATATTATACCAACATATAAAACAAAATACTTTTATAGTAGGTAACCAGGCCTACCAGAGTGCTCAAGTGTAAGGATGGAAGATTGTTTTAGGGATTGAATTTAATTTATATTCAAAAAAAGAAAGCGATAAACCTTACAAGATTGAAAACTCAATTCATAAAATCTATACATAGAAAAACTGACTGCAGGTATATATTACCATATATATCAAACTACAGTATATATACAGCATAAAAACAAAAACTACTCTTATAGTAGGCCTATCTAGCCACCTACCTTGAAGAACTGTTTAAGGTCGTTGGTCAGTGGATTACGGGCTCATGTGTTTTCGCCCATCATGGGCGGGCCCAAAGCAGTATGGGTTTCGAGTATTGGGCTAGTGCCAGTGTTGTTATTGATCAATACCACTCGTTAGTGGTTCACATAATATATATTATATATATTTATATATATTTATTATATTATATATATATATATATTATATATATATATATATATATATATATATATTTTATTATATATATGTATATATATATAAATATATATATATATATATATATTATATATATATATATATATATATTATATAATATATATTTATATATATATATTTTATATGCAATAAGATCACAGTAAACAAGTTGATTTCTAGAATATGCAAAACAACCAATGTGAAAGAATAGAGAAATTTCCTGCTGCGTGTTCTCCTTTCTTATGAGTCGCGCTCAGGTGTTTGCTTTGTGTGGTATCGTCTTTTGATGGTGACAGAGTGGGGTAGACTTTCATATGTCTTCCTTTGATGCATTACTTGTAATGTTCCTTGATATGTGAGTAGTCACGAATGCACTTGGAATTTTCTCTATTCTTTCACTGTTGGTTGTTTTGTACATATATATATTATATATTATATATTATATATTATATATATCTATATATATTAGATATATTATATATATATATATATATATATTTATATTATATATTATATATATATATATATTTATATATTATATATATGTATGGGATGGGTTTAAAATGTATACTGCATACATATATAAAATTGGTATCATACACGGTAGTTTGATATACATGTTTATGCATTATAGTTTTAATCCCATACAAACATTCTGTCCCTCCTATTATACTTAACAGTAGCGCATTCCAGCAGAACTGGATTGTTTGTACTCGTACCCAAGGGGACTCACGGTGGTGTGGAAGACTCTAGGCTTAAATTTCATTCAAGTCCCTGTATGGTTGTTACTAGTACAACGAGCCGTTTTTATATTATTGTGACCACGGAATGATGGAATTGATTCAAATAACAACAGTGCACTGCCAAAAGACTCGAACCACTCGTTTCGTAGTCACCACTAATATCAAATACTGCTCGTTGAATAGTACACCAAACAGGGGACTAGAATGAAATTAACCTAGAGGTCATCCACACCCCATCGTGTGTCCTTGGGTATCGAGTACAACATCCAGTTCCTCGGATGCGACTCTTAAGGATGATGGTCCAGTGGATTTAGGTGTCATGCGTTTCGCCCCCATGAGGCAGGCCAAAAGGGCATGGGCTTCGAGTCCTGGGTTGTCATTGATAATATATATATATATATATATATATATATATATATATATATATCTCTATATATATATATATTTATATATATATATATATATATATATGCAAGGAATTCGCAAGATCAGCAGAAATATACACAACACTGATCTCTGGCTGAAGGAGACTCGAACCTACGAACCTTGGCATGGAAACAAGTGTACACGCAGTGCTTTACCAATCTACCACACTGGACCAATACCTTGGTGTCCAGCTTGCGCTTAGACTTGATCCATGGCAGGCCAGCTTTCAGGGAGATGGCCTTACAGCTTTTCATCTCGTCCCTGCATGCATCATCCTTACTAGAGATATTAACTTGCAATGGAATTCGCAAGAGCAGGCGGAAATATCACTAACACTGATTACTGGCTGATGGAGACTCGAACCTACAAACCTTGAACAAGGTTCGCAGTGCTTTACAAAGGAATATGCATGCTCTCTCAAATCATAGGTACTTACCCTCTTCCATACATTTATTTAATAATAGGAACAACCATCCAAACACTATATCCCCACCTGCCTTTTAACTTTTGATCTTTATCCCTTCAATCCCAGCTACCTTACCCCCGTTCATTTTACCTTCTGCATCACGAAACTTCCCACACACTCCACAACTGGCTCTTCCTCACTTCCTACAAGATGTTATTCCTCTTGCCCTTACATGAAATCACATCTCCGAATCTCATCAACATTTAACAATTCCTCAAAACATTACCTCCATCTTACCAATACTCTAGCTTCTCCATTTAAAATAATCTCCTCTCCTATTTTTAATGACAAATCATATGTTCTCTAGGCTTCCTTAACTTGTATTCTTTACTATATTATATCATTTATTATAGATATTTATATATATATATTATATATTTATATATATATATATATATATATTATATATATTTATATATATATATTATATATATATATATATATATAGATATAACTTCTTCACATTATCAATGGGAACTTAGATAATGTGAGAAGCCATGAAAGTGCTTGGAATTTCACTATTCTTTCACAGTGGTTGTTTTGTATATTTTGATATCACTGTTCATTGTGATCTTATTGCATATATATATATATATATATATTATATATATATATATATATATTTATATATATATATTATATATATAATATTTATATAGTATATATTATATATTTCTATTTAAATATATATATATATATATATATATATATATATTCTTATTATATATATATATATATATATATATATATGTATTATAATACACTCTTTTATATAAAAAGGTCTTTGCTAAGCCAGCATACCAGGAAAGTTAAGGTTTAAACACTAATAACTGTTTTAGTAGTTATAGACTAGTGATTAGGAAAGTTGTAAATGTTTGTAAATGACCAACCATGAAAAATATGATGTAGTCTGCAGAAAAGGGTAACAGACGAAGTCATGCCAGGGTAATGCAATCTCTGAGAATAAATGGTTCCATGGGTCATGCAGGAAACTTTAAACCAGCGACCAACTTTTGATATAAAATCATGAGGAAATGTTTTTTAGGTCTATCCTAAACAAGATACAACCTGTGGGAGAAAATTACATCTATATTAAAAGGACCAAACACCAATAAAATATCCTTCTTGAAAGGCATGTCACCTAGTATGGACCAGTGGGAAAATAAAATGGGGGTGTGGTTGCATGAGGCTGTCTTGGCGAACAGTGACTCTGAGGGGTGCTCGTGTTGTCCTGAGGACATTTTACCAACTGGAGATAGTGGCACTGGTTATGAAAAAGTAAAGACAAACATTATTCATTTTACGGAGGTAGGTACAAAATAGTGATACTGCTGGAGATGGAAAACAAATGGGATGATGCCTCAGAGAAAGTGTTGACACATTACCAGTAAAAACTGGTGGATGCACTGAGTCATACAGAGGGTGGTAGGGATAGAGAGGAAACATAAAAAATGCACCAGCAGCAAAAGCAGCCAACAAAAAATCCTAGCAAACAAAAATTCCAGTCTATGCACAATTCTATACCTTGCGTATCTGCAGGGTATTTTATATATGTAAAAATAAGTGGGACATGCGCCTCTGACATCCAAAAAATGCTACACCCACATGACAACTGAAGGGCCAACTCTCCTTCTGTATTATTTACCTGTCATGTAACTTATTTCACCGAAATGTGGTCATCGTCACTCCATGAAAGAAAATGCTTACAATGTATACTGCCAGGCACATCATCTGAAGGGGACAAGAAGACACAGACCAGCTAGACTATGGGTAAACAAAGAAGGAAGCCATAACCCTCCAGAGAAGTTTTTTTAGTGCCAGGAAGGAAAAAAGACTGGCAAGAGATACTGAAAATCTTAACCATTGGAAAAAACTTCTAGAGCAGGGCACATTCATTCGACTCAATTCCAGGAACAACAGATATTAGAGCCAGTAAACAAAACCTCGAAATTCCATCAATATAACGACATTTGTCTTTGCAAGCAAACAGTGTCTTAAAGCCATCATCAAGAACAAAATTCCTTTATATCAAGGGGACTGCTCACTGAGTCAAAGCAATTGTTTTGCAGCTTTCAAATAGACCCACTTTAAAGGATCATTTGACAACGAAATATGGTCCTCAGGTTATAATCTGTTCAGATGCGAGACAAAAACTAAAACAGGCACCAAAAGATGGGGGGAAGCTTGTACGTAACAGAGTCGCTCTATTTGCTCAGAACTACTGAAACGCCTCAAATGATTGTAGGTGAAGTTTTGGCAGTAAAGATTGAAACACCAAAACCTTGTCATTGTGGTTGTATACAAGCCACTGGATACAACTTCCCGCAATTCAGGACCTCTTTTAAAATTGACCCACTGCGTGGAAAATCTCACACTCCTGCGCCAGACATCTTGCTATTAGGTGATTTCATACTTGAGACTCCTAAAATGGAGAGGGTATAGCAAATAATATTTAACACAGATCACCCCAGCGAGGCATGCTAAGATGAAAATTTCACACACACATGAGCTTATTAATCTTTGCACCAAATTCACCTTAAACCAACAAATATAACACTAGAAATTACACTGGACCTCATCTTCACTAATGACGATGATCTGTATGTAATATAACTGTATCAAGACAATATACTAGATCACAACATAATAGAGGTTACAGACATGTAAGCACATAGTGTGATAGTCATGAGGGTGTCTTTCACAAAATTCAACTTATTAACAAAAAACATACATGGTGCAAGTCAACATGTCTTAAGTGAAACAAGCTGGGAAGATATCCTAAAAAACAGGATCTGAACCTTTGCCTAGAAAGAATTAATTCTTAGAGGTCAGCTGAGGCACATTCATTTAGAAAAAGAAAGAGAAGATGTAACTAAAAAGAGAGAGACACTCTTATTACAAACGAAGGCGAAGAATCACAGAGCTGCTGGAGGAGCCAAAATATATCTGAAATACGAAGGGATGGCACTGGATTAGTGAAATTGCTAATATCAAACATAAGCTGAAAAGGAATCTTACAAGAGACAAGAATATACAGGATGAAATAAAAGCCATAAAGGGAAAATATTCTTCTCTTATGGCAAATCTAAGGAAAAAAAACATTCCAGTAAGGGCCCCTGCTAGGGCGAGATGTGGCACAAATCACATGACAGCAAGGAAATGAATTAGATACTAAAGTCCCAATCATGACTCAGTGTTCAGTGAGCCATTACCTCAGACTAAGAGGTCGACAATCTAAATGAATTCTTTTATGAATGAGAACCAAATATGGTTCATCTCAAAAATCTTTGATATTATCCTAACTCCACAAGACTCTGAAAATGCAATAAATGACATGCCCATTCACTCTGCCCCAGGTCCGGACTCATAGAACTCAGTGTTCTTCGAAGAACTGCAAGAAACCCTGTCACTGCCTTCAGTATTCTATGGAGAGGAAGCAGGTCACAGTGGTTCATCCACACTCAACTAAAACAACAGACATAGCCCCACTCTACAAGTGGCAGTAAAGGAATTGCAAAGAAGTTACAGATCGATAGCACTAACATCCCACAGATATAAAATCTTTGAAAGGTTCTAGAGAAGCATGATCGCCAACCACCTAAATACCCATCAGTTGCCACAACCATAGCAACACGGGTTTAGAGCCTGTCCCAGCTATGGATCACTTCTATGACAAGGTCCTGGATGCTAGAGGGATAAACAAAAAGCCTTCGAACAAGTGTGACCACTGTGTAATAGCGCACAAAATGTGTGATAAAGGAACAACAGGAAAAAGTTGATAGATGGGATCTATAACCTCCTAACAATAGAACACAAAGAGTAACAGTAAACGGAGTATAATTAAGTCCGAGGCAGATACGGTGAAAAGCTTGTTCCACAAGGGCAGTACTCGCTGACACACCTTCTTCTCATCCTATTATCTGACATAGACAGAGATGTAAAGCTGTGTCTTCCTTTGTGGATGACAGTGTCTCCATCGAAGACACTGCAAGACTTCAAATGGACATCAACCAAATCTTCAAATGGGCACTCAAAAACAATATGAAGCTTAATGAGAGAAAGTTAAACTACTCAGATATGGAAAACTTGGGAATTAAAAACTGTAATCAGGGTATACAACCAAATTCTAACCCACAATAGAGCAAAAAATAATGTGAAGGACCTGGAGGCATAATGTCAGAGATCTCACCTTCAAAGACTACAACAATGTATTATCTAATGCATAGCTAGAAAAATGATAGGGATGGATAATGAGATCCTTCAAAACTAGGGACACCAAGCCCATGATGATTCTCTTCAAATCGCTTGTTCCCTCTAGGGCTGATCGGGTAGACTGAGGGGAAACATTAAGGAGTGTTTCCCATTAAGGACACCTTTACTGTCCATGTTCACCCATCAGTGTAAATGGGCACCTGGGAGTTAGTCGACGTGTATGGATCGATATCCTGGGACAAAGCTGACCTAATTACCTGAAGTACGGCTCAGGTGAAGGGTTCTTGTACGACCATACACAGGACTGGGGGGTGTTATAACATTTCTAACATTTAGACTATGTAGCAGTAGAGACGTGCCTGTGTCTTTGTTATCGATTAATTATCTGGTTAAAAAGAAACACTGAGTTTCCATCTCTTGGACCTTCCTCAAGACTTTCTAGTGGCTTCAACTGTGACTCTTTCTGGTGTGTCGCACGTCTTTACTGCTTGTTTGTTTTCTGACGTCCTTCCCTACGAGTGTTCCATTCATTCATTTCTCGTTTGTGTCCACTCTTCGTCCTTGTCGTGTTCAACAGTTGGTGTGTGTCTGCCCTGGCTATTCTTCTGAGTGTTCATGGCTTCCCTCTTTTTTTCGTTCTTTTTCTTTCAGGTTCGTGCAATCTACATAACGAGGTTCTCTACCTTCACTATCAGCATTATTGCAATCCTTTAAACTTCCTCACTTTTCTGAATATGTTGGAAAAGTGAAAACTTCACGCCGGGGCTGCGTACTATACATCTATCTCACACATTTTGTATATAGAATTTAAACAATTATTTGTTTGGGTTCATAAATGACGTTCTATTATTTGCTAGAGTGAAATGAGTCACCATTATTAAATGATGTTCGTGGATTTCGGTTGACAGTTTGGTCTAGTGTTAACATCTAGGTCTCTCCCGAGAGCAGCTCTTCACTCAGGTACTGTGATCTCCCTCTGCTGCCACACATTTGGGTTGAATTCGAACAGCAGTACTCACTTAGTTGTGATTGTAGAGGTCGAATCACAGCTCCTGGCCCCGCCTATTTACTGGCAGCTACTTGGTCACTCTTCCCGCTCCATGAGCTTTATCATACCTCTTCTTAAAGCTATGTATGAATCCTGCCTCCACTACATCACTTCCCAGACTATTCCACTTCCTGACAACTCTGTGGTTCATCTGAATCTTCAACTTCCAACTGTGACCAGTTGTTGCTGTGTCCCATCTATGAAACATCCTGTCTCTGTCCACATTGTCAATTCCTCTCAGTATTTTATATGTCATTATCATATCCCCCCTATCTCTCCTGTCTTCCAGTGTCGTCAAGTTGACATACCCCTTAGCTCTGGGACTAGTCTTGTTGCAAACCTTTGCACTTTCTCTAGTTTCCTTACATACTTGGCTAGGTTAGAGGGGTTCCAAACTGGCTCTGAATACTCCAATATGGGCCTAACGTACACAGTGTACAAGATCCTGAATGACTCCTTAAAATGCCGGACGGCTGTTCTAAGGCTTGCCAGGCGCCCATATGATGCAGCAGTTATTTGGTTGATGTGCGCCTCAGGAGATGCGCTCGATGTTATACTCACCCCAAGGTCCTTTTCCTTGAGTGAGGTTTGTAGGCTCTGGTCCCCTAGACTGTACTCTGTCTGTGGTCTCTTTTTCCCTTCCCCAATCTTCATGACTTTGCAATTGGTGGGGTTGAACTCCAGGAGCCAGTTGCTGGACCAGGTCTGCAGCCTGTCCAGATCCCTCTGTAGTTCTGCCTGGTCTCGTCCGAATGAAATGCTTCTCATCAACCTCCGTCATCTGCATTACAGGGACATCGGAGTGTATGTAACGCAGTTGTGTGTGTGTGTGTGTGTGTGATGTGTGTGTGTGTGCTTGAGATGTGTGTGTGTGTACTCACCTTTAAAATTTGTGGTTGCAGGGGTCGAAACTCAGTCCTGGCCCCGCCTCTTCACTGAGTGCTACTAGGTTCTCTCTCCCTGCTCCATGAGCTTTATCAAACATCTAAAGTGTGTGCTGTGTGTGTGTGTGTGTTGTGTGTGGTGTGTGTGTGTGTGTGTGGTGTGTCGTGTGTGTACTCACCTAGGTGTTGCATTGGTCGAGTCACAGCTCCTAGCCCGAAAACTTTATCAACTGCTGTGACCAGGATTCGAACCTGGGTTATTTCTTACACAAACGCAATATACCAACCACTATACCATCCGTGTTGTGTGTGTGTGTGTGTGTGTGTGTGTGTGTGTGTGTGTGTGTGTGGGTGTTCAGCTGCTTGTGGTATCATTAGGTAATAGCGTACGCATTCAGGTGGTGTCAAGTAGGTTTTTGGTGTCGAAAGGCTGGTAAACGCCAGAGGTAGTGTTGCCAGGAGGCTTGTGGACGTCAGATGTAGTGGTGTCAGTAGGCTATGACGTCCAGCAAAGTGGTGACGTCAGTAGACTGTGGTATTTTCAGTTGTTGGTGATGTCAGCAGGCTGATGGTGTCAGCAGGGCTGGTGGTGTCAGCAGGCTAGTTGTGTAAGCAGGATTTTGGTGTTAGCCAGCTTATGATGTTCAGCAGGGTTCGTGCGTCGTTAGTTGTAATGCGTCAGCATCGATTTTAAGTGAGGACTGAGACAAAATAGCCGAGGTAAACAAAAACTTCATTATCCAGTCCAGCCTAGAGTAAACTTTTTTAGTTTACATCCCATTTATCCTCCGGCGTTAGTAGTTATTTCCTGCTGTCAGTCATTCACTGACAGTGTCAGTCATTCACTGACTCAGTGTCAGTCATTCACTGACAGCGTCAGTCCATCCACTGACCTAGTGTCAGTCATTCACTGACAGTTCAGTCATTTCACTGACAGTGTCATTCATTCACTGGACAGTGTCAGTCATTCACAGACAGTGTCAGTCTCATTCACTGGACCATATCAGTCATTCACTGACTGAGTATCAGTCATTCGCTGACAGTGTCAGGTCATTCAATGGACAGTGACCAGTCATTCACTGACTAGTGTCAGTCATTTACTTGACAGTGTCAGTCATTTACTGACAGTTGTTCAGTCATTCACCTGACAGTATCAGTTCATTCACTGACAGTGTTCAGTCATTCACTGACAGTGTCAGTCATTCACTGACAGTGTCAGTCATCCACTGACAGTTAAAACATAATCTAGTAATAAAAGTCCATAAGCTAATGATACTATACAACTGCTACTTTTACATACTTAAGCCAAGTTAGAGTGAGATTAATTGGCCTAGTAACTAAAACACCTCCACAGCCTACATAATTATGGGAGTAGGCTCCACAGCAGCCCGCCATGAGTGTCCATGGGATTTGAAGGGCTGCACCTTAACAGTTGGTCACACAAAATCCATAGTGAGAGCATGAGCGAACCTATCTTCAGGCTTTGGTGCACTGAAGTACATTTGATAACACATTATGACCCGGAATGGATTTTTTGCTACGACATTAAGAGGTTGTTTTAGGTAGTAGGTTGGTAGACAGCAAACCACCCAGAGGGAAGTACTACGTCTGCAGATGACTGGAAACAAAAAACCTGTAATGTTTTGCATGATGGTAGGATTGCTGGTTTCTTTTTCTGTCTCATAAACACGCTCTAAGATAACAGCGGGATATCTTGCTACTCCTACTTACACTTTGGTCACACTTCACAGACACGCACATGCATAATATATATACCATACATCTAGGTTTTTATCCTTTTTCTAAATAGCTCTTGTTTCTTTTTTATTTCTTCTATTGCCATGGGGAAGTGGAAAGAAATCTTTCCTCCGTAGCCATAGCGTGTCGTATGAGGCGACTAAAATTGCCATGGGGCTCAATGGGTTAGTACCCCTTCTCCCTGTATACAATTACTATAAAAAGAGAAGAAGAAAAAACTTTATAAAACTGGGTTGCTTAAATGTGGTGGTTGTAGTGCGGATGACAAGAAACAGATGATTGTGATGTTATGAATGAAAAGAAGTTGGATGTCCTTGGCCCTAAGCGAAACAAAAGCTGAAGGGGGTAGGAGAGTTTCAGTGGGGGGAAATAAAATGGGATTAAATCTGGAGTATCTGAGAGAGTTAGGAAGCAAAGGAAAGGAGTAGCAGTAATGTTAAATGGATCAGTTATGGAAGGAGAAAAGAGAATATTGAATGTGTAAATTCAAGAATTATGTGGATTTAAAGTAAAGTTTGGATGCGAGAAGTGGGTCATTTATATAATCGTGGTATGCCACCTGGAGAAGAGAGGAATGCAGAGGAGAGAGAGAGATTTTGGGTGATGTTATTGAATGTATAGGAGCCTTTGAAACAAGTGGAGGTAATATGTGGTAGGGGACCTTGAATGCTAAAGTAGGAGAAACTTTTAGAGGGGTGTGGTGTAGGTAAGTTTTGGGGTGCCAGGTGTAAATGATAATGGGAGCCCTCTTGATTGAACTTTGTATAGAAAGGGGTTTAGTTAAAATTATAGGTATAAATATTTTACGAAAAAGAGGTTAAATAAAGTATTACACGCTATGATGTAGGGCGAAATGATGACAGATTTGTTGGGATTATGTATTGGTAGATAAAAGACTGTTGAGTAGACTTCAGGACTGTACATGTTTATAGAGGGGCCCACAGATATATCAGAATCACTTTCTAGTTGTAGCTAAACTGAGAGTAAAAGGTAGATGGGGATACAAGGAGAATAGAAGCATCAGGGAAGAGAGAGGTGAAGGTTTATAAAACTAAAAAGAGGAGGCAAGTTAGGGTTAAGATATAAAAACAGCTATTGGAGGATTAGATTGGACTAATTGGAGAGCATAGGCAATGGGCGTCGAAGAGGTATGGAGGTAGGTTAAAATGTAGTGTTACGAGTGTTCAGCAGAAGTTTGTGGTTACAGGAAAGTGGGTGCAGGAGGGAAGAGGAGCGATTGGTGGAATGATGTTGTAAAGAGAGTAGTAAGGGAGAAAAGTTTAGCATATTGAGAAGTTTTTACAAAGTAGAAGTGATGAAAGGAGGGAAGAGTATAGGGAGGAAAAAGAGAGAAGTTAAGAGAGTTGGTGAAGCATGTAAAAAAGAGAGCTAATGAGAGGAGTGGGTGAGATGTTATCAAACAAATTTTGTTGAAAATAAGAAAAAGTTTTGGTTGTGGAGATTAACAAGTTAAAGAAAGCCTAGAGAACAATTGGATTGTGTCAGTAAAAATAGGGAGGGAGAGTTATTAAAATGGAGAGTTGAGGTATTGGGAAGATGGAAGGAATATTTTGGAGGAATTGTTAAATTGTTATGAGATAGGGGAAGCTGTGTGTGATTTCGTGTATAGGGCAAGGAGGAATAACATCTTGTAGGAGTGAGGAAGAGCCAGTTTTGTGTGTGGGGGAAGTTCGTGAGGCGCAGTAGGTAAATAATGAAAGGGGGTAAGGCAGCCGGGATTGATGGGATAAAGATAGAATTGTTAAAAAAGCAGGTGGGGATATAGTTTTGGAGTGGTTGGTGCTATTTATTTATAAATGTATGGAAGAGGGTTAAGTACCTAGGGATTGGACAGAGAGCATGCTAGTGCCTTTGTATAAGGCAAGGGGGATATAAAGAGGAGTGCAAAAATTATAGGGGGATAAGTATGTTGAGTGTACCTGGTAAAGTGTATGGTAGAGTTATAATTGAAAGAATTACAGAGTAAGACGGAGAATAGGATAGCAGAAGAAACAGGGAGGCTTTTAGGAGAAGGTAGGGGGTGTGTGGTACCAGGTGTTTACAGTGAAACATATAATGTGAACAGTATTTAGATAAGGCTTAAAGAGGGTCTTTGTGGGCAATTATGGATTTTGGAAAAGGCGTATGCAGGGTGGCATAGGGGGGCAAATGTGCAGATGTTGCAAAGTGTATGGTGTTAGGAGGTAGGTTACTGAAAAGCATGTGAAGAGTTTTTACGAGGATAGAGGGCTCAAGTTAGAGTATGTATGAAAAGAGGGAATTTTTTCCCAGTAAAGTAGGCCTTTAGACAAGGATGTGTTGATGACACCGTGGTTGTTTAATTATTTATTGATGGGGTTGTAAAGAGAAGTAATGCGAGGTCTTGGCAAAGAGGAGTGGAGTTAAAGATAAAGATCACACACAAAGTGGGAAGAAGTTTGTACAGCTGCTCTTTGTTGAATGACACTGTGCTTCTTGGGGATCGAGAGAAGTTGCAGAGATTGGTGGAAGAAATTTGGTTAGGGTGTGCAATAGAAGAAAAATTAAAGGTGAATACAGGAAAGAGTAAGGTTGTGGGATAACAAAAAGATTCAGGTGATGAAAGATTGAAATATCAGTTGGAGGGAGAGAGTTGGAGGAGGTGAACGTATTCAAGATTATTTGGGAGTGGACGTCGCCAGCGGATTGGGTCTATGAAAGATGAGGTGAATATCATAGAATTGATGAGGGAAAAAGAGTGGGTGGTGCATTAGGAGTCTGTGGAGACAAAGAACTTTGTCCTTGGAGGCAAAGAGGGGAATGTATGAGAGTGTAGTTTTACCACACGCTCTTATATGGGTGTGATGCGTGGGTGATGAATGTTGCACGCGAGGAGAAGGCTGGAGCAGTTGGAGATGGTCATGTCTGAGGGCAATGTTGTGGTAGTGTGAATATATTGCAGAGAATTCGTAGTTTGGAAGTTAGGAGGAGGTGCGGGATTGCCAAAACTTGTTGTCCAGAGGGCTGAGGAAGGTTGTTGAGGTGGTTCGGGACATGTAGAGAGAATTGGAGCGAAACAGAATGACTTCAAGAGTGTATCAGTTCTGTGTGGGAAGGAAGGCCGGGTTAGGGGTTCGGCCTTGGAAAGGGTGGACGGGAGGGGGTTAAGGAGGTTTTGTGTGCGAGGGGGCTTGGACTTCCAGCGGGACAGGCGTGAGCGTGTTTGATAGGATTGGGAATGGAGACAAATGGATTTTTAATACTTGACGTGCTGTTGGAGAGTGTGAGCAAAGTAACCATTATGAAGGGGATTCAGGGAAAACACGGCAGGCCGGACTTGAGTCTGGAGTGGGAAGTAAGTGCCTGCACTCTGAAGGAGGGGTGTTAATGTTGCAGTATTAAAACCGTAGTGTAAAGCACCCTTCTGGCAAGGGACAGTGATGGAGTGAATGATGGGTGAAGTTTGTCTTTTCGGGCCACCTGCCTGGTGGGAATCGGCGGTGTGATTTGTGATAATAAAAAAATAAAAAATTAAAGGTTGTATGTGACCTACAGTTATGTTCAGTTTACATGGCCCACATGAGACCCTACTTTCCACGTTGTACCTGGACAGTGTATTAAATGCGCATTCTTGTACTCTGGGGACAACCGAGCGTGAAGGGGTCGTGCCACATCCACACAAAGATCTACAGCTGCAAACCGTTTCAACACACTGCCCATGTGAAGAAGAGATGCAAGTAGAAGCGGGAAAGCATTTTGATGTCATGTCTTCAGCAACGTTGGATCCTCTATAAGAGAAGGAATTCAGCGTAACAAGGAATGAGGTGGCAGGGTTTATAGCCTGGATCCCACATGAATTGACAAGGATCACTAACCAAATAGTCATAACCAACAGGACATCCTTTTCTACCCACTGACTTTGCCGGAATTTCACTTAAACCGTAGAAAGCATCTCCCTGTGGACCTGCATTTATAGTCACGTGCATAAGACTGTGAGCGGATACACCCCCCCAAAAAAATTGTGTGTGTGTACTCACCTAATTGTGGTCTGAGCAGGGGTCAAGACCTCAGGTCTACCTGTCCCGCCTCTTCATGGATCGCTACTAGGTCCTCTCTCTCTCTGTTCCCTGAGCTTTGTCTTTTACTCGTCTTAAAGCTATGTTGACTCACTGCCTCAACTACATCACTTGCTAGACTATTCCACTTCCTAACAACTTTATGCCTGACGAAATACTTCTAACATTTCCTGTGACTCGCTGAGTCTACAGCTTCAATTGTGACCCTTGTTTCTGTGTCCCCTCTCTGAACATCCTTGTCTCTGTCACCAATCTATTCCACACAGTATTTATGTATGTCGTTAATCATGTCTCCCTGACCCCTCCTGTCCTCCATTGTCGTAGGCCGATTTCCCTTCACCTTTCTTCGTAGGGACTTTCCCCTGAGCTCGGAACTAACCTTGTTACAACCTTTGCATTTCTCTAATTTCTTGACGTGCTGTCCAGGAGTGTTGGTTTCAAACTGGTGTGTGTGTGTGTGTGTGTGGTGTGTGTGTGTGTGTGTGGTGTGTGTGTGTGTGTGTGTGTGTGGTGTGATGTGTGTGTGTGTGTGTGTGTTTGTGTGCGTTTGTGTGACGTTTGTGTGTGTGTGTGTTTGTGTGCGTTTGTGTGTGTATGTGTGTGTGTGTGTACGTTACAAAAAATGCGATATCTAATAAGCATAGAGATCTCACTGAATACTAGAAAGGACTGCCACTTCTAGCATCCAGCCTGTTTACTGGGTTTTTTTTGTAACAAGTAGTCAGTATCGGGCCAATTATCCATTAGAATTTAATAAGGAGTCAATAGTGCTTCAGGGATTACAACTGGTAGGCTCTTACTAAAGAAATTCAAAATAATAAGTTTATTAATAACAATAAAATTGTCTAGGAGTATCAAGATCAAAGTAAATTATAGTAATCAATTGAAAATAATATAGGATACAAGTTGATTCACTTTCTCTCGTGTACAGTAGTATTGTGCTGAAGGCACATTATCACATCTTTATGGCTTTTAAGTACCGTCTGGTTCATTGTTAGCATAGTAACATAATAAAAAATTATACAAGTAAATTTGTGTGTATGTGTGTTAAGTGCTTTAAGCAGCTCCTATGTCAAGACTCGACTGACTTAAACAGTGACTGACTAAAGTCTCACTAAACTGACTTCTTGGACTAACCTGCAATTCAGACAGCTTGCTTGAACAATAAAATGCACTGTTAAGCCGAACAACCAGCAATATAACAAGCACACAACACAGAATCAGGAACAAGGAGTAAATATAACAACACTAAGTAGGGACATTGCAGATCCTCCACCAAAAGTCACAAAACTCCCATACCTGAAATCTAAGTTCAGCATTAGAAAAACCCCGAATGTGACAGTACACAGATTACCAGCACAAATTAGGTCAGATGATACAGTCAGGACCTGAGTTTCTCAGAGTGTCTATGTGACCACACAACCTCAGTAACAGCGTCGGGAAATCACTAAGTCTAGGCTATGTTCTGTGATGAGATGCTACACAGAAACCAACAACAAGAGCGACAGAGCCGAATCTTCCAACAAGGCCCGCAATGGAGAGCTGGAGAGGGACCTCTTGCTAGAAGCAACGTTAAAACAGACAAGAGCTCGTAGGCCAGGCAGTCTCTTCCAGGTGAGGATGTGATCACCCCACCCTAATATTAAGTGAACTCCCGTGGATTGCTGCTGCCCAGCAACACAGAAACCAGCAGCGAAACAAGTGGAAGTGATATTACAGCAGTTACGACAATGCTGTCATGCTACTTAACACTCGAACTATGAGCACTGAATAATATATAAATGTTACATCTTACCTAATAATATAACTAAGTCAAATAATAATATAAAGCAATATATTTACAATTTAGCTAATATCGCAAATATAGGCAATATAAAATTATATGAGCAAGAATATAAGCAATATATTTACAATTTAGCTAATATCGCAAATATAGGCAATATAAAATTATATGAGCAAGAAATATACATTATATACATTGTGACCCATTCAAGGGTCGCAATACCCCACCAGCACGACAAACGGTCGCACTAAAACTTGCGTTAGTGTCTTTCGCATGCTTACTGTGATAACTCATGTCACTTTAAACACATTTAATATAAAAAAAATCAGTTACTATTGTGCCAAGCACTTCTTACATTTTACAATGTTTATTTCACTATAAGTTATGCCCCTGGTACTAGGGCAGTAGACAAGCATGACACATTGAGGCTCGATCATAGTAGTGGAGACTGTATATTAGAACAGCAGTCTTGTGCGATAGACAGGAGACAGCATTCCACTCTTAAGTAGTGGTAGCGGAATAGACATCTGCGTATGAGAAAGCTTGAGTGCAGTAACTTAGGAGTGTAGAGAGGGGGGTTTGCGGCAGGACTGTGTTCCGCCACTCAGTAACTAACATCGCCCACACAACACTACACACTCAACACTCAGCTTCTGTCTCCAACTGTCTCCTTCTCACACCAACATATATCACCACTACTGTGAATATATAAATAGAATAATTAGACATGAGTATACATAGTTAACATGGGCTTGATAGATTACATTACTTTACTGAATTTGATGTAGCAAGTAACAAAAGGTATTTGGGCATAAAATTACGTTAATTTAAATGTAACAATGATAATTAAGGACGTGACAGAGCGTCAGCAATTACATTACAATGACCACTGATATTTTGTATACTAATAGAGTAAGGCTGGATTCTGAGTTGCCCACCTCATGTCCTAACATTTTTACTCTTCATTGTATTTATATAGGTGAGTGAATTGTGGCCTGAAAAACGTTAATTTTTAAAAGGGGAAGTGCCCAATACACATCAAAAAGTTCCAAGGACACACAAGACTAGAGCCTCTTTCTCAATAGTGGCATAATTTTTTCTGGTGTTGTTTGAGCTTAGATGAATAGTAACATATAGGATGGGGAATGTCAGTGGATGTTGACTGTTGGAGCAGCACGCACCCCCTGCATAACCCCTGGCATCTATACTAAAAAGG
>NC_069419.1:39142630-39220130 GCF_026875155.1 Cherax quadricarinatus
GGTAAAAAATTTTCATCCGGGGGGGAAAACAATATAAATGCCCTTGGAGGTAACAATATGCACTGCCAGCGTGGAGGTAACAATATTCACTGCCAGCATGGAGGTAACAATATGCACTGCCAGCATGGAGGTAACAATATTCACTGCCAGCATGGAGGCAACAATATTCACTGCCAGCATGGAGGCAACAATATGCACCGCCAGCATGGAGGCAACAATATTTACTGCCAGCATGGAGGTAACAATATTCACTGCCAGCATGGAGGCAACAATATGCACCGCCAGCATGGAGGCAACAATATTTACTGCCAGCATGGAGGTAACAATATTCACTGCCAGCATGGAGGCAACAATATTTACTGCCAGCATGGAGGCAACAATATTTACTGCCAGCATGGAGGCAACAATATTTACTGCCAGCATGGAGGCAACAATATTCACTGCCAGCATGGAGGCAACAATATTTTACTGCCAGCATGGAGGCAACAATATTTACTGCCAGCATGGAGGTAACAATATTCACTGCCAGCATGGAGGCAACAATATTTACTGCCAGCATGGAGGCAACAATATTTACTGCCAGCATGGAGGTAACAATATTTACTGCCAGCATGGAGGCAACAATATTTACTGCCAGCATGGAGGCAACAATATTTACTGCCAGCATGGAGGCAACAATATTTACTGCCAGCATGGAGGCAACAATATTTACTGCCAGCATGGAGGCAACAATATTTACTGCCAGCATGGAGGCAACAATATTTACTGCCAGCATGGAGGTAACAATATTCACTGCCAGCATGGAGCAACAATATTTACTGCCAGCATGGAGGCAACAATATTCACTGCCACATGGAGGCAACAATATTTACTGCCAGCATGGAGGCAACAATATTTACTGCCAGCATGGGGGGTAACAATATTCACTGCCAGCATGGAGGCAACAATATTTACTGCCAGCATGGAGGCAACAATATTTACTGCCAGCATGGAGGCAACAATATTTACTGCAGCATGGAGGCAACAATATTTACTGCCAGCATGGAGGCAACAATATTTACTGCCAGCATGGAGGCAACAATATTTACTGCCAGCATGGAGGCAACAATATTCACTGCCAGCATGGAGGCAACAATATTCACTGCCAGCATGGAGGCAACAATATGCACTGCCAGCATGGAGGTAACAATATTCACTGCCAGCGTGGAGGCAACAATATTCACTGCCAGCATGGAGGCAACAATATGCACCGCCAGCGTGGAGGTAACAATATGCACCGCCAGCGTGGAGGTAACAATATTCACTGCCAGCGTGGAGGCAACAATCTGCACCGCCAGCGTGGAAGCAACAATATGCACCGCCAGTGTAGAGGGAACAATATGCACCGCCAGTGTGGAAGCAACAATATGCACCGCCAGCGTGGAAGCAACAATATGCACCGCCAGCGTGGAGGCAACAATATGCACCGCCAGTGTGGAGGCAACAATATGCACCGCCAGCGTGGAGGCAACAATATGCACCGCCAGCGTGGAGGCAACAATATGCACCGCCAGCGTGGAGGCAACAATATGCACCGCCAGCGTGGAGGCAACAATATGCACCGCCAGTGTGGAAGCAACAATATGCACCGCCAGCGTGGAGGCAACAATATGCACCGCCAGCGTGGAGGCAACAATATGCACCGCCAGTGTGGAAGCAACAATATGCACCGCCAGTGTGGAAGCAACAATATGCACCGCCAGTGTAGAGGGAACAATATGCACCGCCAGTGTGGAAGCAACAATATGCACCGCCAGCGTGGAAGCAACAATATGCACCGCCAGTGTGGAAGCAACAATATGCACCGCCAGCGTGGAGGCAACAATATGCACCGCCAGCGTGGAGGCAACAATATGCACCGCCAGCGTGGAGGCAACAATATGCACCGCCAGCGTGGAGGCAACAATATGCACCGCCAGCGTGGAGGCAACAATATGCACCGCCAGTGTGGAGGCAACAATATGCACCGCCAGCGTGGAGGCAACAATATGCACCGCCAGCGTGGAGGCAACAATATGCACCGCCAGCGTGGAGGCAACAATATGCACCGCCAGCGTGGAAGCAACAATATGCACCGCCAGTGTGGAGGGAACAATATGCACCGCCAGTGTGGAGGCAACAATCTGCACCGCCAGTGTGGAGGCAACAATCTGCACCGCCAGTGTGGAGGGAACAATATGCACCGCCAGTGTGGAAGCAACAATATGCACCGCCAGCGTGGAGGCAACAATATGCACCGCCAGTGTGGAGGCAACAATCTGCACCGCCAGCGTGGAAGCAACAATATGCACCGCCAGCGTGGAGGCAACAATATGCACCGCCAGTGTGGAGGCAACAATATGCACCGCCAGCGTGGAGGCAACAATCTGCACCACCAGCGTGGAGGCAACAATATGCACCGCCAGTGTGGAGGCAACAATATGCACTGCCAGTGTGGAGGCAACAATCTGCACCGCCAGTGTGGAGGCAACAATCTGCACCGCCAGTGTGGAGGGAACAATATGCACCGCCAGTGTGGAGGCAACAATCTGCACCGCCAGTGTGGAGGCAACAATCTGCACCGCCAGTGTGGAGGGAACAATATGCACCGCCAGTGTGGAGGCAACAATCTGCACCGCCAGCGTGGAAGCAACAATATGCACCGCCAGCGTGGAGGCAACAATATGCACCGCCAGTGTGGAAGCAACAATATGCACCGCCAGTGTGGAGGCAACAATCTGCACCACCAGCGTGGAAGCAACAATATGCACCGCCAGCGTGGAGGGAACAATATGCACCGCCAGTGTGGAGGCAACAATATGCACTGCCAGTGTGGAGGCAACAATCTGCACCGCCAGTGTGGAGGCAACAATCTGTACCGCCAGTGTGGAGGGAACAATATGCACCGCCAGTGTGGAGGCAACAATCTGCACCGCCAGTGTGGAGGGAACAATATGCACCGCCAGCGTGGAGGCAACAATATGCACTGCCAGTGTGGAGGGAACAATATGCACCGCCAGTGTGGAGGCTACAATCTGCACCGCCAGTGTGGAGGGAACAATATGCACCGCCAGTGTGGAGGCAACAATCTGCACCGCCAGTGTGGAGGGAACAATATGCACCGTCAGCGTGGAAGCAACAATATGCACTGCCAGTGTGGAGGGAACAATATGCACCGCCAGTGTGGAGGCAACAATCTGCACCGCCAGCGTGGAGGCAACAATCTGCACCGCCAGCGTGGAAGCAACAATATGCACCGCCAGTGTGGAGGGAACAATATGCACCGCCAGCGTGGATGGAACAATGTGGTTTAGAAAGACACGTAAGCAAACACTATAACATATTTATTAGAAAACGTTTCGGTCCTGGGACCTTGATCACTTTTAACATACAGAGGTAGAAAGACATTATATATATAGGCGGAGAGTGAGATGTGACGCACGTGACCTCAGGAATGCCATAAGAACATAAGATTGGAGGAACACTGTAGAAGGCCTACTAGCCCATGCGAAGCAGGTCCTTATCAAAACAACCTCTGCCTATGAGGACGGGTAGACTGAACATTAAAATGGTATAAAATACCGACAGGTTTTTAGGTAAGACACATATGCAACAGTTAGGTATCTTTATTATGAAACGTTTCGCCTACACAGTAGGCTTCTTCAGTCAAGTACAGAAAAGTTGATAGAAGCAGAAGATACTTGAAGACGATGTAATCAGTCCATCACCCTTAAAGTTTTGAGGTGGTCAGTCCCTCAGTCTGGAGAAGAGCATTGTTCCATAGTATGAAACAATATGTCACTGTCGGGAGATCTGCACAGTAGAACATCGAGGAAAGGAAGTTTGCCATCATTTTCGAGTTCAAGTGTAAACTTTATTGATGGTTCAAACCGCCCATGGAACAGCCCCCTAAACAGTTCATAGTACTCCCATGTGGCGATGTTGCCATGAATACTCGCCGGGCACTTGCTATGAGTAACATCAACGTTTCCACCATAAACTCATCCTCTGTCAAAGACCTCACTACGAAACGCAGCCCCACACCTCTAACTTCTACAGCAGGCGTCTACACTATACCCTGTGGGTTCTGTCCCAAGAAATATGTAGGCGAAACAGGCAGAGATCATGCAGTCCGCCTGAATGAGCATCGAAATGCCTCTAACAGAGACGATGTAAGGTACGCATGTGTCCTCCACAGAGATTCCACGGGGCATTTGATGAACTGGAACGAGGCACAACTCGTTCTCACCGAACCAGACCTCAGACGCCGACAGTGCCTAGAAACCTCACTAATCGCCGTCACCGACACTATACAACGCAACACTGGAAACTACAAAATTTCAAAAACATTGGCATACATGATACTTAAGCAGCACCAACCCAACAACACAGAAGTCACATGATTTCATCGTCTACCCGTCCTCATAGGCAGAGGTTGTTTTGATAAGGACATGCCTCGCATGGGCTAGTAGGCCTTCTACAGTGTTCCTCCATTCTTATGTTCTTATGACATTCCTCATGTCACGTGCGTCACATCTCACTCTCCGCCTATATATATAATGTCTTTCTGCCTCTGTGTGTTTCACTCTACATATAACAATGGTTATAAATGACCATAATTTTTAAAGGGGTGGACCGGTAAGCCAGCGAGCCTCGGTCAGATGACCAACAGCCCAGCGTGGAGGCAACAATACGCCAATCGCACGTGTGGCAACAACCAGCACCACCAGCGTGAGGCAACAATTACGCACCACCAGCGTGGAGGCAACAATACGCAGCCGGCCAGCCTGGAGGCAACAATAACGCTCCCAAGCGTGAGGCCAACTATACGCACCACCACCGTGAGGCAACAATATCGCTCCACCAGCGTTTAGGCAACAATACGCACCGCCAGCGTGGAGGCAACAATACGCACCGCCAGCGTGGAGGCAACAACATGCACCACCAGCGTGGAGGCAACAATACGCACCGCCAGCGTGGAGGCAACAATACGCACCGCCAGCGTGGAGGCAACAATACGCACCACCAGCGTGGAGGCAAAAGACGCACCACCAGCGTTGGAGCAACTATACGCCACCGCCAGCGTGGAGGCAACAATACGCACCCGCCAGCGTGGGAGGCAAACGCACCGCCCAGCGTGGAAGGCAACAACATGCACCGCCGCGTGGAGGCAACAACACATCACCACCCGCGTGGAGCAACAATACCGCACCGCCAGCGTGGAGGCAACACCATGCACCACCAGCGTGGAGGCAACTACAATGCCCCGCCAGCGTGGCGGCAACAACATGCCCCCGCCAGCGGTAGCAACAACATGCCACCCCAGACGTGGAGGCCAACAACATGCACCACCAGCCGTGGAGGCAACACATGCACCGCCAGCCGGGAGGCAACAATCATGCACCACCGGCGTTGGAGGCAAAACAACATGCACCGCCACGAGGAGGCAACAACAGGCAACGCCCGCGTGGAGGCAACAACATGCAACCGGCCAGCGTGTGAGGCAACAACATGCATGCGGCAATATAAAAAACAAAATTATAAAGGGTCACCATCAAACTAGCAGCAGAACTGAACAACTAGAGGTAGTAAAAAAAATCTCAAGCTAAACCTCATGAAACTGCAAGAACAGAGATCAGGAGGAGCCATGGTCAAGATGTGCAAAATACTCCCGATAATAAACTGAGTTTTGCAAGACAGGTATACAATACCAAGAATCTGTATTGATAAAGCCACTGGATGGCGAAACGTCTACAATAAAGATAACCAGATGTTGCACAAGTGTCTTAACTTTCAAACTGAGTTTTTTCAGAGAGTGTCAGCAATACTAAGTAGCAGCACAAAGTGAAGGAGTCAGAAGAATGTCACGAAATACTGTTACAATATTTAAATAAAAACTAAAGAGGACGGACTACGAGATGACATTATCGAGGCTAAACCTGTTCACAGCTTTAAGGAGAGGTATGGCTGAAACAGATGATAACAAACAATCACTAACTTAAAATACGGGCCTATATGACAGTGCACAACCCCATAAACATGCACCACACACACAACACACACACACACACACACACACACACACACACACACACACACACACACACACCCCACACACACACCACACAAACTGAGGGACAAAGAGGGGTAACCAGAGAGTATACCTCGACCGCGCAGAACACAAGAAGAAAAGACTACACAGAAAGGAGAGGGTACAGAGACGCAAGGAGGAACGAGAAGCAATGAAAATGAGCAGGACCCAGACACAGGAGGAAGGCAAACACACCCCACAGAATCGCCCACCAAAAGACTCCACCCGCGACATTCCCAACCAAACTGATCAACCTATACTACAACCCACCACTCAATTGTTTCCTCTGCCCCCAACCCCCATATCACAAACCTCAACACCAACAGCTGTCACTTATTGGCATTCTGACCCAACCCCCATCACACAAACCCCACCTACACCACAGCCCCAGATAGGCCCCCACCAAGGCGCTCGCTCTCCCCAACCCCCAAAAACTTGCATGACCACAATGATAGAAAAGAACTCTAGGTTTTGGTACACCAAACGCGATGAATAACGATAAACATGAGGAGAGGAAGAAAGAATCAGTGGAAAAATCCCCAACATCATAGCAGTCACAGAAACAAAACTCGCTGAACAATAAACATACACAATCTTCCCAACAGGATATCAGATCCTGAGAAAGATAGAAGGAGTAGAGGGAGGAGGGGTTGCACTGCTCATAAAACACCAATGGGAAAGACGGAAATGGAAAGGCATGGACATGATTGGAGAAAAGCACATTGTAGGTACAAATCAGCCGAGAACATAAAGTAGTCATTGGAGTGATGTATAACCCAGCCGCCACAGAACTGCAGGAGGCCCAAGAGAGTAGTACGAAGAAAACAACAGGTGATGTGGACAACACTAGGCTAGGTGGCAAGAGAGCTCACTCGAAGCAGAGCAAAAGATACTGTAATGGGGGCGATTTCAACCACAGGGAGATCGACTGAAAACCTGGAGCCACTGGGGGTCCCCGAAACATGAGAGCCAAGATGATGGAGGTGGTACTGAAAACCCATGCATCAACATGTCAGGAACCAACCAGAGAGAGAGGGAGGGGATGACCAGCAAGACTGATCTTGTTCACCCTGAGCAGTTTTTCAACATTGAGGACATCACTTACGAGAGGCCCTTGGACTAGCGACATGTGTTTCTGGCGTTTTGACTATATAGTAGAGTTACAAGTGGAGAAGTAACAGAAACTGAAGGGCCAGGCCAAGCCTATCAAAGGGGGGACTACACAGGTATGGAGAAACTCATGCAGGAGTTCAGTGACAGAGAAAGGTAGAAAATCAGTAAACGAGATGATGGACTATGTGGCAACAAAGTGCAAGGAGCAGAGAAAGTTTTGTTTCCCAAGGAAACAGAAATAATAGAAGACCAAAACGAAGTCCTTGTTTACCCGAAGGTTGTAGGGAGGCAAAAACTAAGTGCAACAGAGATGGAAAAGGTAACAGCGGCAAGGACCCAGGAAAACAAGGAGAGTAGTAGAGAGCCAGAAACGAGTATGCGCAGATAAGAGGAGGCCAGCGACCGTATGGAAAAACGACATAGCATCGAAAGTCATATCTGACCCGAAACTGCCTTGTATAGCCACATTAGAGGACGACAACAGTCAAGACCAGGTGATAAGGCTGAGAAAGAAAGGTGGAGAATCACAAGAAACGATCAAGAGTATGTGAGGAGCTCAACACGAGATTTTAAGGAAGTATTTACAGTAGAGACAGGAAGGACTCTGGGGGGAACAGACCAATGGGGAACACCAACAAGGAATACACCAACAAGTGTTGGACGACATACATACAGATGAGAGGAGGTGAAGAAACTGCTAAGGACATCGCTACCTCAAAGGCAATGGGACCGACAACATCTCTCCATGGTCCTAGAAGGGAGCTGATATGTTGTGCGTACCACTTACCACAATCTTCAACACATCCCTGGAAACTGGGGGGCAACTACCTGAGTATGGAAGACGGCAAATGTAGTTCCCATTTTTCAAAAAAGGAGACAGAAAAGAGGCACTAAACTATAGACCTGTGTCAGTGACGTGTATAGTATGCAAAATATGGAGAAGATTATCACTGGAGGAGATGGTTGAGCACCTGGAACGAAACAAGAGTATAAATGCCAACCAGCATGGATGCTCACGGAAGGCAAATCCTGAGTCACAAACCTTCTGGAGTTTTATGATAAAATAACAAAGTAAGATACAAAAGAGAGAGGGGTGGTGATTGCAGCTTCTTGGACGCAAGAAGGCCTTTGACACGTAGTATTGACTATTTACGTTTTTCCTCACAAGAGAATTAGTGCAGAAGCATAAGCATCAGCGCATATAACAGGAAGGACTGCCAATGGCTCAAAATACCTGACAGGGAGCAACAACGAGTCAGGTACGTAATGAATGTACACAGTGGCACCGGTGACAGCGGTCCCACAGGGTCGGTCCTAGGAACCAGTGCTATTTTGTGGTATTGTGAACGACCATGACGAAGGTAGACTCAGAAGTGTCCCGGTTTGCGAAGATGTGAAGTTATGAGGGAGAATAATCGATGAGGACAGGCAGGACTTCAAAGAGACCTGGACAGACTGGACACCTGGTCCAGCCAACAAATGGCTCTCGAATTTAAAATCCTGCAAATGCAAAGACATGAAGAATAGGGAGGGGCACAGGAAGACCACAGACAGAGTATACAGCTAGGTGGCCAAAGACTGCAATCCTCACTTCAGGAAAAGATCTTGGTGAGGAAAACACCGAGCAGGTCCTTCCGGAAAGCACACATCATCAATAACTGCTGCAGCATATGGGGGGGCGCCTGGCAAAACCCTGAGAACAGCATTCCGATACCTTAGTAAGGAATCATTCAAGACACTGTTTACAACCGTGTATGTCAGGCCCATACTGGAGTATGCACACCTTTTGGAACCCGCACTCGATAAAAGCCACGTCAAGAAACTAAAAGAAAGTTCAAAGGTTTGCTACAAGTTAGTTCCAAGCTAAGGGGAATGTCCTATGAAGCAAGATTAAGGGAAATCGCCGAACGAACACTGGAGGCAGGGAGGGTCAGGGGGAGACATATAACGACAAATAAAATACTGTCTGGAATAGACAAGGTGGACAAGACAGGATGTCCAGGAGGTAGGGGACACAGCAACAAGCGCCACAATTGGAAGTTGAAAGACACAAATGAGTCAGAAGAGAGAGTAGGAAGTATTTCTTCAGTCCATAAGTTGTAAGGCAGTGGAATAGGCCTAAAAATGACGTATGGAGGCAGGAACCATACACAGTTTTAAGACGAAGTTTTGATAAAAGCTCATGGAGCGGGAAGAGATGGCCTAGTAGCAACCGTGAAGAGGCGGCCAGAGCTAGGACTCGATCGACCCCTTCAACCCCACATAGGTGAGCACAAAGAGTGATGTCCACACACAGAACAGAGCCAGAAATGAATATGCACAGATAAGAAGGAGGCCAACGACAATAATGAAAATGACATAGCAGCGAAAGCCAAAATCTGACCCCAACCTGTTATATCAGCCACATCAGGAGGAAAGCAAAAGTCAAGGACCAGGTAAGCAGGCTAAGGTATGAAGGAGAGAGACCACAAGAAATGACCGGAAGTAATGTGAGACCTCAACAATAGATTCCAAGAAGTGTTGCACAGAGAGACAGAAGGGCTCCAGAAGACGGAGAGGTGGGGTACACCACCAAGTGCTGGACACACAGTACACACAACCGAGGAAGAAGTGAAAGGCTTCTGAAGTGTGCTAATACCTCAAAGGAATTGGAGCCGAATAACAACTCTCCATGGGTCCTGAGAGAGGGAGCAGAGGCGCATATGTGTACCCTAAAAAACAATATTCAACCACATCTAACGAAACAGGGAGAATGCCTGAGGCCATGGAAGACAGCAAATGTAGTAACAATTTTTAAAAAGGAGACAGACATGAAGCACTAAACAACAGATCAGTGTTCATTGACATTAGCGTATGCAAAATCATGGAGAAAATTATCAGGAGAAAAGTGGTGAACTACCTAGAATGAGAATGAATCTCATCAACACCAGCCAACATGGTTTTCAGGATGGGAAATCCTGTGTTACAAACCTACTAGAGTTCTATGACTGGGTGACAGCAGTAAGACAACAGAGTGAAGGGTAAATTTGTAAAAGGACACAAGTGCAACTAATGTGACATTTTATTGTGGCAACGTTTCGCTCTCCAGGAGCTTTATCAAGCCTTACACACAATACATGGCCACAAAGGGTAGAAGAAAGGCTCAAGTGAGGGTGCAATACTAGACGTACCATTTCAGATGTTTCAACTAGTGTAGTAGTAGTATAGTAGTAGTGACAAAAGTTGTAGTAGTAATACAATATGGTAGAGCAACTAATTCGTACATGAGTAAAAGGATATAAAAGCTATTACTGGGTAACATAAAAATAGGTGGACAAATATAGACTGGAAAGAGGCAGCAAGTGTTCAGTGTCACTCTCTGTATGTGCATTGTGTAGTATAACAGGAGAACTATGGATGGCAGGTTGACTGTTTCAGGAGGATTCTTTGCTAAGACTTCAGAATTGGTGACGCTGCGTTGTTTTGGTTTAATTTATTCGAAACAGCATCATGCTGATTTCGAGGCACTTGTGTCTGCGAAATTAGTTCTTTGAAACTAATTGGGCGTCTCTGAATTATCATGAAATGATTGTGAAATTCGGTGATGTCCACAGGCGTTGTTCAAGTTATCGTTCCTACATGCGTAATGTGTTCACTTGAGGCGGGTGTACGAGGTTTTCTTGCTGTTTCACTTACGTAAATCTTGTCACAAAGCCCCACAGGGTCTAGTGTAAACATCCTGCATTGACTGGGTTCTGGTGCTTGGATTTGTCCTGGTTAGATCCTTTTATTGAAGTGCGAGAAACGATGGCGACTCTGGTGTTAGCTTGTGAAAGTAGACAACAACCTAGTTTATCGGAAACCAACCAATAAAAATGATCTCACACACTCTATTCCAGTCAAGATAACCAAGACAAAAGATCATCATCATCGGGCTTTTCCTAAGAGCAAACCGAATTTGTAGCCTGAGTTGCTTGACGAGGAATAGTACATACATTCACCAAAACATTCACTGATTTACATTTTTCCTTCTTTTTTCATCAAAGAGCAAGAAAAGAGCTCTCCCGATCATTAATTCTCCACGCACCAACACACCCCACAAAGTTTTATAATCTTCCCAACAGCCAGGTTGCACTGAACGTGTATCCCTGAAGTACTTTCACAAGCTAACACCAGAGGCGGCCAGCGCTTGCCTCACTTCGATAAAGGATCTAACCAGGACAGAAAATCCAGCACCCACGAACCAGGCCAATGCCAGGGGTTTACACTATATCCTGTGGAGGCTTGAATAAAGCTCCTGAAGAGCGAAAAACGTGCCACAATAAAATGTCACAATAAGTTGCACTTTTATCCTTTTACTTTACTTATTGCCCGTAGTTCTACCAACTTTTATTACATAGTGGAAGGGTGGCAGATTGCATTCTTGACTGTATGAAGGCGTTTGACAACAATTCCACAAAAAGAATTAGTGCAAAAACTGAGGACCAAGCAGGATATCAGGGAAGGCACTACAATGATCAGGGAATACTTGTCAGGAAACAGCACGAGTCATGGTACGTGCGAGGTGTCAATGGGCACCATGACCCGCGGGGTCCCCACAGGGGTCAGTCCCCAGGACCATGCTGGTTTCTGGTATTTGTGAAACACCTGACGGAAGGAATAGACTCCGAAGAGTTTCTGTTTGCAGATGCCGTGAAGTTGATGAGAAGAATTCATTCGATCGATGACCAGGCAGAACTAACAAAGGGATCTGGAACAGGCCTACAGACCTGGACGAGCAATTAGCTTCTGGAGTTCTCCCCACCAGTGAAAAGTCATGAAGAATTGGGGAAGGCAAAGAAGACCGCAGATGGAGGTACAGTCGAGGGGCCAGAGACTACAATCTCACTCAAGAATAAGATCTTGGGGTAGTATAACACCAGGCACATCTCCCTGAAGCCGCACATCAACCAAATAACTGTCTGCAGCATATGGGCGCCTAGCAAACCTCAACACAGCATTCCGACATCTTAATAAGGAGTCTTTCAGCCCCTGTACACTGTGTAGTTAGGCCATATTGGAGTATGCGGCCCATCTTGAACCCACACCTAGCCAAGCAGGGCGTAAAGAAACTAAAAAAGTCCAAAGGTTTGCAACAAGACTAGTAGGCAACAATATGCACCACCAGCGTTGGAGCAACAAATGTACCACCCCACGCGACAGGCAACCCTATGTACCACCCAGCGTGGAGGCAACAATGTGCACCACCAGCGTGGAGCAGCATATCACCACCAGCGGGAGGCAGCATATGCACCACCACGTGGAGGCAGCAATATGGCACCACCAGCGTGGGAGGCATCAATATCACCACCACGTGAGGCAACAATATGCCACCAGCGTGAGGCAACAATATGCACCACCACGTGGAGGCAACAAGAGGCACAACCAGCGGGAGGCAACAATAGGTACCACCAGCGTGAGAACAATATGCACCACCACGTGGAGGCAACAATAGTCCACCACCACACGTGGAGCAACTATAATACCACCAGCGTTGGAGGCAACAATATGCACCACCAGCGTGGAGGCAGCAATATGCACCACCAGCGCGAAGGCAACAATATGCACCGCCAGCGTTGAGTCAACAATATGCACCACCAGCGCGAAGGCAACAATATGCACCGCCAGCGTTGAGTCAACAATATGCACCGCCAGCGTTGAGTCAACAATATGCACCACCAGCGTGGAGGCAGCAATATGCACCACCAGCGTTGAGTCAACAATATGTACCACCAGCGTTGGAGGCAACAATATGCACCGCCAGCGTTGAGTCAACAATATGCACCACCAGCGTGAGGCAGCAATATGCACCACAGCGTTGATCAAACAATATGTAACCCTACCAGCGTTGAGCACAATATGCACCGCCACCGTTGAGTACAACAAGATGCACACACCCAGCGCGAAGGCAACAATATCACCACCACGTTGAGTCAACAATATGCACCGCAGCGTGGAGTCAACAAATGCACCACCAGCGCGAAGGCAACAATATGCACGAACTAGCCGTTGATCCAACAATAGCACCGCCAGCGTTTGAGATCCAAAATATGCAACCACCAGCGCGAAGGCAACAATATGCATCACACCAGCGTGGAGGCAACAATAGCCACTCACCAGGTGGAGGCAACAATATGCCCACCAGCGTGGACTCAGCAATAGGCCATCGCCAGCAGGCGGAAACAATATGCACCGCCAGCATGGAGGCAACAATATGCACCGCCAGTGTGGAGGCAACAATATGCACCACCAGCATGGAGGCAGCAATATGCATCGCCAGCGTGGAGGCAACAATATTCACCGCCAGCGTGGAGGCAACAATATGCACCGCCAGCGCGGAGGCAACAATATGCACCACCAGCGTGGAGGCAACAATATGCACCGCCAGTGTGGAGGCAACAATATGCACCTCCAGCATGAAGGCAGCAATATGCATCGCCAGCGTGGAGGCAACAATATGCACCACCAGCATGCAGGCAACAATATGCACCACCAGCGTGGAGGCAACAATATGCACCACCACGTGCAAGCCAACATATGCCGCCTGCCAGCGTGAGGCCACATATGCACCGCCACGTGGAGGCAGCATTATGCACCGCCACGTGGAGGGCAACAATAGGCACGCCACGTGGTGGCACATTATGCACCGCACGTGGAGGCAACAATATGCACCACCAGCGTGGGGAGGCAACAATGTTGCATCACCACGTGAGGCAACAATATGCACTGCCAGCGTGGAGGCAACGATTGCACCGCCTGTGTGGAGGGAACAATAAGCACCACCCAGCGTCGGGCAACAATATGCACCACGCGCGTGGAGGCAACAATTGCACCGCCATCCGTGGGGAGGCAACAATTTGCCCACCACATGTCAGCCAACAATAGGCACCGCCAGCGTGAGCAACAGTATTCACCGCTAGCGTGGAGGCAAACAATATGCACCGCAGCGTGAGGCAACAATATGCCCGCCAGTGTTGAGTAACGACTCAACACCACGTGGAGGCAACAGTATTGCACCGCCAGCATGGGAGCAACATACACCGCCAGTGTGGAGGGTAACAATATGCACCGCCACGTGAGGCAACAGTATCACCGCCACATGATGCAGCAATATGCACCGCCAGGGTGAAGGCAACAATATGCACCGCCAGCGTGGAGGCAACAATATGCACCACCAGCGGGAGGCAGCAATATGCACGGCGCCAGCGTGAGGTACAATATGCACTGCCAGCTGAGGCGACAATATCAACCGCACCTGGAGGCAGCAATATGAACCGCCAGCGTTAAAGCAACAATATGCACCGCCAGCATGGAGGCAACAATATGCGCCGCCAGCGTGGAGGCAGCAATATGCACCGCCAGCGTGGAGGTAACAATATGCACTGCCAGCGTGGAGGCAACAATCTGCACGGCCAGCGTGGGAGGCAGCAATATGCACCGCAGTGTGAGGCAACAATATGCACCGCCAGTGTGGATGGAACAATGTGGTTTAGAAAGACACGTAAGCAAACAGTAACATATTTATTAGAAAACGTTTCGGTCCTGGGACCTTGATCACTTCTAACATACAGATTGTTGTTAAAGATTCGCCGGTATTTTCCCGGCCCGGGCCCTTCCAACGGTGGGTTGGCCCGGCACTGCTCCTGTCTAGGGAGTGTCTGAGACCTAAGTCCCTCCCATGGAGGGGCACAAGTAAACCCCCCTCATCTTGGTACGGTACAAACTCGGGCTCTGGCACCAACCATGCCCTAGAAGGGCACTGCATGTGTCGATCGTGCTAGCGCTTCTAACAAGACAGACGTAAAAGACATTATATTATATACGAGAGTGAGATGTGACGCACGTGAACCTGAGGAATGTCATAAGAACTAAGAATGAGGAACACTGTAGATGGCCGACAGCCCATGCAGGCAGTCCTTAATCAAATCAACCTCTGCCTAGGAGACGGGTAGACGATGAAATCATGGTGACTCCAGTGTTGGTTTGGGTTGGTGCTGCTTTCAGTATCATGTCTGCCAATGTTTTGAAATTTTGTAGTTTCCAGTGTTGCGTTCTAAGTTTCGGTGACGGCGATTAGTGAGCTTTCTACAACCGTCGGCTTCTGAGGTCTGGTGTCGGTGGAGAACGGAGCAGGTCCTCGTTCCAGTTCACAAATGCCCCTGAGTCTCTGTGGAGGACACATGCGTATCCCTTACATCGTCTCTGTTAGGAGGCATTCGATCACATTTCAGGCGGACTGCAAGATCTCTGGCCTGTCTCGCCTACATATTTCTTGGACAGAGACCCACAGGTATAGTGTTAGAACCTGCTTGTAGAATTGGAGGGAGGGGGGAGAAATGTGGGGCTGCGTTTGTAGGGAGGTACTTTGACAGAGGAAGTTTTATGGTGGAAACGTTGATGTTCCTCATAGCCAGTCCCGCGGAGTATTCGTGGCAACAACATCGCCACATGGAGTACTATGAACCTGTTTAGGGGCTGTCCATGGGCGGTTTTGAACCATCAATAAAGGTTTACACTTTGAACTCGAAATGATGGCAAACTTCCTTCCCTCGATGGTCTACTACCGTGCAATCTCCCGACGTGACCAAACTTCTCTTCATATGTATAGAAAACCTACCAACAAGGACAACTTATACACTTTTATTCACAACCAAGACACCCGCACTAAGAGAGGACCTCAGGGCTTCTTCTTGAGAGCGCTCGCATATCCAGCCCTTGTTTTCTAGAAGAAGAATGCACTAACTAACACAAGCCCTTTACACGTCTTCAGTTCCAGCCGTTCTTCATCCGAGATTGCATACTCAAGCACAAGCATCCTCAACAAACCGCCCATGAACAGCCCCCCTAAACAGTTTCATAGTACTCCCATTGGCGAGTTGCCACGAGTACTCCGCCGGGGCACTTGCTATGAGTAACATCCACCGTTCACCAAAAACACATCCTCTTCAAAGACCTCACTACGAAACGCAGCCCCACACCTCTAACCTCTACCGCAGCAGGTCTACCACTATTACCCTGTGGGTCTGTCACATAAAAATAGTTGTAGGCGAGACAGGCAGAGATCTTGCAGTCCGCCTAATGAGCATCGAAATGCCTCTAACAGAGACGATTAAGTAGGGGGCGCCTGTGTCCCTCCAAAGAGGACTCACGGGGCATTGATGAACTGGAACGAGCCACAACTCGTTCTCACCGAACCAGACCTCAGACTCCGACGGTTGCCTAGAAGCCCTCACTAATCGCCCGTCCACCGACACTATAGAACGCACACTGAAACTACAAAATTCAAAAACATTGGCATACATGATACTTAAGCAGCACCAACCCAACAACACAGGAGTCACATGATTTCATCGCTACCCGTCCTCATAGGCAGAGGTTTTTTGATAAGGACCTGCCTCGCATGGGCGAGTAGGCCTTCTACAGTGTTCCTCCATTCTTAGTGCTTAGGACATTCTGTAGTCACGTGCTCACATCTCACTCTCCTCTCCCGCCTATATATATAATGCGTTCTACCGCGTGTAAGTTAGAAGTGATCAAGGTCCAGCACCGAAACGTTTTCTAATAAATATGTTATAGTGTTTGCTTACGTGTCTTTCTAAACCAACTTGTCGGTATTTATTACCAAGCTTTATACCATGGAACAATGTGCACCACCAGCGTGGAGGCAACAATGTGCATCACCAGCATGGAGGTAACTATATGCACTGCCAGCGTGGAGGCAACAATATGCACCGCCAGTGTGGAGGCAACAATATGCACTGCCAGTGTGGAGGCAATATGCACCGCCAGTATGGAGGGAACAATGTGCACCACCAGCGTGGGGGGCAACAATATGCACCACGAGCGTGGAGCAACAATATCAACCTCCCAGCGTGAGGCAACAACATGCACCGCAGCGTGGAGGCAACAATATGCACCACCAGCGTGGAGGCAACAATATGCACCACCAGCGTTTAGGCAACAATAGCACTGCCAGCGTGGAGGCAACAATACACCTTCACCGTGGACAACAACAGGCACCACCACTTGAAGGAACACAATGCACACCAGCGTGGAGGCAACAATATGCACCACCACGTTTAGGGCAACAATATCACCGCCAGCGTGGAGGCAACATAGCAACCACCAGCGTGGAGGCAACAATATGCACCACCAGCGTGGAGGGAAAAATATGCCACCGCCAGCGTGGAGGCAACAAGATGCACCACCACGGGGGAGGCAACACTAGGCACCATACCTAGCGTGGAGCATCAATATGCACCACCAGCGTGGAGCAACACTATGCACCACCACGTGGAGGCAACAATATGCCCCCAACACGTGGAGGCAACAATATGCACCACCAGCGTGGAGGCAACAATATGCACCACCAGCGTGGAGGCAACAATATGCACCACCAGCGTGGAGGCAACAATATGCACCACCAGCGTGGAGGCAACAATATGCACCACCAGCGTGGAGGCAGCAATATGCACAACCAGCGTGGAGGCAACAATACGCACACCAGCGTGGAGGCAAACAATAACGCCACAGCCAGCGTGGAGGCCAACACTATGCACAGCCAGCGTGAGGCAACAATAATCGCACAGCCACGTGGAGGCAGCAATACGCACAGCCAGCGGGAGGCAACAATACGCACCGCCAGCGGTGGAGGCCAACACCATGCACCACAACGTGGAGGGCACATATGCCACCATCCCAGGCGGCAGCACAGCCCACCAGCGTGGAGCAACAATATGCACCACCACGTGGAGCAACCTAGCCACAGCCAGCGTGGAGGCAACAATATGCACCACCAGCGTGGAGGCAACAATACGCACAGCCAGCGTGGAGGCAACAATACGCACAGCCAGCGTGGAGGCAACAATATGCACCACCAGCGTGGAGGCAACAATACGCACAGCCAGCATGGAGGCAACAATATGCACCACCAGCGTGGAGGCAATAAAATCACAAAACCACAGCCTGGAGGCAACAATACGCACAGCCAGTGACGGAGCAACAATACACAGCCAGCGTGAGGCAACAATAGGCCACAGCCAGCGTGGAGGCAACAATACGCACACCAGCAATGCGCAACAATACGCAACGCCACGGGAGGCAAACAATAGGCACCACCCGCGTTGAGGCAACAATACGCACACCAGCGTGGGGGAGGGCAACAATACGCACAGCCAGCTGTAGGCAACAATATGCACCACCAGCGTGAGCAACAATACGCACAGCCCAGCGTGGAGGCCCAGACCACAGCCAGCGGGAGGCAACAATACCACCGCCGCGTGGAGGCAACAATATGCATAAACCCGCGTGGAGGCAACAGTACACACAGCCCGCGTGAGGCAACAATTACGCACAGCCAGCCGTGAGGCAACAATATGCACTACCGCCAGCGTGGAGGCAACAATAGTGGGTCCACCAGCGGGGGAGGCAACAAACGCACCGCCAGCGTGGAGGCAACATATGCTCCACCAGCAGGAGGCAACAATACAGCACAGCCAGCGGGAGCACAATACGCACCGTCAGCGGAGAACACATGCACCCAGCGTGAGGGAACAACATGCCCCACCAGCGTTGAGGGAACAACATGCACCACCACGCGGAGGGAACACAGCACCACCAGCGTGGAGGGAACCACATGCACCACCACGTGGGAGGGAACAACATGCACCATCCAGCGTGAGGCAACAACATGCACACCAGCGCAGAGGAACACATGCACCACCAGCGTGGAGGGAACAACGTGCACCACCAGCGAGGAGGGAACAACATGCACCACCAGCGTGGAGGGAACAACATGCACCACCAGCGCGGAGGGAACAACATGCACCACCAGCGTGAGGCAAACAACATGCAAGCACCACGTGGAGGCATCAATAAGCACCACCAAGCGTGGAGCAAAATAGCGCACAGCCACCGTGGAGGCAACAATACGCACAGCCAGCGTGGAGGCAACGATACGCACAGCCAGCGTGGAGGCAACAATACGCACCACCAGCATGGAGGCAACAACATGCACCACCAGCGTGGAGGCAACAATATGCACAGCCAGCGTGGAGGCAACCTAGGCACCACCAGTGTGGAGGCAAAACATGCCCCACCAGCGTGAGGCAACAACATGCACCACCAGCGTGGAGGCACCAATACCCCAGCCACGTGGAGGCAACAATTACGCACAGCCAGCGTGGATGCAACAATGCGCACAGTCAGCTTGGAGGCAACAATACGCACAGCCAGCGTGGAGGCAACAATACGCACCGCCAGCGTGGAGGCAACAACATGCACCACCAGCGTGGAGGCAACAATACGCACAGCCAGCGTGGAGGCAACAATACGCACAGCCAGCGTGGAGGCAACAATACGCACCGCCAGCGTGGAGGCAACAATAATGCACCACCACGGTGGAGGCAACCCATACGCACAGCCAGCGTGGAGGCAACAAACGCAAGCCAGCGGGAGGCAACAATAAGCACAGCCAGCGTGGAGGCAACAATACGCACAGCCAGCGTGGAGGCAACAATATGCACCACCAGCGTGGAGGCAACAATACGCACAGCCAGCGTGGAGGCAACAATATGCACAGCCAGCGTGGAGGCAACAATACGCACCGCCAGCGTGGAGGCAACAATATGCACCACCAGCGTGGAGGCAACAATACGCACAGCCACGTGAGGCAACAATAACGCACAGCCAGCATGGCGGCAACAATACCACACCAGCGTGGAGGCAACACATGCATCACCAGCTGGAGGCAATAATACGTAACCGCCAGCGTGGAGGCAACAATATGCACCGCCAGCGTGGAGGCAACAATATGCACCACCAGCGTGGAGGCAACAATACGCACAGCCAGCGTGGAGGCAACAATACGCACAGCCAGCGTGGAGGCAACAATACGCACCGCCAGCGTGGAGGCAACAATATGCATAACCAGCGTGGAGGCAACAGTACCACAGCCACGGGGAGCAACAATACGCACAGCCAGCTTGGAGGCAACAATATGCACCGCCAGCGTGGAGGCAACAATATGCTCCACCAGCGTGGAGGCAACAATACGCACCGCCAGCATGGAGGCAACAATATGCTCCACCAGCGTGGAGGCAACAATACGCACAGCCAGCGTGGAGGCAACAATACGCACCGTCAGCGTGGAGGGAACAACATGCACCACCAGCACGGAGGGAACAACATGCACCACCAGCGTGGAGGGAACAACATGCACCACCAGCGCAGAGGGAACAACATGCACCACCAGCGTGGAGGGAACAACATGCACCAGCCCCCCCAGCGAGGAGGGAACAACATGCAAAAAAAAAAAAAAACAAAAACCACCTAGCGTGGAAGGGAACAATATGCACCACCAGCGCGAGGGAACAACATGCACCACCACGTGGAGGCAAACAAATGCACACACCATCGGGAGGCAACATTACGCAAAAGCAGCTGAGGCAACAATACGCACCGCCAGTGTGGAGCAACAACACCACCACCACGTGGAGGCAACAATAACGCAACCGCCAGCGCTGAAGGAAACAATACGCACAGCCAGCGAGGAGGCACCCTACGCATCGGGCCAGCGTGGTGGCAACAGCATGCACCAACCAGCGGTGGAGGCAACAATACGAAACCACCAGCGTGGAGGCAACAATACCACCGCCAGCCTGGAGGCACATACGCTCCGCCAGCGTGGAGGCAACAATACGCACCACCACCGTGGAGGCAACAATACGCACCACCAGCGTTGAGGCAACAATACGCACCGCCAGCTTGGAGGCAACAATACGCACCGCCAGCGTGGAGGCAACAACATGCACCACCAGCGTGGAGGCAACAATACGCACCGCCAGCGTGAGGCAACATACCAACAGCCCAGCGTGGAGGCAACAATACGCCAATCGCACGTGTGGCAACAACCAGCACCACCAGCGTGAGGCAACAATTACGCACCACCAGCGTGGAGGCAACAATACGCAGCCGGCCAGCCTGGAGGCAACAATAACGCTCCCAAGCGTGAGGCCAACTATACGCACCACCACCGTGAGGCAACAATATCGCTCCACCAGCGTTTAGGCAACAATACGCACCGCCAGCGTGGAGGCAACAATACGCACCGCCAGCGTGGAGGCAACAACATGCACCACCAGCGTGGAGGCAACAATACGCACCACCAGCGTGGAGGCAACAATACGCACCACCAGCGTGGAGGCAACAATACGCACCACCAGCGTGGAGGCAACAACACGCACCACCAGCGTTGGAGCAACTATACGCCACCGCCAGCGTGGAGGCAACAATACGCACCCGCCAGCGTGGGAGGCAAACGCACCGCCCAGCGTGGAAGGCAACAACATGCACCGCCGCGTGGAGGCAACAACACATCACCACCCGCGTGGAGCAACAATACCGCACCGCCAGCGTGGAGGCAACACCATGCACCACCAGCGTGGAGGCAACTACAATGCCCCGCCAGCGTGGCGGCAACAACATGCCCCCGCCAGCGGTAGCAACAACATGCCACCCCAGACGTGGAGGCCAACAACATGCACCACCAGCCGTGGAGGCAACACATGCACCGCCAGCCGGGAGGCAACAATCATGCACCACCGGCGTTGGAGGCAAAACAACATGCACCGCCACGAGGAGGCAACAACAGGCAACGCCCGCGTGGAGGCAACAACATGCAACCGGCCAGCGTGTGAGGCAACAACATGCATGCGCAATAATTAAAAAAACAAAATTATAAAGGGTAACCATCAAACTAGCAGCAGAACTGAACAACTAGAGGTAGAAAAAAAAATTCTCAAGCTAAACCTCATGAAACTGCAAGAACAGAGATCAGGAGGAGCCATGGTCAAGATGTGCAAAATACTCCCGATAATAAACTGAGTTTTGCAAGACAGGTATACAATACCAAAAATCTGTATTGAATAAAGCCACTGATGGCGAAAAAAGTCTACAATGAAAGATAACCAGATGTTGCACAAGTGTCTTAACTTTCAAACTGAGTTTTTTCAGAGAGTGTCAGCAATACTAAGTAGCAGCACAAAGTGAAGGAGTCAGAAGAATGTCACGAAATACTGTTACAAAAAGATAAATAAAAACTAAAGAGGACGGACTACGAGATGACATTATCGAGGCTAAACGGTCACAGCTTTAAGGAGAGGTATGGCGAAACAGATGAAACAAACAATCACTAACCTTAAAATACGGGCCTATATGACAGTGCACAACCCCATAAACATGCACCACACACACAACACACACACACACACACACACACACACACACACACACACACACACACACACACCCCACACACACACCACACAAACTGAGGGACAAAGAGGGGTAACCAGAGAGTATACCTCGACCGCGCAGAACACAAGAAGAAAAGACTACACAGAAAGGAGAGGGTACAGAGACGCAAGGAGGAACGAGAAGCAATGAAAATGAGCAGGACCCAGACACAGGAGGAAGGCAAACACACCCCACAGAATCGCCCACCAAAAGACTCCACCCGCGACATTCCCAACCAAACTGATCAACCTATACTACAACCCACCACTCAATTGTTTCCTCTGCCCCCAACCCCCATATCACAAACCTCAACACCAACAGCTGTCACTTATTGGCATTCTGACCCAACCCCCATCACACAAACCCCACCTACACCACAGCCCCAGATAGGCCCCCACCAAGGCGCTCGCTCTCCCCAACCCCCAAAAACTTGCATGACCACAATGATAGAAAAGAACTCTAGGTTTTGGTACACCAAACGCGATGAATAACGATAAACATGAGGAGAGGAAGAAAGAATCAGTGGAAAAATCCCCAACATCATAGCAGTCACAGAAACAAAACTCGCTGAACAATAAACATACACAATCTTCCCAACAGGATATCAGATCCTGAGAAAGATAGAAGGAGTAGAGGGAGGAGGGGTTGCACTGCTCATAAAACACCAATGGGAAAGACGGAAATGGAAAGGCATGGACATGATTGGAGAAAAGCACATTGTAGGTACAAATCAGCCGAGAACATAAAGTAGTCATTGGAGTGATGTATAACCCAGCCGCCACAGAACTGCAGGAGGCCCAAGAGAGTAGTACGAAGAAAACAACAGGTGATGTGGACAACACTAGGCTAGGTGGCAAGAGAGCTCACTCGAAGCAGAGCAAAAGATACTGTAATGGGGGCGATTTCAACCACAGGGAGATCGACTGAAAACCTGGAGCCACTGGGGGTCCCCGAAACATGAGAGCCAAGATGATGGAGGTGGTACTGAAAACCCATGCATCAACATGTCAGGAACCAACCAGAGAGAGAGGGAGGGGATGACCAGCAAGACTGATCTTGTTCACCCTGAGCAGTTTTTCAACATTGAGGACATCACTTACGAGAGGCCCTTGGACTAGCGACATGTGTTTCTGGCGTTTTGACTATATAGTAGAGTTACAAGTGGAGAAGTAACAGAAACTGAAGGGCCAGGCCAAGCCTATCAAAGGGGGGACTACACAGGTATGGAGAAACTCATGCAGGAGTTCAGTGACAGAGAAAGGTAGAAAATCAGTAAACGAGATGATGGACTATGTGGCAACAAAGTGCAAGGAGCAGAGAAAGTTTTGTTTCCCAAGGAAACAGAAATAATAGAAGACCAAAACGAAGTCCTTGTTTACCCGAAGGTTGTAGGGAGGCAAAAACTAAGTGCAACAGAGATGGAAAAGGTAACAGCGGCAAGGACCCAGGAAAACAAGGAGAGTAGTAGAGAGCCAGAAACGAGTATGCGCAGATAAGAGGAGGCCAGCGACCGTATGGAAAAACGACATAGCATCGAAAGTCATATCTGACCCGAAACTGCCTTGTATAGCCACATTAGAGGACGACAACAGTCAAGACCAGGTGATAAGGCTGAGAAAGAAAGGTGGAGAATCACAAGAAACGATCAAGAGTATGTGAGGAGCTCAACACGAGATTTTAAGGAAGTATTTACAGTAGAGACAGGAAGGACTCTGGGGGGAACAGACCAATGGGGAACACCAACAAGGAATACACCAACAAGTGTTGGACGACATACATACAGATGAGAGGAGGTGAAGAAACTGCTAAGGACATCGCTACCTCAAAGGCAATGGGACCGACAACATCTCTCCATGGTCCTAGAAGGGAGCTGATATGTTGTGCGTACCACTTACCACAATCTTCAACACATCCCTGGAAACTGGGGGGCAACTACCTGAGTATGGAAGACGGCAAATGTAGTTCCCATTTTTCAAAAAAGGAGACAGAAAAGAGGCACTAAACTATAGACCTGTGTCAGTGACGTGTATAGTATGCAAAATATGGAGAAGATTATCACTGGAGGAGATGGTTGAGCACCTGGAACGAAACAAGAGTATAAATGCCAACCAGCATGGATGCTCACGGAAGGCAAATCCTGAGTCACAAACCTTCTGGAGTTTTATGATAAAATAACAAAGTAAGATACAAAAGAGAGAGGGGTGGTGATTGCAGCTTCTTGGACGCAAGAAGGCCTTTGACACGTAGTATTGACTATTTACGTTTTTCCTCACAAGAGAATTAGTGCAGAAGCATAAGCATCAGCGCATATAACAGGAAGGACTGCCAATGGCTCAAAATACCTGACAGGGAGCAACAACGAGTCAGGTACGTAATGAATGTACACAGTGGCACCGGTGACAGCGGTCCCACAGGGTCGGTCCTAGGAACCAGTGCTATTTTGTGGTATTGTGAACGACCATGACGAAGGTAGACTCAGAAGTGTCCCGGTTTGCGAAGATGTGAAGTTATGAGGGAGAATAATCGATGAGGACAGGCAGGACTTCAAAGAGACCTGGACAGACTGGACACCTGGTCCAGCCAACAAATGGCTCTCGAATTTAAAATCCTGCAAATGCAAAGACATGAAGAATAGGGAGGGGCACAGGAAGACCACAGACAGAGTATACAGCTAGGTGGCCAAAGACTGCAATCCTCACTTCAGGAAAAGATCTTGGTGAGGAAAACACCGAGCAGGTCCTTCCGGAAAGCACACATCATCAATAACTGCTGCAGCATATGGGGGGGCGCCTGGCAAAACCCTGAGAACAGCATTCCGATACCTTAGTAAGGAATCATTCAAGACACTGTTTACAACCGTGTATGTCAGGCCCATACTGGAGTATGCACACCTTTTGGAACCCGCACTCGATAAAAGCCACGTCAAGAAACTAAAAGAAAGTTCAAAGGTTTGCTACAAGTTAGTTCCAAGCTAAGGGGAATGTCCTATGAAGCAAGATTAAGGGAAATCGCCGAACGAACACTGGAGGCAGGGAGGGTCAGGGGGAGACATATAACGACAAATAAAATACTGTCTGGAATAGACAAGGTGGACAAGACAGGATGTCCAGGAGGTAGGGGACACAGCAACAAGCGCCACAATTGGAAGTTGAAAGACACAAATGAGTCAGAAGAGAGAGTAGGAAGTATTTCTTCAGTCCATAAGTTGTAAGGCAGTGGAATAGGCCTAAAAATGACGTATGGAGGCAGGAACCATACACAGTTTTAAGACGAAGTTTTGATAAAAGCTCATGGAGCGGGAAGAGATGGCCTAGTAGCAACCGTGAAGAGGCGGCCAGAGCTAGGACTCGATCGACCCCTTCAACCCCACATAGGTGAGCACAAAGAGTGATGTACACACACAGAACAGAGCCAGAAATGAATATGCACAGATAAGAAGGGAGGCGCAACGACAATATGAAAATGACATAGCAGCGAAAGCCAAAATCTGACCCCAACCTGTTATATCAGCCACATCAGGAGGAAAGCAAAAGTCAAGGACCAGGTAAGCAGGCTAAGGTATGAAGGAGAGAGACCACAAGAAATGACCGGAAGTAATGTGAGACCTCAACAATAGATTCCAAGAAGTGTTGCACAGAGAGACAGAAGGGCTCCAGAAGACGGAGAGGTGGGGTACACCACCAAGTGCTGGACACACAGTACACACAACCGAGGAAGAAGTGAAAGGCTTCTGAAGTGTGCTAATACCTCAAAGGAATTGGAGCCGAATAACAACTCTCCATGGGTCCTGAGAGAGGGAGCAGAGGCGCATATGTGTACCCTAAAAAACAATATTCAACCACATCTAACGAAACAGGGAGAATGCCTGAGGCCATGGAAGACGCAAATGTGTAACAATTTTTAAAAAGGAGACAGACATGAAGCACTAAACAACAGATCAGTGTTCATTGACATTAGCGTATGCAAAATCATGGAGAAAATTATCAGGAGAAAAGTGGTGAACTACCTAGAATGAGAATGAATCTCATCAACACCAGCCAACATGGTTTTCAGGATGGGAAATCCTGTGTTACAAACCTACTAGAGTTCTTTGACTGGGTGACAGCAGTAAGACAACAGAGTGGAAGGGTAAAGTAAAAGGACACAAGTGCAACTATGTGACATTTTAATGTGGCAAACGTTCGCTCTCCAGAGCTTTATCAAGCCTTACACACAATACATGGCCACAAAGGGTAGAAGAAAGGCTCAAGTGAGGGTGCAATACTAGACGTACCATTTCAGATGTTTCAACTAGTGTAGTAGTAGTATAGTAGTAGTGACAAAAGTTGTAGTAGTAATACAATAGGTAGAGCAACTAATTCGTACATGAAGTAAAAAGATATAAAAGCTATTACTGGGTAACATAAAAATAGGTGGACAAATATAGACTGGAAAGAGGCAGCAAGTGTTCAGTGTCACTCTCTGTATGTGCATTGTGTAGTATAACAGGAGAACTATGGATGGCAGGTTGACTGTTTCAGGAGGATTCTTTGCTAAGACTTCAGAATTGGTGACGCTGCGTTGTTTTGGTTTAATTTATTCGAAACAGCATCATGCTGATTTCGAGGCACTTGTGTCTGCGAAATTAGTTCTTTGAAACTAATTGGGCGTCTCTGAATTATCATGAAATGATTGTTGGAATTTCGGTGTTGTACACAGGCGTTGTTCAAGTTATCGTTCCTACATGCGTAAATGTGTTCATTGAGGCGGGTGTCGAGGTTTCTTGCTGTTTCACTTACGTAAATCTTGTCACAAAGCCCCACAGGGTCTAGTGTAAACATCCTGCATTGACTGGGTTCTGGTGCTTGGATTTGTCCTGGTTAGATCCTTTTATTGAAGTGCTAGAAGCGATGGCGACTCTGGTGTTAGCTTGTGAAAGTAGACAACAACCTAGTTTATCGGAAACCAACCAATAAAAATGATCTCACACACTCTATTCCAGTCAAGATAACCAAGACAAAAGATCATCATCATCGGGCTTTTCCTAAGAGCAAACCGAATTTGTAGCCTGAGTTGCTTGACGAGGAATAGTACATACATTCACCAAAACATTCACTGATTTACATTTTTCCTTCTTTTTTCATCAAAGAGCAAGAAAAGAGCTCTCCCGATCATTAATTCTCCACGCACCAACACACCCCACAAAGTTTTATAATCTTCCCAACAGCCAGGTTGCACTGAACGTGTATCCCTGAAGTACTTTCACAAGCTAACACCAGAGGCGGCCAGCGCTTGCCTCACTTCGATAAAGGATCTAACCAGGACAGAAAATCCAGCACCCACGAACCAGGCCAATGCCAGGGGTTTACACTATATCCTGTGGAGGCTTGAATAAAGCTCCTGAAGAGCGAAAAACGTGCCACAATAAAATGTCACAATAAGTTGCACTTTTATCCTTTTACTTTACTTATTGCCCGTAGTTCTACCAACTTTTATTACATAGTGGAAGGGTGGCAGATTGCATTCTTGACTGTATGAAGGCGTTTGACAACAATTCCACAAAAAGAATTAGTGCAAAAACTGAGGACCAAGCAGGATATCAGGGAAGGCACTACAATGATCAGGGAATACTTGTCAGGAAACAGCACGAGTCATGGTACGTGCGAGGTGTCAATGGGCACCATGACCCGCGGGGTCCCCACAGGGGTCAGTCCCCAGGACCATGCTGGTTTCTGGTATTTGTGAACGACATGACGGAAGGAAAAGACTCCGAAGAGTTTCTGTTTGCAGATGACGTGAAGTTGATGAGAGAATTCATTCGATCGATGACCAGGCAGAACTACAAAGGGATCTGGACAGGCTACAGACCTGGACGAGCAATTAGCTTCTGGAGTTCAACCCCACCAAGTGAAAAGTCATGAAGATTGGGGAAGGGCAAAGAAGACCGCAGACGGAGTATAGTCTAGGGGGCCAGAGACTACAAATCTCACTCAAGGAAAAAGATCTTGGGGTGAGTATAACACCAGGCACATCTCCTGAAGCGCACATCAACCAAATAACTTCTGCAGCATATGGGCGCCTAGCAAACCTCAGAACAGCATTCCGACATCTTAATAAGGAGTCTTTCAGGACCCTGTACACTGTGTAGGTTAGGCCCATATTGTAGTATGCGGCACCAGTCTGGAACCCACACCTAGCCAAGCACGTAAAGAAACTAGAAAAAGTGCAAAGGTTTGCAACAAGACTAGTCCCAGAGCTAAGGGGTATGTCCTACGAGGAAAGGTTAAGGGAAATCGACCTGACGACACTGGGGGACAGGAGAGATGAGGGGGACATGATAACGACATACAAAATACTGAGAGGAATTGACAAGGTGGACAAAGACAGGATGTTCCGGAGATGGGACACAGCAACAAGGGGACACAGTTGGAAGTTGAAGACACAGATGAATCACAGGGATGTTAGGAAGCATTTCTTCAGCCACAGAGTAGTCAGAAAGTGGAATAGTTTTGGAAGCGATGTAGTGGAGGCAGGATCCATACATAGCTTTAAGCAGAGGTATGATAAAGCTCACGGTTCAAGGAGAGTGACCTAGTAGCGACCAGTGATGAGGCGGGGCCAGGAGCTAGGTCTCGACCCCTGCAACCTCAACTAGGTGAGAATTAGGTGAGTACACACATGTGAATGACATGATGGAAGGGATAGACTCTGAAGTGTCCCTGTTTGCAGATGATGTGAAGCTAATGAGAAGGATTAAATCGTGTGAGGATCAGGCAGGACTTCAAAGAGACCTGGTCAGGCTGGACACGTGGTCCAGCAACTGGCTTCTCGAATTCAACCTTGTGAAATGCAAAGTCATGAAGATTGGGGAAGGGCAAAGAAGACCGCAGACGGAGTATAGGCTAGGTGGACAAAGGCTGCAACCCTCACTCAAGGAGAAAGATCTTGGGGTGACCATAACACCGAACACGTCTCCGGTGGCACACATTAACCAGACAACTGCTGCAGCATATGGGCGCCGGCAAACCTGAGAATAGCGTTCCGAAACCTTAGTAAGGAATCGTTCAAGACACTGTACCCTGTGTACGTCAGGCCCATACTGGAGTATGCAGCACCAGTTTGGAACCCTCACCTGGTCAAGAACGTCGAGAAATTAGAGAAAGCACAAAGGTTTGCAACAAGGCTAGTTCCGGAGCTCAGGGAAATGTCCTACGCAGAAAGGTTGAGGGAAATTGGACTGACGACACTGGAGGACAGGAGGGTCAGGGAAGACATGACAACAACATACAAAATAATGTGTGGAATAGACAAGGTGGACAGAGGCATGATGTTCCAGAGAGGGAACAGAGAAACAAGGGGTCACAATTGGAAGTTGAAGACCCAGATGAGTCAAAGGGATGTTAGGAAGTATTTATTCAGTCCTAGTCAGGAAGTGGAATAGCCTAGCAAGTGAGGTAGTGGAGGCAGGAACCATACATAGCTTTAAGATGAGGTATGATAAAACTCATCGAGCAGGGAGATAGAGGACCTAGTAGCTCTCATTGAAGAGGCAGGGCCAGGAGCTGAGGATCGACCCCTGCAACCACAATTAGGTGAGTACAACTAGGTGAGTACACACACACACACACACACACACACACACACACACACACACACACACACCACACACACATACATACACACACACACTAATGTCAAGGACGTAAATAAATGGCGCCGCAGAACGCAGTTAATTCTCGTGCAAAAAAACCCGACATACCTATGATTTTTTCAACATAAAATAGCACCTGATATTACATAATAATTTTGAGATAGAGTGATAAATAGTCACAGATATATATATATATATATATATATATATATATATATATATATATATATATATATATATATATATATATATATATATATATATATATATATATATATATATATATATATATATATATATATATATAAGGAACGCTCTTCTTGTCGAATAAGGTAAGCAAAAATTTGTGTATGCAATAATTTTGCAAAAATCATTCTAAACCTAGCGAAAAAAAATCATTTTGTTTGTTTATTATTAAATCATTGTAAACTTATCTGAAATATGTTTAGTTGGATTAGGCTAAATTAAATTGCGCTTGTTATAATAAGGTTAGAGAAGTCGTCTAAGGTTATTTTGGTACAAAAGATTTAATTTTTACATTAACATAAATGAAAAAATATATCTGTAAACGTATAAGAGAAAATTTTAGAAAGAACTTAATTTTAAATTAGTTCTTGCTAAATGACCAATTTTACCTATTCGGCACGAAGATGAAGATAGTGGTGAATGATTCTCTTCCTTATTCTCCTTATCTTGATCTTCTTTTCTCCTATAGTTTCCAGACATCTCCCATCTTTAATACTCCTTTTCTCCCCACTCACCCACCCCAACCCTCAGTCTCTGCCTCCTGACCTCCCCTCTCCCCATCCCCAAAACCAACTTTCTCCCTCCTTCCCACGACACTCCATTCATCACTCTTCAAACTTTCATTCATTAATGCGTGAAGAATATTTCACACCAGCTGAGTACTTGCTTCATCATTTGTTGTGAACAAACATAAACATCCACTTCTTCCTTCCCCTCTCACGCAGGAAGTGGAATGACCTACATAAATTAATTGTGGAAGCAGATTCCGTACCATTGTAAGGATAGGTAACCATTGGGAAGGAATAGTGAGAGAGGTCGTATATCCTGAGCATTGACTACCCGCTGGAGGTATACCTGGGAAAAAGTTTACGATGAAAGAAAGAGGAATATATCAGAGTACAAAAGAGCTTACTATGTGCAGGTGAGAAGTTGAATGCGAGCCAGTGGAAAAGGGAACTACAAGGAAAAACAATATACTAGAAGACAGAACGAATACTACACGAGAAATTTTTAACCAAGTGGAGAACAAAGACCGATGAATATAGAGAGCCATGATTCAGCCACTGATATAGAAAAGTAAAAGCAAGAAGAACCAGGGCAACGAAAAGCAGAATATAGAAAATGGATAAAAATAGAGAGAAAAAGAACGAGGAATAAATATACAATAAAGAGATAAAAGAGGTAGAGTGACAAATTGACAATGACAGCGGTAAAAAAGAAGAATGAAACAAAATAATTAGAAATGGAAGATAAGAGGAAAGACATGTTGTTGAATTAGACACATGTGCAACTCTTGGGTATCTTTGAGGAAACGTTTCGCCACACAGTGGCTTCATCAGTTCAGTCCCTCAACCTTGAGTCGATGTGTTCAGTCCATCAAAATTGATGGACTGAACACATCGACTCAAGGTTGAGGGACTGATTACCTCATTCTCCTCCTGTTCTTCAAGTTTCTCCTACGTATGGACTGATGAAGCCACTGTGTGGCGAAACGTTTCCTCAATAAAGATACCCAAGAGTTGCACATGTGTCTAATTCAACAACATGTCGGTTCTCTGAACCATTCATCTACAAGAGGAAAGACCCAAGTGATAATACCTAGGAGGGAAGGGGAACTAACGAGGAGGAGCGTGTATGTCTTCGTCATGGACAAAATATTTTAAGAACAGTGGTGCAAAACAGAAAGAAAAAATAAAATCAACAAAATAATGCATGAAAGCGAAGCTGTTGCTAATCCAAATAGATATGTGAAAAAGCAACGGAGTTGGTACCCCCCCCCCCCCGGGTATCCCAAGAGTACCAGCAGAGGCTCTACATGCACAGCTCTATTAAAAAAATAAAGTCGCTAGAGATAGGACACTTTCTAAAAAAAATCGTCATTTCCATATTTAAACTACATGTGTCTGTAATGTGCATACTCTCTGAGGTAATGGAGAAGATAATGAGGAGAGTGTTGGAGCACCTGGTGAAACACCGGGTTATAAACTACAGCCGACACAAGTTGAGAGAAGGTAAATCCTGTCTTACAAACTTACTCTAGTTTGTGTCAGGGAAACAAAAAAAAAAAAAACATGGAAAAGAGGGTAGGATAAACTGCACATTTATGGACTCTATATTACAGGAGACTAATAAACAAATTGAAAGAATTGGCAGAAATAACGATAAGGAGCACTTCTCTGTATGAAGAACTAATGGGCAAGAAGACAGTCATGGTTGTAGACGAGGTACCGGGATGAACGAATGTCAAGAGATGTGTCCCCACAAAGATCACTCCAATACTGTTCCCTGTATTTGTAAATTACATGCAAGAGATAAACTCGTACATATCACTACCTGTAGACGATGTAAAACTAATGAAAGTAAATGTCAGAGGAATCAGAGAAATAAAATAGCCTAGAAAAACTGCAGGATTGGTCCGACAGGTACCAAACGGACTTCAACTTCAAGAAGCGCAGTGTCACGAAAATAATGTGACAAGAAGACCGGAAACAGAAAACTGTCTGGGGAAAGAAAGATACTAGAAACTGCATACAACGACAAAAACACAGAAAAAAATAAAGTCATACTGTGGCTGGAACAATTTACCTAAGAGCGGGTTTTGGTTACAGAAGACCCAGGAATAAGAATGACATCAGGTATAACACAGGAGGAGCATGTCAGCTGAGTAATTGTGGCAGTCTATGAATATATGGCGAACTTAAGAACATATTCAAGTGCCTAAACAAAAAGTGTTTTACAACATCGTATGTTACATATATCAAACCTATTGTAGAGTACGCAGCACCAGCATGGAGCCCTCATCTAAACAAACCATGTTGTAAAACTTGAGAAAGTCCAGATATTAGCGTGTCGTCTAATCTAAGAGCTACAGTCTATGAGGGAAGACTAAAAAATAAATCTCACAACACTAGATAAGACCAATGAAGAACATGATCACTTCTCACAAGATACTCACAACACTCGATAGATCAGACAAAAACTCACTCTTTAAAAGGAGAAAACTGCACACAGAGAGACGCTGATGGAAGTTAACAACTAAACTGAGTTACAGAGACATCAGTAATTACTTACTCAGTCTACTCCCTAGCAAGTGGATCTGATTGGATGACTAGAAATGTTGAAAGTAAATTCAGTATACAATTTTCGGAAAACATTCGATAGGGTCTATTAATAATTAAGTGGTAAGCCATTGTTGGCTCTGCCCAGACCCAACTTAGTGCCAACGGGTAGCACGATATCACCTGTGTTAGTAGACAACGCTACAGGCAGCCCCACTGTCACCGTTGCTGGTAGTACAATATTAGTCAATGATGCTGACAGCACCATAATCATCGCTGCTGACAGCATCATAGTTACCGTTATCATATTTAGCATTGTTGGCAGTATTAGATTTAACATTTTGGCTCTATTACAATATATTTTTCTAAAAATACTATAGCACAATTAATCACTTGGTATATCGTCTACACAGTGACATCATAAAGCCATTGAAACTATACTCCGTATTTACTGAAGAGAAGGATGCAAGTTGCAGAGTAATATTTAATAGAGTAAAATTTCCGCTCTGTAAAAGCCAAAAAAAAAAAATAGCGAAACCTTGTATGAGCAAAAAGTGGCTCTACAGCTCTTGTTTTCATCTCATATAATATTTATCAAGAGCCATATTACCCACTTAATATTAATTAGCTTGTTTGATATTTTCTAGGAAGGAAGGAGCATTGCAAAATTATTTCTCACGTAATATATTACTACGTTAGCAAAATTTTCCTAAAAAATTGCCAAATTAATTATTTTTCTGATAATATCCGAATTCTAAGAGACAAGGATGGCCCTTCCCTCACCTCTGTGGTGGAGACATTAATAATTCACTGCAGAGGTACGTAACCTCGCCCACGTATCACTCTGTAAACCAAAATCTCTCCCCTGCGTAAATCATCCTATCATCAGGTGGAAATCCTGGAAGACTGGAACACTTTGATCAAATTACCCTGGCCGGTACCCTCCCCTGAGTATCCAGGAGTGATTGTGAACGAGCGTGGAACTCAATTACCAGGTCAGGTTTCACAGACTAAGCACTAGGGTGTAAAATGAGCCGAGGTATGAAACACCTTGTTAAAACCAGAGGGAGTCACCGGCGCTAACTCAAGTACCCTTCCTGCGCTGGTTGGTGTTCAATGACAGAGCTGCCTCTAGAGACAATGACAGAGCTGCCTCTAGAGGCAATGACAGAGCTGCCTCTAGAGACGATGACAGAGCTGCCTCTAGAGGCAATGACACAGCTGCCTTTAGAGACAATGACAGAGCTGCCTCTAGAGACAATGACAGAGCTACCTCTAGAGACAATGACGGAGCTGCCTCTAGAGACAATGACAGAGCTACCTTTAGAGACAATGACAGAGCTACCTTTAGAGACAATGACAGAGCTGCCTCTAGAGACAATGACAAAGCTACCTCTAGAGACAATGACAGAGCTGCCTCTAGAGACAATGACAGAGCTGCCTCTAGAGACAATGACAGAGCTACTTTTAGAGACAATGACAGAGCTGCTTCTAGAGATAATGACAGAGCTACCTCTAGAGATAATGACAGAGCTACCTCTAGAGACAATGACAGAGCTGCCTCTAGTGACAATGACAGAGCTGCCTCTAGAGACAATGACAGAGCTGCCTCTAGAGACAATGACAGAGCTGCCTCTAGAGACAATGACAGAGCTGCCTCTAGAGACAATGACAGAGCTGCCTCTAGTGACAATGGCAGAGCTGCCTCTAGTGACAATGGCAGAGCTGCCTCTAGAGACAATGACAGAGCTGCCTCTAGAGACAATGACAGAGCTGCCTCTAGTGGCAATGACAGAGCTACCTCTAGAGACAATGACAGAGCTACCTCTAGAGACAATGACAGAGCTGCCTCTAGAGACAATGACAGAGCTGCCTCTAGTGGCAATGACAGAGCTGCCTCTAGTGGCAATGACAGAGCTACCTCTAGAGGCAATGACAGAGCTACCTCTAGAGACAATGACAGAGCTGCCTCTAGAGACAATGACAGAGCTACCTCTAGAGGCAATGACAGAGCTACCTCTAGAGACAATGACAGAGCTGCCTCTAGAGACAATGACAGAGCTACCTCTAGAGGCAATGACAGAGCTACCTCTAGAGGCAATGACAGAGCTGCCTCTAGAGACAATGACAGAGCTGCCTGCATGAGACTCTAGAGACAATGACAGAGCTACCTCTAGAGGCAATGAAAGAGCTACCTCTAGAAACAATGACAGAGCTGCCTCTAGAGACAATGACAGAGCTACTTCTAGAGACAATGACAGAGCTACCTCTAGAGACAATGACAGAGCTGCCTCTAGAGACAATGACAGAGCTCCCTCTAGAGGCAATGACAGAGCTGCCCTCTAGAGACAATGACAGAGCTACTCTTCAAGTCCTAGAGCAATGACAGAGCTACCTCTAGAGACAATGACAGAGCTACCTCTAGAGACAATGACAGAGCTGCCTCTAGAGACAATGACAGAGCTGCCTCTAGAGACAATGACAGAGCTGCCTCTAGAGACAATGACAGAGCTGCCTCTAGAGACAATGACAGAGCTGCCTCTAGAGACAATGACAGAGCTACCTCTAGAGACAATGACAGAGCTACCTCTAGAGACAATGACATAGCTGCCTCTAGAGACAATGACATAGCTGCCTCTAGAGACAATGACAGAGCTGCCTCTAAGACAATGAAAGAGCTGCCTCTAGAACAATGACAGAGCTGCCTCTAGAGACAATGACAGAGCTGCCTCTAGAGACAATGACAGAGCTGCCTCTAGAGACAATGACAGAGCTGCCTCTAGAGACAATGACAGAGCTGCCTCTAGTGACAATGACAGAGCTGCCTCTAGAGACAATGACAGAGCTGCCTCTGGAGTTTACCTGGAGAGTTACCTAGAGAGAGAGTTTCGGGGGTCAAACGAGCCCCCGCGAGCCCGTCTGTGACCAGAGCCCTCTAGTGATACAGCGCTGATCAAACATGCGTTGCTGCTGGCTGCAGCAACCAACGTCAACGAGCCACAGCGCCGGTCTTGATCAGGAACTGACTGTAGGTGCCTTGTCCCAGCGGCCAGCTTGAAGACACGTGCCAGGGTCTGTTAGGTAATCCCTTTATGTGTGCTTGCAGGCCAGTTGAAGACAGTCCATCTGGGTCCCTGACACTTATTGTATGGGTCATTAACGTCTAGGTGACACCCCTGCTGCATTTTCATTGGGGGGATGGTGCATCGTCTGCCAAGTCTTTTGCTTTCGTAGTGAGTGATTTTCGTGTGCAAGTTCGGTACTAGTCCCTCTAGGATTTTCCAGGTGTATATAATCATGCATCTCTCCCTCCTGCGTTCCAGGGAATACAGGTTTAGAAACCTCAAGCGCTCCCAGTAATTGAGGTGTTTTATCTCCGTTATGCGCGCCGTGAAAGTTCTCTGTACATTTTCTAGGTCGGCAATTTCACCTGCCTTGAAAGGTGCTGTTAGAGTGCAGCAATATTCCAGCCTAGATAGAACAAGTGACCTGAAGAGTGTCATCATGGGCTTGGCCTCCCTAGTTTTGAAGGTTCTCATTATCCATCCTGTCATTTTTCTAGCAGATGCGATTGATACAATGTTATGGTCCTTGAAGGTGAGATCCTCCGACATAATCACTCCCAGGTCTTTGACGTTGGTGTTTCGCTCTATTTTGTGGCCAGAATTTGTTTTGTACTCTGATGAAGATTTAATTTCCTCATGTTTACCATATCTGAGTAATTGAAATTTCTCATCGTTGAACTTCATATTGTTTTCTGCAGCCCACTGAAAGATTTGGTTGATGTCCGCCTGGAGCCTTGCAGTGTCTGCAATGGAAGACACTGTCATGCAGATTCGGGTGTCATCTGCAAAGGAAGACACGGTGCTGTGGCTGACATCCTTGTCTATGTCGGATATGAGGATGAGGAACAAGATGGGAGGTAGTACTGTGCCTTGTGGAACAGAGCTTTTCACCGTAGCTGCCACGGACTTTACTCTGTTGACGACTACTCTGTGTTCTGTTAGTGAGGAAATTATAGATCCATCGACCGACTTTTCCTGTTATTCCTTTAGCACGCATTTTGTGCGCTAGAGACAATGACAGAGCTGCCTCTAGTGGCAATGACAGAGCTACCTCTAGAGACAATGACAGAGCTACCTCTAGTGGCAATGACAGAGCTACCTCTAGAGACAATGACAGAGCTGCCTCTAGAGACAATGACAGAGCTACCTCTAGAGACAATGACAGAGCTACCTCTAGAGACAATGACAGAGCTACCTCTAGAGACAATGACAGAGCTACCTCTAGAGACAATGACAGAGCTGCCTCTAGAGACAATGACATACCTCTAGAGACAATGACAGAGCCGCCTCTAGAGAGTATCTCGTTGCAAGAAACATAGACATCAGTTTTAACATCTCTCTGACGTATATATTTAAAGCACAGTATTATTACGTTTATGGAAAAACGCTAAATTCGTAGGAGTCATACACCGCATTGGGAATAAGAGGTAATCATGCAGCTCTGTATGACCCTTATGGGTTTAGCACTTAGTTTTGATGATGATGATGATAATAATAATAATAATAATAATAATAATAATGATAATAATAATAATAATGATAATAATAACAATGATTGACCCCAAAAGCGCATATTTTTCTACAAAAGTATTGATCATTAGTGTTGCTAAATAACTGTTGCAAACCTGTAAAAAACACAAATTGGTTTGATCTTAGAGATTATTAATCATAATTTGATACGTTTAAGGTTAATTGAGTACAGAGTAGTCATTAAGGCTGCATGTCACCTGCACACACCTGTCAAAATTATTATTATTATTATTATTATTATTATTATTATTATTATTATTATTATTATTATTATTATTATTATGTTCAATCCTGGTACAGGTGTGAACGTTAGGCATCTTTCCTTAAACTTATTGCCCTAGTTCACCTAGCAGTCAGTAGGTACCTGAGTGTTAGCTGACTGTTGTGGGTGGCATCCTGGGGAAGAGGATCAAAGAATCACAATGGAAATAAGACAGACAGATTGACTTTCTTGGTTTATTAACCCTCAGAGTTAATAATCACAACAATGCTGTAGTAAGAGAGTGCAGCTCGCAAAGAGAAAGGACCGAAGTTCGAATACCTAACGAGACGAGACATACGGGCAACTCTCCGAACGCCTCCTAGCTCTGCTTACCTAGCAGTAAACAGGTACCTAGTAGTCAGGCGACTATTGCAGGTTGAATCTTGGGAAAGAACGTAAGGACGCCAATAGAACTAAGCCAGTCTACCTGGCTTTGTCGGCTTATTCTTGGTTACCTCTTGGGTTATCTTATTCTTCTATATAGTGGCTTCTGCCTTCAAACGTAATAGTCAGCTATAAAAAAATATAATTTGCAATCTTGTAACTATTTATACTTATAATTTAACAATCATAACTTCGTGGAAGTTTTAACATTTTAGTTGTATCAAACATGATGAATAATTTATCCGACTTGATGGAGACTTTGTTCACGCTGCTGACCCCGACAACTACACTGCTGACCCCGACAACTATACTGTTGACCCCGACAACTATACTGCTGACCCCGACAACTATACTGCTGACCCCGACAACTATACTGCTGACCCCGACAACTATACTGCTGACCCCGACAACTATACTGTTGACCCCGACAACTATACTGCTGACCCCGACAACTACACTGTTGACCCCGACAACTACACTGCTGACCCCGACAACTATACTGTTGACCCCGACAACTATACTGCTGACCCCGACAACTATACTGCTGACCCCGACAACTATACTGTTGACCCCGACAACTATACTGCTGACCCCGACAACTACACTGCTGACCCCGACAACTACACTGCTGACCCCGACAACTACACTGTTGACCCCGACAACTATACTGCTGACCCCGACAACTATACTGCTGACCCCGACAACTACACTGCTGACCCCGACAACTATACTGCTGACCCCGACAACTACACTGCTGACCCCGACAACTACACTGCTGACCCCGACAACTACACTGCTGACCCCGACAACTACACTGCTGACCCCGACAACAACACTGCTGACCCCGACAACTACACTGCTGACCCCGACAACTATACTGCTGACCCCGACAACAACAATGCTGACCCCGACAACTATACTGCTGACCCCGACAACAACACTGCTGACCCCGACAACTACACTGCTGACCCCGACAACAACACTGCTGACCCCGACAACTATACTGCTGACCCCGACAACAACAATGCTGACCCCGAAAACTATACTGCTGACCCCGACAACTACACTGCTGACCCCGACAACAACACTGCTGACCACGACAACTACACTGCTGACCCCGACAACAACACTGCTGACCCCGACAACTACACTGCTGACCCCGACAACAACACTGCTGACCCCGACAACAACACTGCTGACCCCGACAACAACACTGCTGACCCCGACAACAACACTGCTGACCCCGACAACAACACTGCTGACCCCGACAACTATACCGCTGACCCCGACAAAAACACTGCTGACCCCGACAACAACACTGCTGACCCCGACAACTATACTGCTGACCCCGACAACAACACTGCTGACCCCGACAACTATACTGCTGACCCCGACAACAACACTGCTGACCCCGACAACTATACTGCTGACCCCGACAACAACACTGCTGACCCCGACAACTATACTGCTGACCCCGACAACTACACTGCTGACCCCGACAACTATACTGCTGACCCCGACAACTACACTGCTGACCCCGACAACTATACTGCTGACCCCGACAACTATACTGCTGACCCCGACAACAACACTGCTGACCCCGACAACTATACTGCTGACCCCGACAACTACACTGCTGACCCCGACAACTATACTGCCGACCCCGACAACTACACTGCTGACCCCGACAACTACACTGCTGACCACGACAACAACACTGTTGACCCCGACAACTATACTGCTGACCCCGACAACTATACTGCTGACCCCGACAACTACACTGCTGACCCCGACAACTACACTGCTGACCACGATAACAACACTGCTGACCCCGACAACTATACTGCTGACCCCGACAACTATACTGCTGACCCCGACAACTACACTGCTGACCCCGACAACTGCACTGCTGACCACGACAACTACACTGTTGACCCCGACAACTACACTGCTGACCCCGACAAATACACTGCTGACCCCGACAACTACACTGCTGACCACGACAACTACACTGCTGACCCCGACAACTACACTGCTGACCACGACAACTACACTGCTGACCACGGCAACTACACTGCTGACCCCGACAACTACACTGCTCACCCCGACAACTACACTGCTCACCCCGACAACTACACTGCAGACCCCGACAACTACACTGCTGACCCCGACAACTACACTGCTGACCCCGACAACTACACTGCTGACCCCGACAACTACACTGCTGACCCCGAACACTACACTGCTGACCCCGACAACTACGCTGCTGACCCCGACAACTACACTGCTGACCACGACAACTACACTGCTGACCACGACAACTACACTGCTGACCCCGACAACTACACTGCTGACCCCGACAACGACACTGCTGACCCCGACAACTACACTGCTGACCCCGACAACTACACTGCAGACCCCGACAACTACACTGCTGACCCCGACAACTACACTGCTGACCCCGACAACTACACTGCTGACCCCGACAACTACACTGCTGACGCCGACAACTACACTGCTGACCCCGACAACTACACTGCTGACTCCGACAACTACGCTGCTCACCCCGACAACTACACTCCTGACCCCGACAACTACACTGCCGACCCCGACAACTACACTGCTGACCACGACAACTACACTACTGACCACAACTACACTGCTGACCCCGACAACTACACTGCTGACCCCGACAACTACACTGCTGACCCCGACAACTACACTGCTGACCCCGACAACTACACTGCTGACCCTGACAACTACACTGCTGACCCCGACAACTACACTGCTGACCACGACAACTACACTGCTGACCCCGACAACTACACTACTGACAAAGACAACTACACTGCTGACAAAGACAACTACACTGCTGACCACGACAACAACACTGCTGACCACGACAACTACACTGTTGACCCCGACAACTACACTGCTGACGCCGCCAAGTACACTGCTGACCCCGACAACAACACTGCTGACCCCGACAACTACACTGCTGACCACGACAACTACACTGCTGGCCCCGACAACTACACTGCTGACCAAGACAACTACACTGCTGACCCTGGCAATTACATTGCTGACCACGACAACAACACTGCTGACCACGACAACTACACTGTTGACCCCGACAACTACAATGCTGACCCCGACAACTACACTGCTGACCACGACAACAACACTGCTGACCACGACAACTACACTGTTGACCCCGACAACTACAATGCTGACCCCGACAACTACACTGCTGACCCTGACAACAGCTCTGCTGACCCTGACAACTACGCTGCTGTCCCTGACATCTGCACAGCTGATCCCGAGAACTACGCTGCTGACTCTGACAACTACGCTCCTGACCCCGAAAACTACTCAGCTGATCCCGACAACTACGCTGCTGACCCCAACAACTACGCTGCTGTCCCCGGGAACTGCACTTCTGACCCCGACAACTACACTGCTGACCCCGACAACTACACTGTTGACCCCGACAACTACACTGCTGACCACGACAACTACACTGTTGACCCCGACAACTACACTGCTGACCCCAACAACTACACTGCTGACCCCGACAACTACAATGCTGACCAAGACAACTACACTGCTGACCCCGACAACTACACTGCTGACCAAGACAACTACACTGCTGACCCCGACAACTACATTGCTGACCCCGACAACTATACTGCTGACCCCGACAACTACAGTGCTGACCCCGACAACTATACTGCTGACCCCGACAACTACACTGCTGACCCCGACAACTATACTGCTGACCCCGACAACTACACTGCTGACCCCGACAACAACACTGCTTACCCCGACAACTATACTGCTGACCCCGACAACTACACTGCTCACCCCGACAACTATACTGCTGACCCCGACAACTACACTGCTGACCCCGAAAACTACACTGCTGACCACGACAACAACACTGTTGACCCCGACAACTATACTGCTGACCCCGACAACTATACTGCTGACCCCGACAACTACACTGCTGACCCCGACAACTACACTGCTGACCACGATAACAACACTGCTGACCCCAACAACTATACTGCTGACCCCGACAACTATACTGCTGACACCGACAACTACACTGCTGACCCCGACAACTACACTGCTGACCACGACAACTACACTGTTGACACCGACAACTACACTGCTGACCCCGACAACTACACTGCTGACCACGACAACTACACTGCTGACGCCGACAACTACACTGCTGACCACGACAACTACACTGCTGACCACGACAACTACACTGCTGACCCCGACAACTACACTGCTGACCCCGACAACTACACTGCTGACCACGACAACTACAACCGCTGACCACGACACCTACACTGCTGACCCCGACAACTACACTGCTGACCCCGACAACTACACTGCTGACCACGACAACTACACTGCTGACCCCGACAACTACACTGCTGACCCCGACAACTACACTTCTCACCCCGACAACTACACTGTTGACCCCGACAACTACACTGCAGACCCCGACAAATACAATGCTGACCCCGACAACTACACTGCTGACCCCGACAACTACACTGCTGACCCCGACAACTACACTGCTGACCCCGAACACTACACTGCTGACCCCGACAACTACGCTGCTTACTCCGACAACTACACCGCTGACCACGACAACTACACTGCTGACCACGACAACTACACTGCTGACCCCGACAACTACACTACTGACCCCGACAACTACACTGCTGACCCCGACAACTACACTGCTGACCCCGACAACTACACTGCTGACCCCGACAACTACACTGCTGACCACGACAACTACACTGTTGACACCGACAACTACACTGCTGACCCCGACAACTACACTGCTGACCCCGACAACTACACTGCTGACCACGACAACTACACTGCTGACGCCGACAACTACACTGCTGACCACGACAACTACACTGCTGACCACGACAACTACACTGCTGACCCCGACAACTACACTGCTGACCCCGACAACTACACTGCTGACCACGACAACTACACCGCTGACCACGACACCTACACTGCTGACCCCGACAACTACACTGCTGACCCCGACAACTACACTGCTGACCACGACAACTACACCGCTGACCACGACACCTACACTGCTGACCCCGACAACTACACTGCTGACCCCGACAACTACACTGCTGACCACGACAACTACACTGCTGACCCCGACAACTACACTGCTGACCCCGACAACTACACTTCTCACCCCGACAACTGCACTGCTGACCCCGACAACTACACTGCAGACCCCGACAAATACACTGCTGACCCCGACAACTACACTGCTGACCCCGACAACTACACTGCTGACCCCGACAACTACACTGCTGACCCCGAACACTACACTGCTGACCCCGACAACTATGCTGCTTACTCCGACAACTACACTGCTGACCACGACAACTACACTGCTGACCAAGACAACTACACTGCTGACCCCGACAACTACACTGCTGACCCCGACAACTACACTGCTGACCCCGACAACTACACTGCTGACCCCGACAACTACACTGCTGACCCCGACAACTACGCTGCTCACCCCGACAACTACACTCCTGACCCCGACAACTACACTGCCGACCCCGACAACTACAATGCTGACCACGACAACTACACTACTGACCACAACTACACTGCTGACCCCGACAACTACACTGCTGACCCCGACAACTACACTGCTGACCCCGACAACTACACTGCTGACCCCGACAACTACACTGCTGACCCCGACAAGTACACTGCTGACCACGACAACTACACTGCTGACCCCGACAACTACACTGCTGACCCCGACAACTACACTGCTGACCACGACAACTACACTGCTGACCACGACACCTACACTGCTGACCCCGACAACTACACTGCTGACCCCGACAACTACACTGCTGACCACGACAACTACACTGCTGACCCCGACAACTACACTGCTGACCCCGAGAACTACACTGCTCACCCCGACAACTACACTGCTAGACCCCGACAACTACACTGCAGACCCCGACAACTACACTGCTCACACCCCGACAACTACACTGCTGACCCCGACAACTACACTGCTGACCCCGACAACTACACTGCTGACCCCGAACACTACACTGCTGACCCCGACAACTACGCTGCTTACCCCGACAACTACACTGCTGACCACGACAACTACACTGCTGACCACGACAACTACACTGCTGACCCCGACAACTACACTGCTGACCCCGACAACTACACTGCTGACCCCGACAACTACACTGCTGACCCCGAGAACTACGCTGCTCACACACCCGACAACTACACTCACTGACCCCGACAACTACACTGCCGACCCCGACAACTACACTCCTGGCCACGACAACTACACTACTGATCACAACTACACTGCTGACCCCGACAACTACACTGCTGACCCCGACAACTTACACCTGCTGACCCCGACAACTACACTGCTGACCCCGACAACTACACTGCTGACCCCGACAACTACACTGCTGACCACGACAACTACACTGCTGACCCCGACAACTACACTGCTGACCACGACAACAACACCGCTGACCACGACAACTACACTGTTGACCCCGACAACTACACTGCTGACGCCGACAAGTACACTGCTGACCCCGACAACAACACTGCTTACCCCGACAACTACACTGCTGACCAAGACAACTACACTACTGGCCCCGACAACTACACTGCTGACCAAGACAACTACACTGCTGACCCTGACAATTACATTGCTGACCACGACAACAACACTGCTGACCACGACAACTACACTGTTGACCCCGACAACTACAATGCTGACCCCGACAACTACACTGCTGACCCTGACAACAACTCTGCTGACCCTGACAACTACGCTGCTGTCAATGACATCTGCAAAGCCGATCCCGAGAACTACGCTGCTAACTCTGAGAACTACGCTCCTGACCCCGAAAACTACTCTGCTGATCCCGACAACAACGCTGCTGACCCCAACAACTACGCTGCTGTCCCCGGGAACTGCACTTCTGACCCCGACAACTACACTGCTCACCCCGACAACTACACTGCTGAACACGACAACTACACTGTTGACCCCGACAACTACACTGCTGACCCCAACAACTACACTGCTGACCCCGACAACTACAATGCTGACCAAGACAACTACACTGCTGACCCCGACAACTACACTGCTGACCAAGACAACTACACTGCTGACCCCGACAACTACATTGCTGACCCCGACAACTATACTTCTGACCCCGACAACTACAGTCCTGACCCCGACAACTACACTGCTGTCACCGACAACTACACTGCTGACTACGACAACTGCACAGCTGACCACGACAACTGCACTGCTTACTCCGACAACTACGCTGCTGACCCCGACAACTACACTGCTGACCACGACAACTACGCTGCTGACCCCGACATTAAACGCTGACTACAATAACTATACGCTGACCACGACAACCACACTGCTGACTACGACAACTGCACTGCTGACCACGACAACTGCACTGCTTACTCCGACAACTACGCTGCTGACCCCGACAACTACACTGCTGATCAAGACAACTACACTGCTGACCACAAGTACACTGCTGAACCCGACAACTACACTGCTCACCACAACTACACTGCAGACCACGACAACTACACTGCTGACCCCGACAACTACACTGCTGACCACGACAACTACGCTGCTGACCCCGACAATTAAACTGCTGACTACAATAACTATACTGCTGACCACGACAACCACACTGCTGACTACGACAACTGCACTGCTGACCACGACAACTGCACTGCTTACTCCGACAACTACGCTGCTGACCCCGACAACTACACTGCTGATCAAGACAACTACACTGCTGACCACAAGTACACTGCTGAACCCGACAACTACACTGCTCACCACAACTACACTGCAGACCACGACAACTACACTGCTGACCCCGACAACTACACTGCTGACCACGACAACTACACTGCAGACCACGACAACTACACTGCTGACCACGACAACTACACTGCTGACTCCGACAACTACACTGCTGACTACGACAACTATACTGCTGACCATGACAACTACACTGTTGACCCCGACAACTACACTGCTGACTTCGACAACTACACTGCTGACAACGAAAATTACACTACTGACCCCGACAACTAAGCTTCTGACCCCGACAACTACACTGCTTACCCTGACAACTACACTGCTGACCCCGACAAGTACACTGCTGTTCCCAACAACTACGCTTCTGAGCCCGACAACTACGCTGCTGACCACGACAACTACGCTGCTAACCCTGACAACTACACCGCTGACCAAGACAACTATACAGCTGATTACGACAACTACACTGCTGACCCCGACAACTACTCTTCTGACCCTGACAACTACGCTGCTGACGCTGACATCTACACAGCTGATCAAGACAACTACGCTGCTTTGACAACTAGGCTGCCGACCCCGACAACTACGCTGCTGACCCCGACAACTACGCTGCTGACCCCATCAACTACGCTGCTGATCCCGACAACGACGCTGCTGACCCCGACAACTACACTGCTGACCCCGACAACTACACTGTTGGCCACGACAACTACACTGCTGTCCCCGAGAACTACGCTTCTGGCCCCGACAACTACACTGCTGACACCGACAACTACTCTTCTGGCCAAGACAACTACACTGTTGACCCCGACAACTACACTGCTGACCACGACAACTACACTGTTGACCCCGACAAGTACACTGCTGTTTCCAACAACTACGCTTCTGACCCCGACAACTACACTGCAAACCCTGACAACTACACCGCTGACCAAGACAACTATACAGCCGACTACGACAGCTACACTGCTGACCCCGACAACTACACTGCTGACCCCGACAACTACACTGCTGACCAAGACAACTACACTGCTGACCCCGACAACTACATTGCTGACCCCGACAACTATACTTCTGACCCCGACAACTACAGTGCTGACCCCGACAACTACACTGCTGTCACCGACAACTACACTGCTGACTACGACAACTGCACTGCTGACCACGACAACTGCACTGCTTACTCCGTCAACTAAGCTGCTGACCCCGACAACTACACTGCTGACCACAACAACTACGCTGCTGTCCCCGACAATTAAACTGCTGACTACAATAACTATACTGCTGACCACGACAACCACACTGCTGACTACGACAACTGCACTGCTGACCACGACAACTGCACTGCTTACTCCGACAACTACGCTGCTGACCCCGACAACTACACTGCTGATCAAGACAACTACACTGCTGACCACAAGTACACTGCTGAACCCGACAACTGCACTGCTGACCACAACTACACTGCTGACCACGACAACTACACTGCTGACCCCGACAACTACACTGCTGACCACAACTACACTGCTGACCACGACAACTACACTGCTGACCACGACAACTACACTGCTGACCACGACAACTACACTGCTGACTCCGACAACTACACTGCTGACCACGACAACTATACTGCTGACCATGACAACTACACTGTTGACCCCGACAACTACACTGCTGACCCCGACAACTACACTGCTGACCCCGAAAATTACACTACTGACCCCGACAATTACGCTTCTGACCCCGACAACTACACTGCTTTCCCTGACAACTACACTGTTGACCCCGACAAGTACACTGCTGTTCCCAACAACTACGCTTCTGACCCCGACAACTACGCTGCTGACCACGACAACTACGCTGCTAACCCTGACAACTACACCGCTGACCAAGACAACTATACAGCTGACTACGTCAACTACACTGCTGACCCCGACAACTACGCTTCTGACCCTGACAACTACGCTGCTTACGCTGACATCTACACAGCTGACAAGACAACTACGCTGCTCTGACAACTACGCTGCTGACCCCGACAACTACGCTGCTGACCCCGACAACTACGTTGCTGACCCCATCAACTACGCTGCTTACACCGACAACTACGTTGCTGACCCCGACAATTACACTGCTGACCCCGACAACTACACTGTTGACCCCAACAACTACACTGCTGGCCACGACAACTACACTGCAGACCCCGAGAACTCCGCTTCTGGCCCCGACAACTACACTGCTGACACCGACAACTACGCTTCTGACCAAGACAACTACACTGTTGACCCCGACAGCTACACTGCTGACCACGGCAACTACACTGTTGACCCCGAGAAGTACACTGCTGTTTCCAACAACTACGCTTCTTACCCCGACAACTACGCTGCTGACCACGACAACTACGCTGCTAACCCTGACAACTACACCGCTGACCAAGACAACTATACAGCTGACTACGACAACTACACTGCTGACCCCGACAACTACGCTTCTGACCCTGACAACTACGCTGCTTACGCTGACATCTACACAGCTGACAAGACAACTACGCTGCTCTGACAACTACGCTGCTGACCCCGACAACTACGCTGCTGACCCCGACAACTACGCTGCTGACCCCATCAACTACGCTGCTTACCCCGATAACTACGCTGCTGACCCCGAGAATTACACTGCTGTCCCCGGCAACTACACTGTTGACCCCAACAACTACACTGCTGGCCACGACAACTACACTGCAGACCCCGAGAACTACGCTTCTGGCCCCGACAACTTCACTGCTGACACCGACAACTACGCTTCTGACCAAGACAACTACACTGTTGACCCCGACAACTACACTGCTGACCACGGCAACTACACTGTTGATCCCGACAAGTACACTGCTGTTTCCAACAACTACGCTTCTGACCCCAACGACTACGCTGCTTACCACGACAACTACGCTGCTAACCCTGACAACTACACCGCTGACCAAGACAACTATACAGCCGACTACGACAACTACACTGCTGACCCCGACAACTACACTGCTGACCTTGACAACTACACTGCTGTCCCTGACATCTACACAGCTGATCCCGAGAACTACGTTGCTGACTCTGACAACTACGCTCCTGACCTCGACAACTACTCTGCTGACCCCGACAACTACGCTGCTGACCCCAACAACTACGTTGCTGTCCCCGGGAACTACACTGCTGACCCCGACAACTACACTGCTGACCCCGACAACTACACTGTTGACCCCGACAACCACCCTGCTGACCACGACAACTACACTGTTGACCCCGTCAACTGCACTGCTGACCCCAGCAACTACACTGCCGACCCCCGGCAACTACAATGCTGACCCCGACAACTACACTGCTGACCCCCACAACTAAACTGCTGACCAAGACAACTTCACTGCTGACCCCGACAACTACACTGCTGACCCCGACAACTATGCTGCTGACCCCGACAACTGCAATGCTGACCCCGACAACTACACTGCTGACCCCGACAACTACACTGCTGACTACGACAACTGCACTGCTGACCACGACAACTGCACTGCTTACTCTGACAACTACTCTGCTGACCCCGACAACTACACTGCTGACCACGACAACTACGCTGCTGACCCCGACAACTAAAACTGCTGACTACGACAACTACACTGCTGACCACGACAACTGCACTGCTTACTCCGACAACTACGCTGCTAACCCTGACAACTGCACCGCTGACCAAGACAACTATACAGCTGACTACGACAACTACACTGCTGACCCCGACAACTACACTGCTGACCCTGACAACTACGCTGCTCTCGCTGACATCTACACAGCTGATCCCGAGAACTACGTTGCTGACTCTGACAACTACGCTCCTGACCCCGGCAACTACTCTGCTGACCCCGACAACTACACTGCTGACCCCAACAAAAACGCTGCTGTCCCCGGGAACTACACTGCTGACCCCGACAACTACACTGCTGACCCCGACAACTGCACTGTTACCCCGACAACTACACTGCTGACCACGACAACTACACTGTTGACCCCGACAACTACACTGCTGACGCCAACAACTACATGCTGACCCCGACAACTACAATGCTGACCCCGACAACTACACTGCTGACCCCGACAACTACACTGTCTGACCAAGACAACTACACTGCTGACCCGACAACTACACTGCTGACCCCGACAACTATGCTGCTGACCCCGACAACTGCAATGCTGACCCCTACAACTACACTGCTGACCCCGACAACTACACTGCTGACTACGACTACTGCACTGCTGACACGACAACTGCACTGCTTACTCCCGACAACTACGCTGCTGACCCCGACAACTACACTGCTGACCACGACAACTACGCTGCTGACCCCGACAACTAAAACTGCTGACTACGACAACTACACCTGAGCTCGACCACGACAACTACACTGCTGACTACGACAACTGCACTGCTGACCACGACAACTGCACTGCTTACTCCGACAACTACGCTGCTGACCCCGACAACTACAATGCTGACCCCGACAACTACACTGCTGAACCCGACAAATACACTGCTGACCACAACAACTACACTGCTGACCACAACTACACTGCTGAACCCGACAACTACACTGCTGACCACAACTACACTGCTGACCACGACAACTACACTGCTGACCCCGACAAGTACACTGCTGACCACAACTTCACTGCTGACCACGACAACTGCACTGCTGACCACGACAACTACACTGCTGACCACGACAACTACACTGCTGACAACGACAACTACAGTGCTGACTCCGATAACTACACTGCTGACCAAGACAACTACACTGCTGACCCCGACAACTACACTGCTGACCACGGCAACTACACCCCTTTAAACCTCGACAACTACACTGTTGACCCCGACAACTACGCTGCTGACACCCGGACACCTACACTGCTGACCCCGAAAACTACACTGCTGACCCCGACAAGTACACTGCTGTCCTCGACAACTACGCTTCTGACCCCGACAACTAAGCTGCTGACCACGACAACTACGCTGCTAACCCTGACAACTACACCGCTGACCCCTACAACTATACAGCTGACTACGACAACTACACGCTGACCCCGACAACTACACTGCTGACCCCGACAAGTACACTGCTGACCACGACAACTACACTGCTGACCCCGACAACTACACTGCTGACCGCGACAACTACACTGCTGACTTTTACAACTACACTGCTGACCTCGAAAACTGCAGTGCTGACCACGACAACTACACTGATGACCACGATAACTACAGTGCTCACCCCAACAACTACGCTGCTGACGCTGACAGCTACGCAGCTGACCCTGGCCCCGACAACTACGCTGCTGACCCCGACAACTACGCTTCTGACCCTGACAACTACGCTGCTTACGCTGACATCTACACAGCTGACAAGACAACTACGCTGCTCTGACAACTACGCTGCTGACCCCGACAACTACGCTGCTGACCCCGACAACTACGTTGCTGACCCCATCAACTACGCTGCTTACACCGACAACTACGCTGCTGACCCCGACAATTACACTGCTGACCCCGACAACTACACTGTTGACCCCAACAACTACACTGCTGGCCACGACAACTACACTGCAGACCCCGAGAACTACGCTTCTGGCCCCGACAACTACACTGCTGACACCGACAACTACGCTTCTGACCAAGACAACTACACTGTTGACCCCGACAGCTACACTGCTGACCACGGCAACTACACTGTTGACCCCGAGAAGTACACTGCTGTTTCCAACAACACTACGCTTCTTACCCCGACAACTACGCTGCTGACCACGACAACTACGCTGCTAACCCTGACAACTACACCGCTGACCAAGACAACTATACAGCTGACTACGACAACTACACTGCTGACCCCGACAACTACGCTTCTGACCCTGACAACTACGCTGCTTACGCTGACATCTACACAGCTGACAAGACAACTACGCTGCTCTGACAACTACGCTGCTGACCCCGACAACTACGCTGCTGACCCCCGACAACTACGCTGCTGACCCCAACACGCGCATACCCGATACTACTGCTGACCCGAGAATTACACTGCGTCCCGCAATAACTGTTGACCCCAACACTACACGCGGCACGACACACTGCAGACCCCGAGAACTACCTCTGGCCCGACAACTCACTGCTGACACCGACAACTAAGCTTCTGCCAAGACAACTACACTGTTGACCCCGACAACTACACTGCTGACCACGGCAACTACACTGTTGATCCCGACAAGTACACTCTGTTTCCAACAACTACGCTTCTGACCCCAACGACTCGCTGCTACCACGACAACTACCTGCTAACCACAACTACACCGCTGACCAAGACAACTACACCGACTACGACAACTACACTGCTGACCCCGACAACTACACTGCTGACCTGACAACTACACTGCTGTCCCGACATCTACACAGCTGACCCGAGAACTACGTTGCCTGATCGACAACTACGCTCCTGACCTCAAACAACTACTGCTGACCCCGACAACAAACTCTACTGACCCCACAACTAAGTTCTGTCCCCGGAACTACACTGCTGACCCGACAACTACATGCTGACCCCGACAACTACAACTGTTTGACCCGACAACCACCTGCTGACCACGACAACTACACTGTAACCCGAAATTCCCAACTACACTGCTGACCCCACAACTACAAGCAACACCGACAACTACACTGCTGACCCCCACCAACTAACTGCTGACCAAGACAACTTACCTGCTGACCCCGACAACTACACTGCTGACCCGACAACTACCTGCGACCCCGACAACTGCAATGCTGACCCCGACAACTACACTGCTGACCCGACAACTACACTGCTGACTACGACAACTCACGCTGACCACGACAACTCACTGCTTACCGACAACTACTCTCTGACCCGACAACTACACTGTGACCACGACAACTACGCTGCTGACCCGACAACTAAAACTGCTGACCGACAACTACACTGCTGACCAACAACTACGCTTACTCCGACAACTACACTGCTAACCCTGACAACTGCACCGCTGACCAAGACAACTATACAGCGACTACGACACTACACTGCTGACCCGACAAAACTACACTGCTGACCCTGACAACTACGCTTTCTCCGACATCTACACGCTGACCCAGAACTACGTTGCTGACTCTGACATCTACCACCTGACCCCGGCAACTACTTGCTGACCCCGACAACTACACTGCTGACCCCAACTACACGCTGCGTTCCCCCGGAACTACACGCTGACCCCGACAACTAACTGCTGACCCCGACAACCACTGTTACCCCGACAACTACACTGCTGACCCGACAATACACTGTTGACCCGAAAAACATACACTGCTGACCCAAAACTACATGCTGAACCCGACAACTACAATGCTGACTCCCGACAACTACACTGCTGACCCCGACAACTACACTGCTGACCACAACTTCACTGCTGACCCGACAACTACACTGCTGACCCGACAACTATGCTGCTGACCCCGACAACTCATGCTGACCCCTACAACACACTGCTGACCCGACAACTACACTGCTGACTACGACTACTGCACTGCTGACCACGACAACTCACTGCTTACCCGACAACTACGCTGCTGACCCCGACAACTACACTGCTGACCCGACAACTACGCTGCTGACCCGAAAACAAACGCTCTACGACAACTACACTGCTGACCCGACAACTACACTGCTGACTACGACAACTGCACTGCTGACCACAACAACTACACTTTACTCCGACAACTACGCTGCTGACCCCGACAACTACATGCTGACCCGACAACTACACTGCTGACCAGACAAATACACTGCTACGACAAACAACACTGCTGACCACAACTACACTGCTGAACCCGACAACTACACTGTGACCACAACTACACTGCTGACCACGACAACTACACTGCTGACCCCGACAAGTACATGCTGACCACAACTTCACTGCTGACCACGACAACTGCACTGCTGACCACGACAACTACACTGCTGACCACGACAACTACACTGCTGACAAGACAACTCATGCTGACTCCGATAACACACTGCTGACCAAGACAACTACTGCTGACCCCGACAACTACAATGCTGACCCGACAACTACACTCCTGACCCGACAATACACTGTTGACCCGACAACTACCTGCTGACCCGACAAACACCTGCTGACCAAACTACACTGCTGACCCGACAAGTACACTGCTGTCCTCACAACTACGCTTGACCCGACAACTAACTGCTGACCACGACAACTACCTGCTAACCACAACTACACCGCTGACCCCTACAACTATACAGCTGACTACGACAACTACACTGCTGACCCCGACAACTAAAACCCCTGCTGACCCCGACAAGTACACTGCGACCACGACAACTACACTGCCTGACCCCGACAACTACACTGCTGACCGCGACAACTACACTGCTGACTTTTACAACTACACTGCTGACCTCGAAAACGCATCTGACCCACACATTACATACCTGGAAAGACCACGTTAACTACAGTCTCACCCCAACAACTACGCTGCTGACGCTGACAGCTACGCAGCTACCCGCCCCGACAACTACGCTGCTGACCCCCGACAACTACGCTTCTGACCTGACAACTACGCTGCTTACGTGACATCTACACAGCTGACAAGACAACTACGCTGCTCTGACAACTACGCTGCTGACCCCGACAACTACGCTGCTGACACCCGACAACTACGTTGCTGCCCCATCAACTACGCTGCTTACACCGACAACTACGCTGCTGACCCGACAATTACACTGCTGACCCCGACAACTACACTGTTGACCCAACAACTACACTGCTGGCCACGACAACTACACTGCAACCCGAGAACTACGCTTCTGGCCCGACAACTACACTGCTGACACCGACAACTACGCTTCTGACCAAGACAACTACACTGTTGACCCCGACAGCTACACTGCTGACCACGGCAACTACACTGTTGACCCCGAGAAGTACACTGCTGTTTCCAACAACTACGCTTCTTACCCGACAACTACGCTGCTGACCACGACAACTACGCTGCTAACCCTGACAACTACACCGCTGACCAAGACAACTATACAGCTGACTACGACAACTACACTGCTGACCCCGACAACTACGCTTCTGACCCTGACAACTACGCTGCTTACGCTGACATCTACACAGCTGACAAGACAACTACGCTGCTCTGACAACTACGCTGCTGACCCCGACAACTACGCTGCTGACCCCGACAACTACGCTGCTGACCCCATCAACTACGCTGCTTACCCCGAAACTACGCTGCTGACCCCGAGAATTACACTGGCTGTTCCGGCAACTACACTGTTGACCCCAACAACTACACTGCTGGCCACGACAACTACACTGCAGACCCCGAGAACTACGCTTCTGGCCCCGACAACGTCACTGCTGACACCGACAACTACGCTTCTGACCAAGACAACTACACTGTTGACCCCGACAACTACACTGCTGACCACGGCAACTACACTGTTGATCCCGACAAGTACACTGCTGTTTCCAACAACTACGCTTCTGACCCCAACGACTACGCTGCTTACCACGACAACTACGCTGCTAACCCTGACAACTACACCGCTGACCAAGACAACTATACAGCCGACTACGACAACTACACTGCTGACCCCGACAACTACACTGCTGACCTTGACAACTACACTGCTGTCCCTGACATCTACACAGCTGATCCCGAGAACTACTTTTGCTGACTCTGAACATACGCTCCCGACCTCGACAACTACTCTGCTGACCCCGACAACTACACTGCTGACCCCAACAAAAACGCTGCTGTCCCCGGGAACTACACTGCTGACCCCGACAACTACACTGCTGACCCCGACAACTGCACTGTTACCCCGACAACTACACTGCTGACCACGACAACTACACTGTTGACCCCGACAACTACACTGCTGACGCCAACAACTACATGCTGACCCCGACAACTACAATGCTGACCCCGACAACTACACTGCTGACCCCGACAACTACACTGCTGACCAAGACAACTTCACTGCTGACCCCGACAACTACACTGCTGACCCCGACAACTATGCTGCTGACCCCGACAACTGCAATGCTGACCCCTACAACTACACTGCTGACCCCGACAACTACACTGCTGACTACGACTACTGCACTGCTGACCACGACAACTGCACTGCTTACTCCGACAACTACGCTGCTGACCCCGACAACTACACTGCTGACCACGACAACTACGCTGCTGACCCCGACAACTAAAACTGCTGACTACGACAACTACACTGCTGACCACGACAACTACACTGCTGACTACGACAACTGCACTGCTGACCACGACAACTGCACTGCTTACTCCGACAACTACGCTGCTGACCCCGACAACTACAATGCTGACCCCGACAACTACACTGCTGAACCCGACAAATACACTGCTGACCACAACAACTACACTGCTGACCACAACTACACTGCTGAACCCGACAACTACACTGCTGACCACAACTACACTGCTGACCACGACAACTACACTGCTGACCCCGACAAGTACACTGCTGACCACAACTTCACTGCTGACCACGACAACTGCACTGCTGACCACGACAACTACACTGCTGACCACGACAACTACACTGCTGACAACGACAACTACAGTGCTGACTCCGATAACTACACTGCTGACCAAGACAACTACACTGCTGACCCCGACAACTACACTGCTGACCACGGCAACTACACTCCTTACCTCGACAACTACACTGTTGACCCCGACAACTACGCTGCTGACCCCGACACCTACACTGCTGACCCCGAAAACTACACTGCTGACCCCGACAAGTACACTGCTGTCCTCGACAACTACGCTTCTGACCCCGACAACTAAGCTGCTGACCACGACAACTACGCTGCTAACCCTGACAACTACACCGCTGACCCCTACAACTATACAGCTGACTACGACAACTACACTGCTGACCCCGACAACTACACTGCTGACCCCGACAAGTACACTGCTGACCACGACAACTACACTGCTGACCCCGACAACTACACTGCTGACCGCGACAACTACACTGCTGACTTTTACAACTACACTGCTGACCTCGAAAACTGCAGTGCTGACCACGACAACTACACTGATGACCACGATAACTACAGTGCTCACCCCAACAACTACGCTGCTGACGCTGACAGCTACGCAGCTGACCCTGGCCCCGACAACTACGCTGCTGACCCTGACAACGACGCTGCTGACCCCGACAACTATGCTGCTTACTCCAACAACTACGCTGCTGACCCCAACAACCACGCTGCTGACCCCGGCAACTACACTGCTGTCCCCAACAACTACGCTGCTGACCCCACCAACTACGCTGCTGACCCCGGCAACTGCGCTGCTGACGCTGACAGCTACGCTGCTGACCCTGACCCCAACAACTACGCTGCTGACCCCGGCAGCTACACTGCTGACCACGACAACTACGTTGCTGACCCAAACAACTACGCTGCTGACCCCGGCAAGTACGCTGCTGACCCCGACAATTACGCTGCTGACCCCAACAACTACGCTGCTGACCCCAACAGCTACGCTGCTGACCCCGACAACTACACTGCTGGCCACGACAACTAGGCTGCTGACACAGACAACAACACTGCTGAGCACGACAACTACACTGCTGACCACGAGAACTACAGTGCTGGCGCCGACAAGTACATTGCTGACCCCGTCAACTACACTGTTGACCCCGACAACTACGGTCCTGATACCGACAACAACGCTGCTGACCCCGACAACTAAGCTGCTAACCATGACAACTACGCTGCTGACCCGGAAAACTATGCTGCTGACTTCGACAACTACACTGCTGACCCCGATACCTACACTGGTGACCCCGAAAGCTACACTGCTCACCTCGGCAACTACGCTGCTGACCCTGACGACAACACTGCTCACCCCGACAACTACGCTGCTGAACCCGACAACTACGCTCCTGATCATGACAACTACACTGCTGACCCCGACAACTACACTGCTGACCCCTACGACTTCGCTGCTGCCGCTGACAACTACACTGCTGACCCCGACAACTACGCAGCTTTCCTCGACGACTACGCTGCTGACACCGACAGCTACGCTGCTAACCCCGACAACTACGCTGCTGACCCCGACAAATACACTGCTAACACGAACAACTACGCTGCTGACTCCGACAACTACACTGCTGACCGCGACAACTACGCTGCTGACGCCGACAACTACGCTGCTGACCCCGAGAACTACAATGTTGACCACGACAACTACACTGCTGACCCCGGCAACGGCGCTGCTGACACCAACAACTACACTGCTGACCCCGTCAATAGCACTACTGACCACTACAACTACGCTGCTGACCCCGAGAACTACGCTGGTGACCCTGACAACTACGCTGCTGACCCCGACAACTACACTGCTGACTCCGACAACTACGCTGCTGACCCCGACAACTACGTTGCTTACCCCGACATGTACACTGCTGACCCCGACAACTACGCTGCTGACCCTGACAACTACACTTGTGACCCCGACAATTTCGCTGCTGACCCCGAGAACTACGCTGCTAACCCTGACAACTACGCTGCTGACCCACGGCAACTACACTGCTGATCCCGACAACTACGCTTCTTACCCCGACAACTACACTGCTGACCCCGACAACTACACTGCTGACCCCGACAACTACGCTGCTGATCCTGACAACTACACTTGTGACCCCGACAACTACGCTTCTGACCCCGACAACTACACTGCTTACCCCGACAACTACGCTGCTGATCCTGGCAACTACACTTGTGACCCCGACAACTACGCTGCTAACCCCGACAATTACGCTGCTAACTCACGGCAACTACACTGCTGACCCCGAAAACTTCGCTGCTAACCCCGACAACGACGCTGCTGACCCACGGCAGCTACACTGCTGACCACGACAACTACACCGCTGACCCCTACAACTACACTGTTGACCCCTACAACTACGCTGCTGATCCCGACAACTACGCAACTAACCCTGACAACTACGCTGCTGACCCTGACAACTACACTGCTGACCCTGACAACTACACTGCTGACCCAGGCATCTACGTTTCTGACCCCGACAACTACACAGATGACCCCGATAACTACGCTTCTGACCCCGACAACTACGCTGCTTATCCTGACAACTACACCGCTGACCCCGACAGCTATGCTACTGACCCCGAGAACTACACAGCTGACCCCGACAACTACACTGCTGACCCCTACAACTACTCTCCTTACCCCAACAACTACGCTCCTGACCCCGACAGCTACACTGCTAACCCCGACAACTACACTGCGGTCTCCGATAACTAAGCTGTTGACCCCGACAACTACGCTGCTGACCCTCTCAACTGCACTGTTGACCCCGACAACTACGCTGATGACCCCGACAACTACACTGCGGTCTCCGATAACTAAGCTGATGACCCCGACAACTACACTGCTGACCCTCTCAACTACACTGTTGACCCCGACAACTACGCTGATGACCCCGACAACTACGCTGTGGACTCTGGCAACTACACTGCTGACTCCGACAACTACGGTGCTGACGCCACTGAAATTAACCGCTGACACACTAGACTAACTTTGATGTGCATACGTTATGATGACGTATGCTGTAACACAGCTGCTCGTGTTAACTGACTGTTAACATCACTAGTTACTTAACTGACTAGTATCGTAGTTACTTAACTGAACTGCCGTGTAGTACTTAACTGTCACATGTAGTTACTTAACTGTCAGCAGTGTATTACTTAACTGTCAGCAGTGACTAGTTACTTAACTGTCAGCAGTGTAGTTACTTAACTGTCAGCAGTGTAGTTACTTAACTGTCAGCAGTGTAGTTACTTAACTGTCAGCAGTGTAGTTACTTAACTGTCAGCAGTGTAGTTACTTAACTGTCAGCAGTGTAGTTACTTAACTGTCAGCAGTGTAGTTACTTAACTGTCAGCAGTGTAGTTACTTAACTGTCAGCAGTGTAGTTACTTAACTGTCAGCAGTGTAGTTACTTAACTGTCAGCAGTGTAGTTACTTAACTGTCAGCAGTGTAGTTACTTAACTGTCAGCAGTGTAGTTACTTAACTGTCAGCAGTGTAGTTACTTAACTGACAGCAGTGTAGTTACTTAACTGTCAGCAGTGTAGTTACTTAACTGACAGCAGTGTAGTTACTTAACTGCAGCAGTGTAGTTACTTAACTGACAGCAGTGTAGTTACTTAACTGTCAGCAGTGTAGTTACTTAACATGTACAGCAGTGTAGTTACTTAACTGACAGCAGTGTAGTTACTTAACTGACAGCAGTGTAGTTACTTAACTGACAGCAGTGTAGTTACTTAACTGACAGCATTAGTTACTTAACTGACAGCAGTGTAGTTACTTAACTGACAGCAGTGTAGTTACTTAACTGACAGCAGTGTAGTTACTTAACTGACAGCAGTGTAGTTACTTAACTGACAGCAGTGTAGTTACTTAACTGACAGCAGTTAGTTACTTAACTGACAGCAGTGTAGTTACTTAACTGACAGCAGTTAGTTACTTAACTGACAGCAGTTAGTTACTTAACTGACAGCAGTGTAGTTACTTAACTGACAGCAGTTAGTTACTTAACTGACAGCAGTATAGTACTTAACTGACAGCAGTGTAGTACTTAACTGACAGCAGTGTAGTACTTAACTGACAGCAGTGTAGTTACTTAACTGACAGCAGTTAGTTACAACTGACAGCAGTATAGTTACTTAACTGACAGCAGTATAGTACTAACTGACAGCAGTTAGTACTAACTGACAGCAGTTAGTTACTTAACTGACAGCAGTGTAGTACTCAACTGACAGCAGTTAGTACTTAACTGACAGCAGTATAGTTACTTAACTGACAGCAGTATAGTACTTAACTGACAGCAGTTAGATTACTTAACTGACAGCAGTATAGTTACTTAACTGACAGCAGTGTAGTTACTTAACTGACAGCAGTGTAGTTACTTAACTGACAGCAGTATAGTTACTTAACTGACAGCAGTGTAGTTACTTAACTGACAGCAGTGTAGTTACTTAACTGACAGCAGTGTAGTTACTTAACTGACAGCAGTATAGTTACTTAACTGACAGCAGTGTAGTTACTTAACTGACAGCAGTGTAGTTACTTAACTGACAGCAGTAGTTACTTAACTGACAGCATGTATTACTTAACTGACAGCAGTTAGTACTAATGACAGATTAGCTACTAACTGACAGCAGTATAGTACTAACTGACAGCAGTATAGTTACTCAACTGACAGCAAGATACTGACGCAGTTAGCTACTCAACTGACAGCAGTTGTACTCAATACCTTAACACTGCACTGCAGAGTATTACTTAACTGACAGCAGTATAGTACTCAACTGACAGCAGTATAGCTACTCAACTGACAGCAGTATAGCTACTCAACTGACAGCAGTATAGCTACTCAACTGACAGCAGTATAGCTACTCAACTGACAGCAGTATAGTTTACTCAACTGACAGCAGTATAGTACTAACTGACAGCAGTATAGCTACTCAACTGACAGCAGTATAGCTACTCAACTGACAGCAGTATAGCTACTCAACTGACAGCAGTTAGCTACTCAACTGACAGCATGTATAGTACTCAACTGACAGCAGTATAGCTTACTCAACTGACAGCAGTTATAGCTACTCAACTGACAGCATGTAAGCTACTCAACTGACAGCAGTAGTAACTACTCAACTGACAGCAGTATAGCTACTCAACTGACAGCATGTATAGCTACTCAACTGACAGCATTAATCAGCTAGTACTCAACTGACAGCAGTATAGCTACTCAACTGACAGCAGTATAGCTACTCAACTGACAGCAGTATAGCTACTCAACTGACAGCAGTATAAGCTTACTCAACTGACAGCAGTATAGCTACTCAACTGACAGCATTATAGCTACTCAACTGACAGCAGTATAGTACTAACTGACAGCAGTATAGCTACTCAACTGACAGCAGTATAGTTACTCAACTGACAGCAGTATAGCTACTCAACTGACAGCAGTGTAATTACTTAACTGACAGCAGTGTAGTTACTTAACTGACAGCAGTATAGTTACTTAACTTATAGCAGTATAGTTACTTAACTGACTGCAGTGTAGTTACTTAACTGACAGCAGTGTAGTTACTTAACTGACAGCAGTGTAGTTACTTAACTGACAGCAGTGTAGTTACTTAACTGACAGCAGTGTAGTTACTTAACTGACAGCAGTGTAGTTACTTAACTGACAGCAGTGTAGTTACTTAACTGACAGCAGTGTAGTTACTTAACTGACAGCAGTGTAGTTACTTAACTGACAGCAGTTAGTTACTTAACGTGACAGCAGTGTAGTTACTTAACTGACAGCAGTGTAGTTACTTAACTGACAGCAGTGTAGTACTTAACTGACAGCAGTTGTAGTTACTTAACTGACAGCAGTGTAGTTACTTAACTGACAGCAGTGTAGTTACTTAACTGACAGCAGTGTAGTTACTTAACTGACAGCAGAATAGTTACTTAAGTGAGAGCAGTATATCTACTCAACTGACAGCATTGTAGCTACTCAACTGACAGCAGTATAGCTACTCAACTGACAGCAGTATAGCTACTCAACTGACAGAGTATAGCTACTCAACTGACAGCAGTATAGCTACTCAACTGACAGCATTATAGCTACTCAATGACAGCATAGTACAACTGACAGCATTATAGCTACTCAACTGACAGCATATAGCTACTCAACTGACAGCAGTATAGCTACTCAACTGACAGCATATAGTACTCAACTGACCTAACTACTAACTGACAGCATTATAGCTACTCAACTGACAGCATTATAGCTACTCAACTGACAGCATTATAGCTACTCAACTGACAGCAGTATAGCTACTCAAGTGACAGCAGTATAACTACTCAACTGACAGCATTATAGCTACTCAACTGACAGCATTATAGCTACTCAACTGATAGCATTATAGCTACTCAACTGACAGCATTATAGCTACTCAACTGACAGCATTATAGCTACTCAACTGACAGCAGTATAGCTACTCAAGTGACAGCAGTATAACTACTCAACTGACAGCATTATAGCTACTCAACTGACAGCATTATAGCTACTCAACTGACAGCATTATAGCTACTCAACTGACAGCAGTATAGCTACTCAACTGACAGCAGTATAGCTACTCAACTGACTAGCAGTATAGTACTCAACTGACAGCATATAGCTACTCAACTGACAGCAGTATACTACTCAACTGACAGCAGTATGTACTAGACAGCAGTTATACTCAACTGACAGCAGTATAGCTACTCAACTGACAGCAGTATAGCTACTCAACTGACAGCAGTATAGCTACTCAACTGACAGCAGTTAGCTACTCAACTGACAGCAGTTAGTACTCAACTGACAGCAGTATACTAACTCAACTGACAGCAGTATAGCTACTCAACTGACAGCATGTATTAACTGCGCATGTACTCAACTGACAGCAGTATAGCTACTCAACTGACAGCAGTATAGCTACTCAACTGCAGCAGTATACTAATGACAGCATTAGTCTAACTGACAGCAGTATAGTACTAACTGACAGCAGTATAGCTACTCAACTGACAGCATTATAGCTACTCAACTGACAGCAGTATAGCTACTCAACTGACAGCATTATAGCTACTCAACTGACAGCATTATAGCTACTCAACTGACAGCAGTATAGCTACTCAATTGACAGCATTATAGCTACTCAACTGACAGCATTATAGCTACTCAACTGACAGCATTATAGCTACTCAACTGACAGCATTATAGCTACTCAACTGACAGCATTATAGCTACTCAACTGACAGCATTATAGCTACTCAACTGACAGCATTATAGCTACTCAACTGACAGCATTATAGCACAACTGACAGCATATAGCTACTCAACTGACAGCATTATAGCTACTCAACTGACAGCATTATAGCTACTCAACTGACAGCATTATAGCTACTCAACTGACAGCATATAGCTACTCAACTGACAGCATTATAGCTACTCAACTGACAGCATTATAGCTACTCAACTGACAGCATTATAGCTACTCAACTGACAGCAGTATAGCTACTCAACTGACAGCATTATAACTACTCAACTGACAGCATTATAGCTACTCAACTGACAGCATTATAGCTACTCAACTGACAGCATTATAGCTACTCAACTGACAGCAGTATAGCTACTCAACTGACAGCAGTATAGCTACTCAACTGACAGCAGTATAGCTACTCAACTGACAGCAGTATAGCTACTCAACTGACAGCAGTATAGCTACTCAACTGACAGCATATAGCTACTCAACTGACAGCATATAGCTACTCAACTGACAGCATATAGCTACTCAACTGACAGCATATAGCTACTCAACTGACAGCAGTATAGCTACTCAACTGACAGCAGTATAGCTACTCAACTGACAGCAGTATAGCTACTCAACTGACAGCAGTATAGCTACTCAACTGACAGCATTATAGCTACTCAACTGACAGCATTATAGCTACTCAACTGACAGCATTATAGCTACTCAACTGACAGCATTATAGCTACTCAACTGACAGCAGTATAGCTACTCAACTGACAGCATTATAGCTACTCAACTGACAGCATTATAGCTACTCAACTGACAGCATATAGTACTCAACTGACAGCTATATAGCTACTCAACTGACAGCATTATAAGCTACTCAACTGACAGCATTATAGCTACTCAACTGACAGCATTATAGCTACTCAACTGACAGCAGCTTCACATGTGTTTGACAGCACTATATTTTTTTCACTTTGTCATTAACATTTCTTACTTCTATAGGTACTATCAGTCTTACAGTGACTGTCAGTTATAAGGTGACTATAAGTTCTACAATGACTATCTAACTTCCACAGTTACTTTTAGTTCTACAGAGACTATCAAGGTCTACAGTGACTATACAAGGTCAACTGTGACTATCAGCTCTTCAGTGACTATCACTTTTACAGTGACTATCAGATCTACAGCGACTATGTCATTTCTACAATGGCTATCACTATTACATTTATAAATTCTACAGTGGTTATGTCAGTTCTACAGTGACTATCAGTTCTGCAGTGACTATCAGTTCTACAGTGACTATCAGTTCTACAGTGACTATCAGTTCTGACAGTGACTATCAGTTCTGCAGTAAACTATCAGTTCTGACAGTGACTATCAGTTCTAGCAGTCACTACACAGTTCTAGCAGTGACTTACAGTTCTATCAGTGACCATTCTAAGTTTTGACACAGTTGCTACTCACTACAGTTCTACAGTGCTATCACAGTTCTATCAGTGACACCAGTTCTACAGTGCTATACAGTTCTGCAGGGACTACAGTTCTCAGTGACACAGTTCTACAGTGCTACCAGTTCTACAGTGTTACACAGCATGTTGCACCAGCTTGGTTACACCAGTTTACAGTGGCTACACCAGTTCTACAGTGTGTTACACAGTTCTACAGTGGTTACACCTTTTCTACAGTGGTTACACCAGTTCTACAGTGGTTACACCAGTTCTACAGTGGCTACACCAGTTCTACAGTGGTTACACCAGTTCTACAGTGGTTACACCAGTTCTACAGTGGCTACACCAGTTCTACAGTGGTTTACACCAGTTCTACAGTGGCTACACAGTTCTACAGTGGCTACACCAGTTCTACAGTGGTTACACCAGTTCTACAGTGGTTACACCAGTTCTACAGTGGCTACACCAGTTCTACAGTGGCTTACACCAGTTCTACAGTGGTTACACCAGTTCTACAGTGGCTACACCAGTTCTACAGTGGCTACACCAGTTCTACAGTGGCTACACCAGTTCTACAGTGGCTACACCAGTTCTACAGTGGCTACACCAGTTCTACAGTGCACTACAGTTCTACAGTGCTACACAGTTTACATGAACCAGTTCTACAGTGCTACAGTTCTACAGTGGCTACAGTTCTGCAGTGACACCAGTTCTCAGTGGCTACACCAGTTTCAGTTTACACCAGTTCTACAGGGTTACACCATTTTAGTGGTACACCATTTCTACAGTGCTACACCAGTTCTACAGTACTACATCAGTTCTACAGTGGTACACCAGTTCTACAGTGGTTACAACCAGTTTACAGTGGCTACACCAGTTCTACAGTGGCTACACCAGTTCTACAGTGGCTACACCAGTTCTACAGTGGCTACACCAGTTCTACAGTGGCTACACCATTCTACAGGTTACACCAGTCTACAGTGGCTACACCAGTTCTACAGTGCTACACCAGTTTACAGTGTTACACAGTTCTACAGAGGTTACACCAGTTCTACAGTGGCTACACCAGTTCTACAGTGGCTACACCAGTTCTACAGTGGCTACACCAGTTCTACAGTGGCTACACCAGTTCTACAGTGGCTACACCAGTTCTACAGTGGCTACACCAGTTCTACAGTGGCTACACCAGTTCTACAGTGGCTACACCAGTTCTACAGTCACTACATCAGTTCTTCATGAACTTTATTAGTCACTATGCAGTCACCATCACAGCTGCAGTGACAACACAGTTTTTCACTGTTCTCTTTACACCAATAATTTTGTTGATAACATTTTAGTCACTGCCAACAATTCAGTCACTGACAACGGTGCAGTCACTGACAAATGTACACTGACAACGGTACAGTCACTGACAACGGTACACTGACAACGGTACAGTCACTGACAACGGTACAGTCACTGACAACGGTGCAGTCACTGACAACGGTGCAGTCACTGACAACGGTACACTGACAACGGTACAGTCACTGACAACGGTACACTGACAATGGTACAGTCACTGACAACGGTACAGTCACTGTTAACAATACAGTCACTGTCAACAGTACAGTCACTGTCAACTGTACAGTCACTGACAACGGAACAGTCACTGACAACGTTACAGCCACTGTTAACAATACAGTCACTGTCAACAGTACAGTCACTCTCAACAGTACAGTCACTGACAACGGTACAGTCACTGACAACGGTACAGCCACTGTTAACAATACAGTCACTGTCAACAGTACAGTCACTGTCAACAGTACAGTCACTGACAACGGTACAGTCACTGTCAACAGTAAAGTCACTGACAACGGTACAGTCACTGTCAACAGTACAGACACTGACAACGGTACAGTCACTGTCAACAGTACAGTCACTGACAACGATACAGTCACTGTCAACAGTACAGTCTCTGACAACGGTACAGTCACTGTCAACAGTACAGTCACTGACAACGATACAGTCACTGTCAATAGTACAGTCACTGACAAAGCTAAATCATCATTCTCTAGGTTTTGGATATTAGTTTCTGACAACCAGCAGTGTCCTGACAACCAGCAGTGTCCTGACAACCAGCAGTGTCCTGACAACCAGCAGTGTCCTGACAACCAGCAGTGTCCTGACAACCAGCAGTGTCCTGACAAACAGCAGTGTCCTGACAACCAGCAGTGTCCTGACAACCAGTAGTGTCCTGACAACCAGCAGTGTCCTGACAACCAGCAGTGTCCTGACAACCAGCAGTGTCCTGACAACCAGCAGTGTCCTGACAACCAGCAGTGTCCTGACAACCAGCAGTGGCCTGACAACCAGCAGTGTCCTGACAACCAGCAGTGTCCTGACAACCAGCAGTGTCCTGACAACCAGCAGTGTCCTGACAACCAGTAGTGTCCTGACAACCAGTAGTGTCCTGACAACCAGCAGTGTCCTGACAACCAGCAGTGACCTGACAACCAGCAGTGTCCTGACAACCAGCAGTGACCTGACAACCAGCAGTGTTCAGACAACCAGCAGTGACCTGACAACCAGCAGTGTTCAGACAACCAGCAGTGACCTGACAACCAGCAGTGTTCAGACAACCAGCAGTGACCTGACAACCAGCAGTGTTCAGACAACCAGCAGTGTCCTGACAACCAGCAGTGGCCTGACAACCAGCAGTGTCCTGACAACCAGCAGTGTCCTGACAACCAGCAGTGTCCTGACAACCAGCAGTGTCCTGACAACCAGCAGTGTCCTGACAACCAGCAGTGTCCTGACAACCAGCAGTGTCCTGACAACCAGCAGTGTCCTGACAACCAGTAGTGTCCTGACAACCAGCAGTGTCCTGACAACCAGCAGTGTCCTGACAACCAGCAGTGTCCTGACAACCAGCAGTGTCCTGACAACCAGCAGTGTCCTGACAACCAGCAGTGGCCTGACAACCAGCAGTGTTCTGACAACCAGCAGTGTCCTGACAACCAGCAGTGTCCTGACAACCAGCAGTGTCCTGACAACCAGTAGTGTCCTGACAACCAGTAGTGTCCTGACAACCAGCAGTGTCCTGACAACCAGCAGTAACCTGACAACCAGCAGTGTCCTGACAACCAGCAGTGACCTGACAACCAGCAGTGTTCAGACAACCAGCAGTGTCCTGACAACCAGCAGTAACCTGACAACCAGCAGTGTCCTGACAACCAGCAGTGACCTGACAACCAGCAGTGTTCAGACAACCAGCAGTGACCTGACAACCAGCAGTGTTCAGACAACCAGCAGTGACCTGACAACCAGCAGTGTTCAGACAACCAGCAGTGACCTGACAACCAGCAGTGTTCAGACAACCAGCAGTGTCCTGACAACCAGCAGTGGCCTGACAACCAGCAGTGTCCTGACAACCAGCAGTGTCCTGACAACCAGCAGTGTCCTGACAACCAGCAGTGTCCTGACAACCAGCAGTGTTCAGACAACCAGCAGTGTCCTGACAACCAGCAGTGTTCAGACAACCAGCAGTGTCCTGACAACCAGCAGTGTCCTGACAACCAGCAGTGTCCTGACAACCAGCAGTGTCCTGACAACCAGCAGTGGCCTGACAACCAGCAGTGTCCTGATAACCAGCAGTGTCCTGACAACCAGCAGTGTCCTGACAACCAGCAGTGTCCTGACAACCAGCAGTGTCCTGACAACCAGCAGTGTCCTGACAACCAGCAGTGTCCTGACAACCAGCAGTGTCCTGCCAACCAGCAGTGTCCTGACAACCAGCAGTGTCCTGACAACCAGCAGTGTCCTGACAACCAGCAGTGTCCTGACAACCAGCAGTGTCCTGACAACCAGCAATGGCCTGACAACCAGCAGTGTCCTGACAACCAGCAGTGTCCTGACAACCAGCAGTGTCCTGACAACCGGCAGTGTCCTGACAACCAGCAGTGTCCTGACAACCAGCAGTGTTCAGACAACCAGCAGTGTCCTGACAACCAGCAGTGTCCTGACAACCAGCAGTGTCCTGACAACCAGCAGTGTTCAGACAACCAGCAGTGTCCTGACAACCAGCAGTGTCCTGACAACCAGCAGTGTCCTGACAACCAGCAGTGTCCTGACAACCAGCAGTCTTCAGACAACCAGCAGTGTCCTGAAAACCAGCAGTGTCCTGACAACCAGCAGTGTCCTGACAACCAGCAGTGTTCAGACAACCAGCAGTGTCCTGACAACCAGCAGTGTCCTGACAACCAGTAGTGTCCTGACAACCAGCAGTGTCCTGACAACCAGCAGTGTCCTGACAACCAGTAGTGTCCTGACAACCAGCAGTGACCTGACAACCAGCAGTGTCCTGACAACCAGTAGTGTCCTGACAACCAGCAGTGACCTGACAACCAGCAGTGTCCTGACAACCAGCAGTGTCCTGACAACCAGCAGTGTCCTGACAACCAGCAGTGTCCTGACAACCAGCAGTGTCCTGACAACCAGCAGTGTCCTGACAACCAGCAGTGTCCTGACAACCAGCAGTGTCCTGACAACCAGCAGTGTCCTGACAACCATAATTACCGAAATTATTATTTTTCAATCAACAAAATCACACTCACTGTAAGATCACTGCTGTCAACAGTACATTCCTTCAAGTGTCAGCAATATAATTGCTCACCTGACAGTGGCCAAGTTTTTCAACTAATATCAACATATCTTCACCAATGTTACTTCCCTGACACATCACAGTATAACACCACTAATGTCAGCAGGGCATTATTATGATGCTGACACTGCACACTTTAGGACCCCTATTGTCAGCAGGGCATTACTGTTTTGCTGACATTTCACACTATAAGACCTCTGGTGTCAGCAGGGCACTATTGTGGTGCTGACACCTCACATTATGGGACTACTGGTGTCAGCAGGGCAGTACTATCGTGTTGACACTTTACACTGTTAGATCACTGGTGTTAGTAGGCGGTATTATAGTGCTGACATATCACATTATAACACCACTTGTGTCAGCAGAGCACTGCCCTAGTGCTGATACACTAATAAGATCACCAGTATCAGCAGGGCAGTATAGTGGTGCTGATATTATTCACTATAAGACCACTGGTGTCAGCAGGACAATTCTCTAGTGCTGATATACACACTGTAAGACCACTGGTGTCAGCAGGGCCCAACCCTGGTGCTGATACACACACTGTAAGACCACTGGTGTCAGCAGGGCCCAACCCTGGTGCTGATACACACTGTAAGAACACTGGTGTCAGTAGGGCCCAACCCTGGTGCTGATACACACACTGTAAGACCACTGGTGTCAGCAGGGCCCAACCCTGGTGCTGATACACACACTGTAAGAACACTGGTGTCAGCAGGGCCCAGCCCTGATACTGATACACACACTGTAAGACCACTGGTGTCAGCAGGGCCCAGCCCTGATGCTGATACACACACTGTAAGACCACTGGTGTCAGCAGGGCCCAGCCCTGATACTGATACACACACTGTAAGCCCACTGGTGTCAGCAGGGCCCAGCCCAGATGCTGATACACACACTGTAAGACCACTGGTGTCAACAGGGCCCAGCCCTCATGCTGATACACACACTGTAAGACCACTGGTGTCAACAGGGCCCAGCCCTCATGCTGATACACACACTGTAAGACCACTGGTGTCAGCAGGGCAGTACTGTGGTGCTGACACCTCGCTGCCACACACACAAATGCTCACATTTTTACTTCTCTTGAAACTGAGTTAGAATCAGTTTGGCAGCGTGGGCCCAGGGAGGTGGGCCAAGTGGGCCCAGGGAGGTGGGCCAGGGAGGTGGGCCAGGGAGGTGGGCCAGGGAGGTGGGCCAGGGAGGTGGGCCAGGGAGGTGAGGCTGGGTGGTGGGCCAAGATTTGTCCCCTGTGTGCTATTGGGGGAAGGAATGGGGAATAAAGACAGGAAACAAAGGCGACATGGGAAGGGGAATAAAATAAGAGAGAGGGAAGAGAAGGAAGAAAGTTACGTGAGTAGTTGAATAATTAGCCATTCGTTATTATTGTATTTAAGCAAGAGCATAAGAGAGGAGCTTTAAGTGTGTCGACAACTACCACTTAACCTGCTTCAGGACACACCCAGGGAAGAGCAGATGACGCTATGTTAAGCTATGTTAGCTTAACGGAGGCTAAATTAGGGTAGCTTGATTAACTTTGATTAAGTAAGGTTCAGTAAGGTTTGTTATAAGATAGGTTAGGCTAATTTAGGCTTCGCTAGGTTACCTCTAGGTTAGGTTAGGTTAGATGAGTTTCGGTAAGTCATGTGACGGATCCAATCTAACCTGCGCTAACTCAGCATAGCTAAATTATAATTATATTCTTCTAATACCACTGAACCATGAATAATTTGACCGTAAGTCAGAAGACTAAAAAAAAAAAAAGAGAGAACGGCAAGCGCAAAGATGTGTAGACAGAGGAAGGGAAAAAGATGAAGTCAAAAGGATTCAATAAGATACAAGGAAGAAGGTAGAGATGAAACGAAGGAAATAAGAGCAGAGAGAAGCTTAGAGAAGCAGACAGAATGGTAAATAGGCAGACAGAAAGGTTGGCAGTCTGTCAGACAGACAGGGATGCAGCTTGGAAGGCAGACAGACAAGTTGGCAGCCTGGGAAACAGATAGACAGGCTACCTGGCAGACAGACAGTTTGACAGACAAACAGATAGAAAAAGGCAAATAGACATACATGCAGACAGACAGACAGATAGACTGGGAATCTCACATAGTGCCAGAGACGCAGACAACTTAACAGACAAGGTAGTCAGACAGACAGAGAGACAGAGTGGGAGACAGACAGAGTGGGAGACAAAGTGGGAGACAGACAGAGTGGGAGACAAAGTGGGAGACAGACAGTTGGAGACAGACAGAGTGGGAGACAGACAGAGGGGGAGACAGACAGAGTGGGAGACAGACAAAGTGGGAAACCAGACAGACAGAGTGGGAGATAGACAGAGGGGGAGACAGTCAGAGTGGGAGACAGACAGAGGGGGAGACAGACAGAGTGGGAGACAGAGTGGGAGACAGACAGAGGGGGAGACAGACAGAGTGGGAGACAGAGTGGGAGACAGACAGAGTGGGAGACAGACAGACAGAGTGGGAGACCAGACAGAGTGTAATATAAGTGAATGTGGTTTAGGAAATATATAAATAAGTAAACAGTGAGAAAATGAGTGAGGGACCAGGTAATTATAAATTGGTAGTTACACACACACACACACATACACACACGCACATACACACACACACACACACATACACACACGCACATACACACACACACACACACACACACACACACACACATACACACACACACACACACATACACACACGCACATACACACACACACCACACACACACACACACACACACACACACACACACACACACACATACATACATACACACACACATACACATACAACACACACACACACAACACACACACACACACATACACATACATACACACACACATACACATACACACACACACACATACACATACACAACACACACACACACACACACACACACACACACACACACACACACACATACACACACACATACATACATACATACACACACGCATACATACACACACACACATACACACATACACACACACATACACTCACACACACACCACACATACACACACCACACATACATACACACACACACAAAATACACACACATACACACACACACACACATACATACACACACACACACATACACATACACACACACACACACACATTCAAGACACTGTACACCGTGTATGTCAGGCCCATACTGGAGTATGCAGCACCTGTTTGGAACCCGCACTTGATAAAGCACGTCAAGAAACTAGAGAAAGTACAAAGGTTTGCAACAAGGTTAGTTCCAGAGCTAAGGGGAATGTCCTATGAAGAAAGATTAAGTGAAATCGGCCTGACGACACTGGAGGACAGGAGGGTCAGGGGAGACATGATAACGACATATAAAATACTGCGTGGAATAGACAAGGTGGACAAGGACAGGATGTTCCAGGGAGGGGACACAGAAACAAGAGGCCACAATTGGAAGTTGAAGACACAAATGAGTCAGAGAGATAGTAGAAGTATTTCTTCAGTCATAGAGTTGTAAGGCAGTGGAATAGCCTAGAAAATGACGTAGTGGAGGCAGGAACCATACACAGTTTTAAGACGAGGTTTGATAAAGCTCATGGAGCGGGGAGAGAGAGGGCCTAGTAGCAACCGGTGAAGAGGCGGGGCCAGGAGCTAGGACTCGACCCCTGCAACCACAAATAGGTGAGTACAAATAGGTGAGTACACACACACACACACACACACACACACACACATACACACACACATACATACATACACACACGCATACATACACACACACACATACACACATACACACACACATACACTCACACACACACACACACACACACACACACACACACACACACACACACAGGAAGTATTTCTTCAGTCATAGAGTTGTAAGGCAGTGGAATAGCCTAGAAAATGACGTAGTGGAGGCAGGAACCATACACAGTTTTAAGACGAGGTTTGATAAAGCTCATGGAGCGGGAGAGAGAGAGGTCTAGTAGCAACCGGTGAAGAGGCGGGGCCAGGAGCTAGGACTCGACCCTGCAACCACAAATAGGTGAGTACAAATAGGTGAGTACACATACACACATACATACAAACAACACACATACACATACACAAACACACACACACACATACACATATACAACACACACACACCACACGCACACACACATACAACACACACACACACACACAATATCTCATAATACACGCATCACACTAACACACACACACATACAGACAACCACACATACACACACAAAACTCACACACACACACACTATACACACCACATACCACACACACCATACACACAGGGACAATACACACACACACACATAACAAACACACACACATCATACACACACACACAACATACACACACACATACACAAAACACTACACACACACACACATACACTACACTCAAATCACACAACACACACATACACATATATCACACCACCACACATACAACCACATACACACACACACATATCACATACTCATCACACCACACCATACACCACACAAACACACACAATACACACACACATACACACACACACACATACACACACAATACAAACACACATATACACACACATACACACACACACATACACACACACCATAACACACACACACACACACATACACATACAAACAACACATACACATACTCCACACACACATCACACATACACACACACACAACACATACACACACACACATACACACACAAAACACACACATATACACACTCTCATCACACACACACATACACACACACCTAACTACACACACAATCACACACACATACAACACACACATATCACACACATCACACACACACACAACACACTACACATATACACATACAAACGCACACACATACACACACATACATCACACACACACACAACACACACACACACACACACATACACCACACACATACACAGCACACACATACACACACATACATACACACACACACACACACACACATATACACATACATACACGCACACACATACACACACATACATACACACACACATACACACACAAAATACACACATACACACACACACATACACACACACATACACACACAAACACACACATATACACATACTCTCACACACACACACATACACACACACACACCACACACACACACACAAAACACACACACACACCACACACACACCACACATACACACACAAACACACACATATACACATACTCTCACACACACACACATACACACACACTCACCAACACCCTGGCAGTACGGTGTCGTAGCGAGGACTGTGCAAAGAGTCGCTGCCGACCTTTGTTATGCTCTCCGTTTTCTGTGTGATGGATCCAACCCTCCCTCCAGCCTTCCCTTCATCCCTCCCTCCAGCCTTCCCTCCAGCCTTCCCTCCAGCCTTCCCTTCATCCTTCCCTCATTCCTTCCCTCCCTCCAGCCTTCCCTTCATCCCTCCCTCCATCTCTCCCTCCATCCCTCCCTCCATCCCTCCCTCCAGCCTTCCCTCCAGGCTTCCCTTCATCCCTCCCTCCATCCCTCCCTCCAGCCGTCTCTTCATCCTCCCTCCATCCCTCCCTCCAGCCTTCCCTTCATCCCTCCCTCCAGCCTTCCCTCCAGCCTTCCCTCCAGCCTTCCCTCCAGCCTTTCTTTCATCCCTCTCTCCATCCCTCCCTCCAGCCTTCCCTTCATCCCTCCCTCCATCCCTTCAGCCTTCCCTTCATCCCTTCCTCAATCCCTCCCTCCCTCCAGCCTTCCCTTCATCCCTCCCTCCATCCCTACCTCCATCCTTCCCTCCATCTCTCCCTCCCTCCAGCCTTCCCTCCAACCTTCCCTTCATCCCTCCCTCCATCTCTCCCTCCAGCCTTCCCTTCATCCCTCCCTCCATCCCTCCCTCCCTCCAGCCTTCCCTTCATCCCTCCCTCCATCCCTCCCCCATCCTTCCCTCCATCCCTCCCTCCCTCCCTCCAGCCTTCCTTCCAGCCTTCCCTTCATCCCTCCCTCCATCCCTCTCTCCCCTCCATCCCTCCCTCCCTCCAGCCTTCCCTTCATCCCTCCCTCCATCCCTCCCCCCATTCTTCCCTCCATCCCTCCCTCTATCCCTCCCTCCAGCCTTCCCTTCATCCCTCCATCCATCCATTCATCCTTCCCTCTCTCTCTCCTCGCCTTCTTTCATCCTTCCCTTCGTAAATCGTTCCTTCCTCCCTCCCTCCTTCAGTCCCTCGCCCCTCCCTCCTTCACTCCCTCGCCCCTCCCTCCTTCACTCCCTCACCCCTCCCTCCTTCACTCCCTCGCCCCTTCCTCCACCACAAACTCCATCACTATATATTCCACAAACGCCAAAATAAGATACAGAAATTTGATGGAAAAGTTAAACTTAATGATTCAAGTGATTAAAGTTCTTGGCAAACTTCAGCAGTCGTATCAAGTTTTGAAAGTTCTTGTATATAACCTAGAGTGGAATAAACTGCAATGCTTGACAATTGATGGAGGACAGAATATGTCTGGGGTAAAGAAAAGTTTGGTTGGACAAATCACAAAAGCTTGTGAGGATGGGGGAGTCTTCAAGCCCGTGTCTCTGTATTGCGTTATCCATCAGCAAGCGTTGTACGGACAATATATGGATATGGTTTGCGTTCTGAAATTCACTGTTGTTTCAACAGTGAATTTTGTTTGATCTCACGGTCTTAATCATCGCCACTTTCGTGATTTTTATGAGAGAAACT
>NC_069419.1:39225130-39262402 GCF_026875155.1 Cherax quadricarinatus
TGGGTTGGTTGGTTGGTTGACTGGTTGGCTGGTTGGTTGTTGGTTAGTTCATTGGTTGGTTGGCTGGTTGGTTGGTTGGTTAGTTCATTGGTTGGTTGGCTGGTTGGTTGGTTGGTTGACTGGTTGCTTGTTGGTTGATTGGTTGGTTGGTTGGTTGGTTGGTTGGTTAGTTGGTTGGTTGGTTGGTTGGTTGGTTGGTTGGTTGGTTGATTGGTTGGTTGGTTGGTTGATTGTTTGTCAGCATAGTTGCTGATCCCCTAATGTGTGTAACCCGGGGAGAGTCATCCACTCCACCGAGTTTGTTCATTCCTCCAGTAAGAAAGATCCGATCCCATGTGGTCTGGTGTGATTCGATTCCTGCTCCAGGAAGATTTATTCTGACTGTGAAGCCACCAGCACCCATTAGTGACTTTGTAATGAGCCAAGAATTACTGTATCGAACAGCCGAGTTGAGTACTCCTAGCAGAAAAGTATACCAGTTAGTAATTCCACAGTCACTAGTGAATGTAGCTGTATCTATTGTAGATACTTGTTCAGTTCTCCCTCAGTCAAGGCATGTGTTAGCCATTGCAAAGGAATTCGATCCTCCCAGAGATGATAACTATTCTGCATATGTAAATCTTACCCTCGCAGAATTGGGTTTAAATGTACATAGTCTGTATAATAAGATGTCCAAGATGAATGAAGTTCTTAACTGTGTGTTTTGTTATCAGCTGATCAGTTTTCAGAATTTTTTTTTTTTGTGTTCACGTTCCCTCCGAGTTCTGAGAATTTAGCACTAATTGTCTGTGTGCACCAGATTTGCCTTATTGCTAATTACTTTCACCTTTGTAAATATTCTTCCTCAGAATCCGTAGAGTGCATGAATACAGATCGATCGATCAATTCCATCCTTTATTATACCATGATTTGTTCTTATAATTCATAATGCATTACGTTAAAACTCATTACGTTAAAACCCATTATGATAACATCCATTAGTTTTAAGTTACATATGTCTTTGTTATTGTATAGAATCAGCCCAGAGCCACCTGCCTGTTCACCTAAAGCGTAATATTGTTTGTCGAGAACGACATACGTAACAATGACCGAGCTGTCTCAACATAGTTTGCTGATCCCCTACATATGTGTAAAGCTTATCTGAGTATAATAGTTGCACCACCATATGTTGAACATACAGGAAAAAAGCGAACCCTTAGTTCTATATACCCTAGGGACTAAGTTTGTTGTAACTCACGTGATGCGCATGTGTGAGAGCCTCGAAACTCTCTCAGATCCAGATAGACCTCCGAGCAACATAGGCAGGCTGGCCTCCTTACCACAAGTCTGACAATAAAAAGCGTTAACCATCCACAAGTGTGTTTTATCTTCAACCACATGATCTCCTATCGAACCCCACGAACAGGTTGGTTGGTTTTGGTTGGTTGGTTATATTGGTTGCTGTTGTTTGGTTGGTTTGTTGGTTGTTGATTGGTTGGTTGGTTGTACTTGTTGGTTTTGATGGTTGGTTGGTTCAGGTGGTTGATTGGTTGTTGGTGATGAATATGCTAGGTTGATTGGGTGGTGGTTTGTTGAAGTTAGATGGTTTGTTGATTGGTTGATTGGTTGGTTGGTTGATTAATTGATTGGTTGGAGGTTGGACGAGGGCCATTAATGAAAGATTGTATTTATTCCCTAATGTTTAATCCTGACGTCTATAATTCCAATATTGCGTTTTAATGGTCAAAACATGTTTTGTTATTCCCAGGGTATAACAAGGCTTCATTTTGCCTGTATGCAACAAGTCAGACTCTTTAATCCTTATAATAAGGATTAAAGAGGACTCTCCTTGTATATAAGTGATAGAACACAACTCACAGCATATATGCAGTGAGAGATACAAATTCTTAGCGTATATACCTTGTGAAATACACACTTCCTGGAATATATGCTAAGACATATATATACCTCTTGGCTTATATTGACTGAACAATTTAAACGACCAGGATGTGTACAGTAGCACTTGAGCACGTGAACACATTCATGACTGAGCACAGGAGATGAAACCCTCTACACAGGGTTTAATATTCATCTAAAAATGACGAAGATGAAGTTGAATACCGCCACACAAGTTGAATACCGCCACACAAGTTGAATACCGCCACACAAGTTGAATAACCTCCACACATAGATGAATACCGCCACACAAGTTTAATACCCGCCACAAACAAGTTGAATACCGCCACACAAGTTGAATACCGCCACACAAGTTGAATACCGCCACACAAGTTGAATACCGCCACACAAGTTGAATACCGCCACACAAGTTGAATACCGCCACACAAGTTGAATACCGCCACACAAGTTGAATACCGCCACACAAGTTGAGTGCTGGGCAAGTATCAATACTTAGGATGGGTATGGGGTGACTACCACAACACAGGGTATAGATAGGATGTGTTTTAAAAGTGTCATCCATGTAGCCACAATGAAGGTGCGTGTCTGTGTGGTTGACACTCATCATCCCTGGGGAAGACTCAGCCAGGTGAGCCTCACAGCGCAGCCAAGAATGACAAGCTCGCGTAATGTCTGCCAAGACGGCACCCGTCAAGACGTTGTTTGCATCTGCTGTGAATAACAATACTGATATTCTTTATAGTTTAGTTAGCCTTAAAATACGAGTTCTCTATGCCTATAGTCGAGAGTCTTGGTCACAGGTAAAATTCTTAATGGTTTTCCCTGTTTATTGAATCGTACCTCAGTGGCACAGCGCCCCGACTTTTAATCAAAAAGACCCGGTTCGATCCCCGATCAGTGAACGGTACACAGTGAACTGCGTGGGTCGCACTCTACAAGGACAGGACATCAATATTATTGTGACGATTTTCCGACAACAGCGTCCTCCTCTACTAGAAGCTGTACTTTAGTAGTGTATTGAGATCTTTGCGTCTTCTCTGGAACAAGATTTAACATCGTCTTGCACTAAAAAAAATCAACAACCAGGAGCAAGAAACACCAGCGTATCCAAAGTATCCATACCCCACCTCACCTCTCCCTAATCCACTCACCCTTCCACCTTCTCTCCCCCCTCCCTCCCCCTCCCTCCACCCTCCCTCCCTCCCTCCCACTCAGCTATCCCCTCACCTCACTATGTCCCTACACTTAAATTAAGTTCCACACTCTGCTCTATGCAGTAATCCAGAAATAGGAAATGAAGAGATAATTCTCAGCCTTTCTAAAGTCCACTAGAATCATAAACATTAAGGAAAAACTGAAAACTTCCAACTGAATATGAAAAAAAAAAGTCATCATATTATTCATTCATATTTTTCCTTTCAGTTCATGAGTCTAGTACACAATAGATGAAACACTGAGAAGATTCTTATTTCCTTGGTTCTTTCTAAGACCTGGAAGACCAAGACTGTCGCCAACACTGCGCAGTGGATGTGCTGTTTCATGCCTGGAAATGTCAGTGTCAAGTACGCGACGAACAACTCACAGATGAAAACAAACGTTGACTAAATTTAACATCCGTATTATTAAACACTATAAACCAAGTCTCGGGTATCCCTTCCTACTCACAAATGAGAGTAAACGCCTCTAAAGATAACTTCTTCAAGACATACAACAAACGTTCTAGCAAAGGCAACTTAGTAGTTTTTAATTAGAATGCTCCCAGTAAATGTAAAAAAGAAAATGCTCCTGCTAAATGCTACAATCCCAACAAGAAACAGCCCAATGAAAGAGAGATAAAGAGAGAACAAATAAAAAGAGTAAGAGTTTTTTTTTGTAAAGAAGCGAGATGTGGAAAGTTGGCAAGATATGATGGGCTGACTATAACAAGTGTTGACGATAACAGTGTAACAAGGAGAGTAACTCAGGGAGCGGAACTATCGTCTGTGCACTTGTTACCTTACTGTATGAGTAGTGTGAGTGACCTACTCTACACTAGTGGAAATGACCTTACGCTAGATGTAGTGGTAGTGACCTCTACCTAGATATGGTATACCTTATTCTAGATGTGGTGTAGTGACCCACAGCTAGATGTGTGGTAAGTGATCTTACTCTAGATGCAGTGTAGTGACCTTAACACTCTAGATGTGTGGTAGTGACCTAACTCATGATGTAGTGGTATGACTTTACTCTAATGTAGTGGGAGTGACCTAACTCCTATGATGTATGGTAGAGACATTACATTATATGTGGTGCTAGTGCCTTACTCAGATGAAGTGGAGTGTGAATTTACTGCTGAAATGGTGGTAGTGACCTATAGTAGATGTAGTTATGATATTGCGGGTGTGGGTGGTAGTACCGCTAATGCCTGTGTATGGTAGTGAACTACCACTTGTTGTGGTGCAAGTAACCTTGACTGGCTGTTGTTGTGGTAGAGACCTATACTACTGATGTGGTGCTAGTGACCTTAGTGCTGTTTTTTGTCGTAGTGACCTACGCTAGAGGCGCTAGTACCATAATATTGGTGTGGTGGTAGTGACCTACTACTGTGTGGATGCTAGTGAACCTGAACCGTTGCGTGTTGGTAGTGACCTGCTGCTGTGTGGTCCAAAATACCTTACCGCTGGTGTTGTGTAGTGACCTTACTACTGTGTGGTGGTAGTGCCCTTACAGCTGGTTTGGTTTAGTGACCTTACTGCTTGTGCTGTGGTAGTGGCCTAACTACTGGCTGATGGTAGTGATCTTTACTTCTGGGTGATGCAGTAATCTTATGCTAGTGTGGTGTTTTAGTGACCTATAGTGATGATTGTGTTAGTGACCTTTACTGTTGAGTTTGGTAGTGACCTACTAACTGGTGTGGTGGTAGTGACCTACGCTGGCGAGGTGCTAGTGCCCTTATGCTGGTGTGATGCTAAGTGACCTTATCTTGTGTTGTGGTAGTGACCTTACTGTTGGTTTGGTGATAGAGACCTTAATAATGGTGAGGTGGTAGTGCCCTTACATGCTTGTGTGATGCTTAGTGCCCTTACTGCTGGTTGTGGTGCCTAGTGAGCATAAATATTGGACTGGTGTTAGTGTACCTTAGTGCTCACTGTGGTGTTAGTGACTTTAGTGGCTCCTGTGTGTAGTGACCTTAGTGCTCCTGTGGTGGTGATGAACTCTTAGTGCACCTGTGGGTGGAAGTGACTTAGTGCCTCCTGTGGTTGGTATGACCTTAGTGCTCCTGTGGTGGTAGTGACCATAGTGCTCCTTTGATGGCAGTGACCTTAGGCTCCTTGTGGTGTAGTGACTTTACAGTTTTGTTATGGTAGAGACTTACTGCTGGTGTTGTGTTAGTGAACCTTACTTCAGGTGGTGGTGTAGAGACCTACTGCTAGGTAAAGTGCTAGTGTCTTAGAGCTGGTGTGGTGCTAGTGACTTAAGTGCTGGTGTGGTGCTAGTGACCTTAGTGCTGGTGTGAGTGGTAGTGACCTTACTCTAGAAATAATGTTAGGACCTACTGCAGAATGGTGAGAGTGATGTTTCTGCGGGTGTTGGTGGTAGTGCCTTTGGCAGCTGAGTGGAGTTGTAGACCTTAGTACTTGTGGTGTGGTGGGTACCATACTGGCTGGAGTAGTGGTAGTGACTTACTAATGGTGTTGTTGTAGTAGCCTTACTGCTGTTGTACTGGAAGTAGTGACTATACTGCTGGAGTGGTGGTGGCAGATGACCTTACTGCATTGGTGGTGATAGTGGCCTAGTGCTGGTGTTGTGGTAGTGACCCTACTGCTTGTTCGGTGCTAAAGAACTCAACAATAGGTGTTGTTGGTATGACCTTACAACAGATGTGCTAGTGACCTACCGCTGGGTGGACAAGGTGTATGTGGTAAGTGACCTTACTACTGTGTGGTGTGTTGACCTTACTCTGCTGGTGTGCTGGTAAAGACGTTAATGCTGGTATGATGGTAGTGATCTTATTGCTGGTGTGGTAGTAGTACCTTACTGCTGATGTCCTGGTAGTGACCTTTACTGCTATGATGTGTGACCTTACCTGCATGTGTGGTGTAATGACCCTTATTGCCTGGTGTGTGTGAGTAGCCTTACTGCTGTTGTACTGGTAGAGACTATACAGCTGGAGTGGTGTGGCAGTGTACCTTACTGCATTGGTGTGTTAGTGGCCTAGTGCTGGTGTTAGTGGAGTGACCCTACTGCTTGTGCGGTGCTAATACCTCAACAATGGTGTTTGTGGTAGTGACCTTACTACTGATGTGCTAGTGACCTACCGCTTGGTGTGGTACTGGTGTGTGTTATGTAGTGCCTTACTACTGGTGTGGAGGTGTTGACCTTAACTGCTGGTGTGGCTGGTAATGACTTAAAATGCTGTATGGATGTATTGACCTTATGCTTGTGTGGTAGTAGTGACCTTACTATGCTGATGTCTGGTAGTGGACCTTACTGCTATGGATGTTTGAACCTTACTGCACTGGAGTGGAGTGTAATGACCTTATTGCTGGTGAGGTGGGAGTAGGCCTTACTGCAGGTGTGGCAGGTAGTAGACTTGGTGTACTATGTAGTGAATAGAACTGCTGAGTGGTGGTGGCAGTGACCTTACTGCTTTGGTGGGTGATTAGTGGCCTTAGTGCTTGAGTGTTTTGTGGTAGGTGACCCACTGCTTGGTGCGGTGCTAATTGACCTAACAATGGTGTATGTGGTATTGACCTAACACTGATGTGGTGCTAGGACGCTACCGCTGGTGTGGTACTGATAGTGGCTAGTTACCATACTACTGGGGTTGTTGTGTTGACCTTACTGCTGGTGGCAGGTAATGACTTTAATGCTGGTATGAGGTAGTGACCTTATTGCTGGTGTGGTAGTAGTGACCTTACGCTGAAGTCCAGGTAGTGAACCTTACTGCTATGATGTTGTGACGCTTACGCTGGTGTGCTGGAAGTTGACCTTACTGCTGTTGGTGTTAGTGATCTTACTGCTGGTGTAATGGAAGCGACCTTATTGCTTGTGTTGCTGTAGTGACCTTAAAAAAAATTTTTTATGGGCCCCCCCCCTGTCGCGTGGTAGTTACCCTTACACTGGGTGCTGTGGTAGTGATCTTCCTGTTGGTGTAATGGAGTAATCTTATTGCTGGTATTGTGGTAGAGTGACTCTTACATCTGGTGTGAAGGGAGTGACTTATTGCGGCGTTATGGTAGTGAACCTTACTGGTTCTGGTACGGTGGATAATGACCTTACAGCTGTGTAGTGGGAGTGACCTATATTGTTATTTTGTGTGAAGTTACCTTACTTGCTGGAGTTATGTGTAGTGACCTTATTCCTGGTGTTATGGTAGTTACCGAACTGCTGAACGGTAGAATACCCTACAGCGTGTAGTGTGAGAGACCATATTGCTGGCGTTATGGTAGTGACCTTACTGCTGGTGTTATAGTAGTGACCTTACTGCTGGTACAGTGGTAGTGACCTTACTGCTGGTACGGTGGTAGTGACCCTACTGCCGGTATGGTGGTAGTGACCTTACTGCTGGTACGTTAATAGTGACCTTACTGCTGGTACGGTGGAAGTAACCTACAACTGCTTGTACGGTGGTAGTAACTTACTGATGGTGTGGTGCTAGTGACCCTACTGCTGGTGTGATGCTAGTGACCCTGCTGCTGGCGTGGTGCTAGTGAACCTACTGCTGGTGTTGTGCTAGTGACCCTACTGCTGGTGTGGTGCTAGTGACCCTACTGCTGGTGTGGTGCTAGTGACCCTACTGATGGTGTGGTGCTAGTGGACCCTATACGCAACTGTGGTGCTAGTGACCCTACTGCTGGTGTGGTGCTGAGTGAGTCCTACTGCTAGTTTGGGGTGCTAGTGACCCTACTCTGCTTGTGTGTGCTAGTGACCCTACTGCTGGAGGGTGCTAGTGACCCTACTGCTGGGGTGGTGCTAGTGACCCTACTGCTGGTGGTGTGGTAGTGAGCTTACTGCTGGTGTGGTGCTAGTGACCCTACTGCTGGTGTGGTGGTGGTGACCTTATTGCTGGAGTGGTTGCATTGAACTTACTGCTGGTGTGGTTGTAGTGACCTTACTGCTGGTGTCATGCTAGTGACCTTACTGCTGGTGTGGTGGCAGTGGCCTTATTGTTAGTGTTGTGGTAGTGACCTTACTGCTGGTGTGGTGGTAGTGACCCTACTGCTGGTGAGGTGGTGGTGACCTTACTCCTGGTGCGGTGGTAGTGACCTTATTGCTTGTGATGTGGTAGTGACTCTACTGCTGGTGTGGTTGTAGTGACCTTATTGCTAATGTTGTGGTAGTGCCTCTGCTGTAGTGGTGGTGGTGACCCTTCTGCTGGAGTGGTGGTGGTGACCCTACTGCTGGTGTGGTGGTGGTGACCTTATTGCTGGTGTAGTGGTGGTGACCTTATTGCTGGAGTGGTGGTAGTGACCTTACTGCTGGTGTGATGCTAGTGACCCTACTGCGGTGTGGTGGTGGGTGACCTTATTGCTGGAGTGGTTGTATTGAACTTACTGCTGGTGTGGTTGTAGTGACCTTACTGCTGGTGTGATGCTAGTGATCCTACTGCTGGTGTGGTGCTAGTGACCCTACTGCTGGTGTGGTTGTAGTGACCTTACTGCTGGTGTGATGCTAGTGACCCTACTGCTGGTGTGGTGCTAGTGACCCTACTGCTGGTGTGATGCTAGTGACCCTACTGCTGGTGTGGTGCTAGGTGACCCTACGGCTAGTGTGGTGCTAGTGACCCTACTGCTGATGTGGTGGTGGTGACCTTATTGCTGGAGTGGTTGTATTGAACTTACTGCTGGTGTGGTTGTAGTGACCTTACTGCTGGTGTGATGATAGTGACCCTACTGCTGATGTGGTGCTAGTGACCCTACTGGCTGTGTTGATGCTAGGACCCTACTGCTGGTGTTGGTGCTTATGACCCTACTGCTGGTGTGGTGCTAGTGACCCTACTGATGGTGTGGTGCTAGTGACCCTACTGCTAGTGTGGTGCTAGTGACCCTACTGCTGGTGTCGTGGTGGCGACCTTATTGCTGGAGTGGTTGTATTGAACTTACTGCTGGTGTGATGATAGTGACCTTACTGCTAGTGTGGTGGCAGTGGCCTTATTGTTAGTGTTGTGGTAGTGACCTTACTGCTGGTGTGGTGGTGATGACCCTACTGCTGGTGAGGTGGTGGTGACCTTACTCCTGGTGTGGTGGTAGTGACCTTATTGCTTGTGATGTGGCAGTGACTCTACTGCTGGTGTGGTGGTGGTGACCTTACTGCTGGGGTTGAGCAATTGTGCCCTAAGCTGTGTGTTTGTGGTAGTGGACCTTGTATGTTAGTGCTGTTGGTAGTGATTCTAACTGCTGTGTGGTTGTAGAGACCTTATTGCTAATGTTGTGTAGTGCCTCTGCTGTAGCTGGTGGTGTGACCCTTCGCCTTCTGCTGGTGTTGGGTAGACCCTACTCTGGTGTGGTGGTGGTGACCCTGCTGCTGGTGTGGTGGTGGTGACCCTACTGCTGGTGTGGTTTACCTGGAGTTTACCTGGAGAGAGTTCCGGGGGCCAACGCCCCCGCGGCCCGAGTCAGTGACCAGGCCCTCCTTAGACATGTCCAGGGATGCAACCCACACCATCGACTAGCACCCAGGAACCCCATTTTTACTGATGAGGAACATAGACAACAGGTGGAAAGAAACACGTCCAATGTTTCTTCTCTGGCTGGGAATCGAACCCAGGCCCTCACCGTGTGAAGCGAGAGCGTTAACCACCAGGCCACCAGAGCCACCAGTGGTGGTGGCAACCCTACCGCTGGTGTGGTGTGGTGACCCTACTGCTGGTGTGGTGGTGGTGACCCTACTGCTGGTGTGGTGGTGGTGACCCTACTGCTGGTACGGTGGTAGTGACCTTACTGCAGGTACGTTAATAGTGACCTTACTGCTGGTACTCTGGAAGTAACCTTACTGCTGGTACGGTGGTAGTGATCTTACTGATGGTGTGGTGCTAGTGACCCTACTGCTGGTGTGATGCTAGTGACCCTGCTTCTGGTGTGATGCTAGTGAACCTACTGCTGGTGTGGTGCTAGTGACCCTACTACTGGTGTGGTGCTAGTGACCCTACTGCTGGTGGTGGCTAGTGCCCTAACTGCTGGTGAGGTGCTAGTGACCCAGTGCGCTGGTGTTGAGCTATAGGAAACCTACTGCTGGTGTGGAGGCTTATGACCCTACTGCTGTTATGGTGCTATTGTCCTACTGCTGGTGTGGTTGCTAGTGTACCCTACTGCTGGTGGTGTGGTGCTATTGACCCTACTGCTGGTGTTGGGTGCTAGTGACGCCTACTGCTGTGTGGTGCAGTGACCCTACTGCTGGTTGTGGTGTTAGTGGACCCTACTGCTAGGTGGGCAAGTGATCCCTACTCTGGTGTGGTGGCCTAGTGATCCTACCGCTGGTGTTGGGAAGTGACCCTACTTCGTGTGGTGCTAGAGTGGACCTACTGCTAGTGTGGAGCAAATGACCCTACTGCTGGTGTGGTGCTAGTGACCCTACTGCTGGTGTGGTGCTAGTGACCCTACTGCTGGTGTGGTGCTAGTGACCCTACTGCTGGTGTGGTGCTAGTGACCCTACTGCTGGCGTGGTGCTAGTGACCTTTGTGCTGGTGTGGTGGTAGTGGCCTTATTGTTAGTGTTGTGGTAGTGACCTTACTGCTGGTGTGGTGGTGGTGACCCTACTGCTGGTGAGGTGGTGGTGACCTTACTCCTGGTGTGGTGGTAGTGACCTTATTGCTTGTGATGTGGCAGTGACTCTACTGCTGGTGTGGTGGTGGTGACCTTACTGCTGGGGTGGTGCTAGTGACCCTAGAGCTGGTGTTGTGGTAGTGACCTTATTGTTAGTGCTGTGGTAGTGACCCTACTGCTGGTGTGGTTGTAGTGACCTTATTGCTAATGTTGTGGTAGTGCCTCTGCTGTTGTGGTGGTGGTGACCCTTCTGCTGGTGTGGTGGTGGTAACCCTACTGCCCCCCTTGGGGGTGGGGTGGGTGGTGTGGTGACCTACTGCTGGAGTGGTTGGTGACGACCCCTACAGCTGGTGTGGAGGGTGACCCTGCGCAGGTGTTGGTGGGTGGTGACCAACTGCGTGTGGTTGTGGTAACCCCACCGCTGGTGTGGTTGTTGGTGACCCTAACTGCTGTGTGTGTGGTGGTGACCCTCCTGCTGGTGTGGTGGTGGTGGTGACCCTACTGCTGGTACGGTGGTAGTGACCTTACTGCTGGTACGTTAACAGTGACCTTACTGCTTGTAAAACGTGGAAGTAACCATACTACTTCTGGTACGGTGTAGTGATGCTTACTTGACGGTGTGGTGCGTGACCCTACTGCTGTGGATGCGGGTTATGACCCCGGCATGCTGGTGTGGGGCTAGTGCCCGGTGGCCTAGTGGCTAAAGCTCCCGCTTCACACAAAAACGGGAGGGGCCCGGGTTCGATTCCCGGCGGGTGGAAACATTTCGACACGTTTCCTTACACCTGTTGTCCTGTTCACCTAGCAGCAAATTGGTACCTGGGTGTTAGTCGACTGGTGTGGGTCGCATCCTGGGGGACAAGAGATTAAGGACCCCAATGGAAATGAAGTTAGACAGACCTCGATGAACGCACTGACTTTCTTGGTTATCCTGGGTAGGCTAACCTCCGGGGTTAAAAATCCGAACCGAAAACTTGTCTATCTATCTTAGTGAACCTACTGCTGGTGTGGTGCTAGTGACCCTACTGCAGGTGTGGTGCTAGTGACCCTACTGCTGGTGTGGTGCTAGTGACCCTACTGCTGGTGTGGTGCTAGTGACCCTACTGCTAGTGTGGTGCTAGTGACCCTACTGCTGGTTTGGTGCTAGTGATCCTACTGCTGGTGTGGTGCTAGTGACCCTAGCCTGCTGTTGTGAGCAGGACCCTAACTCTGTGTGGTGCTAGTGACCCTACTACTGCTATGTGGTGCTAGTGACCCTACAGCTAGTGTTGCTAGTGAATCTACTGCGTAGTTGTGCTAGTGACCTCTACTGCTGGATGGTGCTAGTCTCCTGAACTGCAGGTGTGGTGCTAGTGATCCTACTGCTGGTGTGGTGCTAGTGACCCTACTGCTGGTGTGGTGCTAGTGACCCTACTATGGTGTGGTGCTAGTGACCCTACTTGCTGTGAGGTGGTGGTGACCTTATTGTTTGTTGTTGTATTTAGACCCTACTGCTGTGTTGTGGTAGTGAGCTTGACGGCTGTGTGGTGCTAGTGACCCTACTCGCTGTGTGTTGGTGGTGACCATTAATTGCTGTAGTGGTTGCATTGAACTTCTGCTGGTGTGTTGTGTGACCCTACTGATGGTGTGGTGGTGGTGGACCCAACTGATGGTGGTGGTGTGTAACCCAACTGATGGTGTGTGTGGTAGTGACCCTACTGCTTGGGTGTGGTGTGTGACCTTATTGATGGAGTGGTTGCATTGAACTACTGGCTGGTGTGGTGGTGGACCTACTGAGGTGTTGGTGGTGACCCCTACTGAAGGTGTGGTGTGGTAACCCTACTGATAGGTGTGGTGGTAAGTTGACCCTACTGTTGGTGCCGTGGTGTTGACCTTATTGATGGTTTGGTAGTACAAGTACTACTGTTTGGTGTTAAGTGACTTACTGTTTTTTAATGCTGGTGTGGAAGGTCGAAGAGTCAGACCTTCAGTATTCTTGGTGCTGAGTGAGCCACGCGGACGGAGGGTTGAGCCTTCAGCGCTGCTGGTTCAGAATGACCCTCAGTTTTTTTTTTTTTTTTTTTTGCGTCACAAAAGTTGTACTAATTATTTATAGAGAGAATTAGAGAGAGATAGATAGAGAGAAGAGAGAATAGAGAGAGAGAGAGAAGAACAGCTCCTTAGCTTAGGAATCCTTAACCTGTAAATAGCTTGTCAATAAAGAAAGGGATCCTTAACTAACCTTGTCAAACCCAGTGTAAAAAAAAAAAAAAAAAGGGTCCGGAATAGAAAGGAACTTGACATGCCTTACACACCCACCACCTCAAGCTGACCACATCATGAAGCCAGTCTATCAATACCTGTCACCACTTTAAGGTTTCATTACTAATGTTGGAGAACTCATACACATTTTTGTGAAACTCGACGTCCCACATTTAGCGTTGTAACATTTTGGATACAAGACCCAGAAAATTTTTGTAAGAATTCTGGTTTACCTAAGGCTAAAGATCTTTGTGGCATTTATGGATTTGAAAAGGCGTATGACAGGGTGGATAAGGGGCAATGTCAGATGTTGCAAGTGTATTGTGAAACATTGAGAGTTTTTACGAGATAGGAGCCAAGTTGAGTATTAAGGAAAGAGGAAATTTTTTCCCATAAAAGTGGCCTAGACAAGGATGTGTGATGTCACCGTGGTTGTTTAATATATTTATAGATGGGGTTTAAGAGAAGTAAATGCGGGGGTCTTGGCAAGAGGCGTGGAGTTAAAAGATAAAAAAATCACAAACAAAGTGGGAGTTGTCACAGCTGCTCTTTGCTGATACACTGTGCTCTTGGGAGATTCTGAAGAGAAGTTGCAGAGATTGGTGGATGAATTTGGTGGGGTGTGCAAAAGAAGAAAATTAAAGGTGAAAAACCGGGAAAGAGTAAGGTTATGAGGATAACAAAAAGATTAGGTGATGAAAGATTGAATATCAGATTTGGAGGGGGAGAGTATGAGGAGGTGAACGTATTCAGATATTTGGGAGGGACGGTCAGCGGATGGGTCTTGAAAATGAGGTGAATCATAGAATGATGAGGGAAAAAAGAGTGATGGGCAAATTAGGAGTCTGTGGGGACAAAGAACTTTGTCCTTGGAGGCAAAGGGGGAATGTATGAGAGTATAGTTTTACCCAAAGCTCTTATATGGGTGTGAAGCGTGGGTGATGAATGTTGCAGCGAGGAGAAGGCTGGAGGCTGAGGGCAATGTGTGGTGTGAATATAATGCAGAGAATTCGTAGTTTGGAAGTTAGGAGGAGGGCGGGGTTACCAAAACTGTTGTCCAAGGCTGAGGAAGGTTGTTTTAGGTGGTTTCGGACATTAGAGAGAATGGAGCGAAACGAAACTTCAAGAGTGTATCAGTCTGTAGTGGAAGGAAGGCGGGGTAGGGGTCGGCCTAGGAAAGGTTGGAGGGAGGGGTAAAGGAGGTTTTTTGTGCGAGGGGCTTGGGCTTCCAGCAGGCATGCATGAGCGTGTTTGATAGGAGTGAATGGAGACAAATGGTTTTTAATACTTGACGTGCTGTTGGATTGTGAGCAAAGTAACATTTATGAAGGGGTTCAGGGAAACCGGCAGGCCGGACTTGAGTCCTGGAGATGGGAAGTACAGTGCCTGCACTCTGAAGGAGGGGTGTTAATGTTGCAGTTTAAAAACTGTAGTGTAAAGCACCCTTCTGGCAAGACAGTGATGGAGTGAATGATGGTGAAAGTTTTTCTTTTTCGGGCCACCCTGCCTTGGTGGGAATCGGCCAGTGTGATAATAAAAAAAAATACCTCATGGATGAGAAGAGACAGGCAAGAGCAAGGAGGAGGTGTTGCTGTGTGCTTCTCTAAAAGTGTTCATGCCCAGCACATTGATGTTGCCACCCCTACACATCTTGAAATGTTGTTCTTCAAGCTCTGTATAAACACTAGTACCTCTGTACTAGCATGTGCAATGTACAGACCTCAGTGGCAACATCCAGACCCTATCAACTTCCTAATGGAAAATATTGACTCCCTTCTGCTACAACACAACTGTCAACATATCATAATTGTTGGTGACCTCAACCAACACATTATACAGAGGGACTTTGATGACCGTCTTGCAGTATTTGACATAAACTTTGTTGATTTCCCTACTCACATGTCTGGCTCCTCCCTTGACCCAGTAGTGAGTGATCTGGCAGAAGGTATAGTCACTTGTCAACCCCTCGGCTACGTTGGATCACCTAACCACAAGGCTGTTTTTACGACAATTAAAATCCCAACAGAACGAGGTGAGGAGACCACACGCACAACCTGGCTATGGGAAAGAGGTAATTAGCCAGCCCTTTGCTCTGAGCTCCCCACCATCCAAGGGGATGTTGACAACCAAGTGAAAGCCTTCACTGGACACATTCTTAATCTACAACAAGAACACATTCCTCACCTGCAATATGTGACGAAGCCTACAGATCAGCTTTGGTTTGGCTTTCGTTGTAGAGAGGCTGCTACTGCTACGTACAAGGCATGGCGAAGGTATAAGAGACATCCTACCACCTATAACAGGAACTTGCACAGGCAAGCCTGTAGGCATATGGGTGACGTTCTAAAGTGGGCCATCGCTAAATGGGAGGTGGACACAAAAAGAAAGCTAGCATCAGGTAGGGTAGGCTCCAAAACCTGGTGGTCCCTGGTCAAGGACAGACAAGGTTATCTGCCTGATGAACTCATTCCACCTCTAAATCGACAGGATGGGATCACTTCTACTAGTAGTCAAGAGCAAGCGGACCTCTTTGCTGAACACTTTGCTACCAAAATGCAAGTTCCTGATCCAGCAAGGGACTCTCCTTGGCTAGCTGCCAAAACTGTGTCAAAACTGTCAGTGGTGACAATAAGGTAGGAGGAGAAGCATTTCCTTCTAAATTAAATCGCTTGACCAAGAAAAGGCTGTGGGCCCAGACAAGTTGAGCCCAAGATTGCTGAGAAGATGTGCAGACCAGCTAGCAGCACCTCTAACTCACATCTTTCAGCAGTGCCTACTACAGTGTAAATGGCCTTCTCCGTGGAAAGAGGCAAATGTAGTTCATTCACAAAATGTAGAGCAGAGCAGAAATCAGCAACTACAGACCAGTGTCAATGCTGTCAATCACTGACAAGATCATTGAGACAATAATCTCAAGACTACCACTCACTACTTTGTGACCGTCAATGTGGCTTCAGGAAAGGCTACTCTGTTGCTGATCTGTTGTTAAACCTCTCCACTAAGTGGCACCAGTCACTGGGCGAATCCAAAGTCAGCGGTGTGGTACCACTGGACATCGCTGGTGATTTCGACATAGTGTGGAACAAGGGCCTCTTAGCAAAACTGCAAGCTTTGGGAATTGCAGGCTCTATGCTATGTCTCCTCAATAATTACCTTCGTGGTAGATCTCTATGGGTAGTTCTCAATGGAACAGAATCAGCAAGACATCATATTGGGGCAAGTGTTCCACAAGGAAGCTTGCTGGGACCATTGTTATGGAATGTCTACTTCAACGACCTTCTACATCTCATCCCAGAATTCCATACATATGCAGACGACTGTAAACCGACATTCACTTATCAAAGAGAAGAAATGCCAGCTGCTGTAAGCTACATCAATCACCAGCTAAGAGCTATATCAGCTTGGGGAAATAGATGGCAAGTAACATTTGCACCTGAGAAAACACAAATTATAATGATCTCTAGGCACAATTATGGTAATGCCAGTGCAGTAGTAAGGATGAATGGGAGGGTGTTGGCACCTGGGGGAGAAGTTGATATCACTGGGGTGAAATTTGACTCCAAACTGACCATGAAGAACCATGTTGTAAATCTTGCAAACAAGGCAGCCAGGAAGCTTACAACACTTCGCCGTATCTCGCATCTGCTTAACATTAGGGGTTGCAAGATTCTGTACGAGGCACAAGTACGCTCACACCTTGAGTATGCTCCACTTTCTTGGTTCGCCTGTCCCCCCACTTCTCATTTGCGACTGCTTGACAGAGTAGAGAACATAACAATACGTCTCATCACTCGCCTGGACCAATCCTGGATAGCTCTGTCAATTCAACAGAGCCTTTAACACGTGTGTGATGTGGGTGGTCTTACTGCTATATACAAGGCCAATATTTTCAAAGTACCACACTTGGATCCACTTCGAGAACAGCGTGAAGCAATCTTCTATACCACAAGACGGGCAGAAAGCAGCAACTTCAGTCTGGCTGTACCCTTCTCCAGAACATCACTTCATCTGAGATCGTTTATCCCCAGGATGACTCGATTATGGAACACATTCGTACAGCATTATGATGTCAAATGAAAATTCTGACCCACAGATGGCTCCAACTTCATCCTGTTCCCTACCTGTATGTTTCATAACAATAAAAATGCTTTCAAATGAGCTGATGTAGGTAACAGCTCTTAGCTTGTCAATAAAGTTAGGTATCCTTAACTTAACCTTGTCAAACCCTGTGTAAAAAAAGAAAGAGAGAAAGAGAGAGAGAGAGAAAGAGAGAGAGAGAGAGAGAGAGAAAAGAGAGAGAGGAGAGAGAGAGAGAGAGAGAAGAGAGAGAGAGAGAGAGAGAGAGAGAGAGAGAGAGAGAGAAGGGGGGGGACAGACAGAGAGACTGACAGACAGACAGACAGACAGACAGACAGACAGACAGACAGACAGACAGACAGAGACACAGACAGGGAGGGGTGATAAAGAAGAGAGAGGGGTGATAAAGAAGAGAGAGGGGTGATAAAGAAGAGAGAGGGGCAGGAAATTGAACACACCTGCAGCTAAATTTAGAAGAAGCTGTCTTGGGTGTCTTTTAAGTTGTTTGATAAGTTGGCAGCGCAAAGTTTTAAATGACAAGAGGAAGTTAGGCGATATTTGGGATTTTTGGTAATAAGACAATTTATGACGAGAATGTCACGTTTAAAATATTAAGTGCGACGCAAAGATGACAGAGGAAGAATTCAGAGAATAAGGAAGTCTATGGCGATACAGACTGAAATAAAGACGGGAAGGAGAGAGTGTTATACAGTGGCCACTGCACTGCAGAGTTCAGCTCACAGCCAAATGTAACTGAGTTCGATCCTCGGGTTCGTCGAGGGGTATGAGCCAGTCTTCTTGCCTCTGCTCCCCCTCTTCACCTTACCACTAAATAGACACCTAGCATGATGAAGAGGACACATGTGCAACACCTGTGTATCTTTATCCTGAAGACGTTTCGCCCACCAGTGGCTATATTAATTCAATACAAAGGTTAGTCGAAGGTGTTGAAGCTAGAATGTCAGCCAAGGTGATGAAGGTGTCCACCACTATAGTCATGATCAGTCGTTCTCATCACCGCCACACAACCTCTGTATTAAAATAATAAAGCAGCTGGTGGTACAAAATAATAAAGCCACTGGTGGTACAAAATAATAAAGCCACTGGTGGTACAAAATAATAAAGAGACTGGTGGTACAAAAAAATAAGCCAAATGGGGGTACAAAATAATAAAGCCACTGGTGGTACAAAATAATAAAGCCACTGGTGGTACAAAATAATAAAGCCACTGGTGGTACAAAATAATAAAGCCACTGGTGGTACAAATAATAAAGCCCCTGGTGGGACAAAATAATAAACCCCTGGGGTACAAATAATAGTCACTGATGGTACAAAATAAAAAGCCGCTGGTGTACAAAATAATAAAGCCACTGGTGGTACAAAATAATAAAGCCACTGGTGGTACAAAATAATAAAGCCACTGGTGGTACAAAATAATAAAGCCACTGGTGGTACAAAATAATAAAGCCGCTGGTGGTACAAAATAATAGTCACTGGTGGTACAAAATAATAAAGCCACTGGTGGTACAAAATAATAAAGCCACTGGTGGTACAAAATAATAAAGCCACTGGTGGTACAAAATAATAAAGCCGCTGGTGGTACAAAATAATAAAGTCACTGTGGTACAAAATAATAAAGCCGCTGGTGGTACAAAATAATAAAGCCACTGGTGGTACAAAATAATAAAGCCGCTGGTGGTACAAAATAAAGCCACTGGTGGTACAAAATAATAAAGCCACTGGTGGTACAAAATAATAAAGCCGCTGGTGGTACAAAATAAAGCCACTGGTGGTACAAAATAATAAAGCCACTGGTGGTACAAAATAATAAAGCCACTGGTGGTACAAAATAATAAAGCCACTGGTGGTGCAAAATAATAAAGCCACTGGTGGTACAAAATAATAAAGCCACTGGTGGTACAAAATAATAAAGCCGCTGGTGGTACAAAATAATAAAGTCACTGATGGTACAAAATAATAAAGCCGCTGGTGGTACAAAATAATAAAGCCACTGGTGGTACAAAATAATAAAGCCACTGGTGGTACAAAATAATAAAGCCACTGGTGGTACAAAATAATAAAGCCACTGGTGGTACAAAATAATAAAGCCGCTGGTGGTACAAAATAATAAAGCCGCTGGTGGTACAAAATAATAAAGCCGCTGGTGGTACAAAATAATAAAGCAGCTGGTGGTACAAAATAAAGCCACTGGTGGTACAAAATAACGACAGAGGTAATAATCTGATTTATTTTTTCTAGTGAGACAGATTTATCGCTCTATGTGACTCACGAAACAGAAACACTGAAAGATAGAGTTGAAGTGAATGGTAGTGACTGTAGTGAAACACACACACACAAGTAGTCATTTTTTCCACTGGGGCCCCTTCAAAGGATGCCGCCTTTTCACACCTATGTGCTAATGACCTTGACCCTATGATAATGACCCTTCCGGGCACGTGTCGCCTTTTCACACCTAGGTGTTACTTCCGGTTTGACCTTGACCTCATCCTCGAGACTACCTCACCCTTGACCCCGCCCACGACCTCCGCCCACGACCTCCGCCCACGACCCCCGCCCACGACCCCGCCCACGACCCCCCTTCGCGATCCCCCGTCGCGCCGCGCGCCCGCCCGCGCCCTTCGCGACCCCCGCCCGCGCCCTTCGCGACCCCCGCCCGCGCCCTTCGCGACCCCCGCCCGCGCCTTCTGCTGCGCCTTCTGCAGCGTCGTCCGGATCGCCTCCGCGCCTCGAATTTTTTTCCGATTTTTTCGATTTCTTTTTGAATTTCATTTTCTTGTGCTCTCCATCTCCTCGGATCAAGTTTTTGAATTCCCCCTATGGGGGTTTCGAAATTCTTATGATCTCCTCGGATCAAGGTTTTTGGATCCCCCTCCGACTTTCACCCCCCCAACCCCAAAAATTTCTCGATAATACAAGTTTTTGGATTCCCCCCTATGGGGTTTTCGAAATTCCCCCCGCCCCCCCCTTCAAACCCCCCCAACCCCCCAAAAATTTCTCAATATTACCAATTTTTGGATTCCCCCCAATGGGGGTAAGCATGCTTACTACAGGTCTAAACAATCAAAGACCCCAAGAAGGGTTTACTCGGCGGTCATGACGGCACACATACAAGCTGAATCTTGTCGACCCTTTAGTTCATTAAAGTTAATAAGGGGACATTCCCTTCTGACAGTGACGTCAACGTGATGCCGCCACACAAGCTGAAACTTGTCTACTTCCCCCTATGACAGTGACGTCACGCGATGACCCCACACACACACAGGCTGAATCTTGTCGACCATTTTAGTTCATTAAAGTTAATAAGGGGATATAGTACCTACAACATAGGGAAAACATTTTCACTCTTAACCCAATTTTTCTCGTTTTAACTATTTCATCAGGAAGTCACATTTTTTTCGTTAATACCCACATCAATCCACAATTTCTTTACAACACAAGTCTAGACATTTTTTTCGTTTTAACTATTTCATCTCAGGTCACTCCCCACGAAGTAACCTTCTCCCCACCCTCCCAAACCGTCACACTCCAACCAACAACTCACAATTTTCACTCTAACCCCAATTTTTCTCGTTTTTAAAACCCCTTTTAGTTCTTAAAAAATTAATAAGGGACACAGTAATCAGAAAGTCACCACATCGCTTACATCCATTGTCGTTAAATTCACTAGTCACAATTTTACATATAACGAAGTTAAATACGAACTTTTACTTTGAACACCTTCAAAACCTCTCATAAATCATTTGAATACTCACAAAAAAACTTTAACATTTCCAAACAACACTGAAAAAACTCCAAAACATCATTCGAACACCCCCAAATCTCCTCTGACTACTCCCAGAACACCTTCATAAGTATACTCTTGCACATCATTTGAACACCTTCAAAAACACCGTTGAACATTTTCCAAACAACACTGAAACACTTCCAAAACACATTTGAGTACTCCCAATTACACCACTGAATACTACTAAAACACCACTGAATACACTCAAAGCACCACCCAAATCACCATAAACTAAGATCAACACCCACAACACCCCACAACACCCCACAATTTTTTCTCGTTTTATCTAATTTCATCAGAAAGTCACAACACCCACAATTTTTTCTCGTTTTATCTAATTTCATCAGAAAGTCACAACCCACAACTTATAACCACTTTTCAGCATCTCTAGTTCGACAAACATCACTCACATCCCACAACACCCACAACACCCACAACCCACAATTTTTTCTCGTTTTAACTAATTTCATCAGAAAGTCACAACAACAACCCCACCCCACAACACCCACAACCCACATCACCCACAACCCACATCACCCACAACACCCACAACCCATATCACCCACAACCCGCAATTTTTTCTCGTTTTAACTAATTTCATCAGAAAGTCACAACAACCACAATTTTTCTCATTTTAACTAATTTCATTAGAAAAGTCACAACAACCACAACACCCACAACACCCACAACCCACACACCCACAACACCCACAACCCACAGCACCCACAGCACCCACAACACCCACAACCCACAACACCCCACAACCCACAATTTTTTCTCGTTTTAACTAATTTCACATCAGAAAAAGTCACAACACCCACAACTTATAACACCCACAACACCCACATCCCACAATTTTTTCTCGTTTTAACTAATTTCAATCAGAAAAAAGTCACAAAAACAACCCACTTATATCATCTTTTTCGGTATCTCTAATTCGACTACATTACCCACAACCCTCATCAATTACCATTTATTCACATTTTTATGCCCCTTCTTTTAACTGAATCTTAAAAGTAATACACATTCCTCCCTACAGTACTAATATTCAATAAAATCCTCCTCCTTACCCATGCCTTGTACCACATAAATCGATAATATACTTCACAATCACTACCCACCTATTGCAGCAAGTTTCAAACAACACCCTCCATTCTTTTCCATAAATCTTATAACTATTCAATTCAATAATTTCTTTTTAAAATATTCACACATTACTTTTATTTTCCTTAAAATCTCCCCATAATACTAATACAAACCCCGCCCAAACCACCTCTCCATCTCACCCGCATTTTTCTTCACATCCACTCACCCATCTCCCAACACCCCTCTTCAGAACAGCACACAAAAATCACATTTTCACATTCCACAAATGCATCACTCACCATCCACTAAATTCACTGTAACCAAGATAATTCACAACACCTATGACCACCTAACACACACAACACACACACACACACACACACAACACAGCACACACACACACACCTCACCTTATCCTAACCTAACCTAACCTAACCCTACCTACCTAACCTAACTTAACCTAACCTAACCCTAACCCAAACCAACCTACTAACCAACCTAACTAACCTAACCTACCTTACCTAACATAACCTAACCTAACAGAAAAGAAAAGAAAATAAAAATATACATTAAAGAGAAGTCATAAAGGGGGGGGGGGGGGGGGGGGGGGGGGGGGGGGGGGGGGGGGGGTAAAGTTACGAACATAACATACCTAACAATATCATAAAATAACCTAACATAACCAAAACTAACATATAATATACATATCATACCTAACCTAACCTTCCTAACATAACCTAACCTAACATACCTAACCTATCCTAACCTAACCTAAACCTAACCTTACCTAACCTAACCCTAACCATAATCCTAGCCTAACCTTACCTAACCTAACCTAACTTATCCTAACCTAAACCTAACCAAACCTAACTTAACCTAACCTAACCTAACCTACATAACCTAACCTAACTTAACTTAAAATAACCTAAGCTATCCTAGCCTAACCTATCCTAACCAACCTAACCTAACCTTACCTAACCTACCTTAACCTAACTATCCTAACCTAACCTAACCCAACCTAACCTAAAATAAATTGGAACACTTCCAAATACATTAGAGTACTCCCAAATTACTTTGAACGACACCATTTTATGGATATTTCCAAATTAGATTTGAAAACTTTATCGTGACATCGAACAGTATTTTCTTGTTGGTACACACAACCCAAGGTAGAAAATCTCCACACGACCCATCTCCTTACCGAACACTCGCATCAACTCAGGTCCGACAGAGACGCCATGTATGCGGTTCACACACCAAGTAGAAAAGCACACGACCATCTCCTTACCGAACACGCTGCATCACACACCTAACCGCACCTAACCTAACCTATCCTAGCCTAACCTAACCTCGCCAACCTAACCAACAAAAAACCTAACCACCCTAACTAACCTAACCTAACCTCACTAACCTACATAACCTATCCTAGCCCAACCAAACCTAACCTATCCTAACCTAACCTACCTAACCTAACCTAACCTAACCTATACCTAACAAACCTAACCTACCTAGACCTAATCCTAGCATAACATAACCCAAACTTACCCTAACCTATCCTACCCTAACCACCAAACCTAACCAAAACCTCACCTTACCTAACCTATCCAATCTAAAACAACCTAACCTAACCTAACCAAACCTAGCCTAACCTAACCTTACCTAACCTAACCTAACATAACCTAGCCTACCTACCCCGAACCTAACGAACCAAACCTATCCGAACCTAACCTAACCTAACCTAAGAACCTAACCTAACCTACCTAACCGAACCTAGCCTAACCTAACCTAACCTACCAACCTAACCTAGCATAACCTAATCCGATCCTATCCTAACCTAACCTAACTTATCCAAACCTATACCTAGCCTAAACCTACCTAACCCAACCCAACCCAACCCAACCCCAACCCATCCCAACCCAACCCAACCCTACCCAACTCCAACCCAACCTAACATAACCTATAACCCCATCCTACCCAACATAACTAACCTAACTAACCTACCCTAACCTAACCTAACCTAACCGACCCTAACCTAACCTAACCTAACCGAACCTATCCGAACCATCCTAACTAGCCTAACCTAACTATCCTATAACCTAACCTAATTAACCTAACCTAACCCCTAACCGACCTACCTAACCATAAACCTAACTAACCTAACCTAACCTAACCAACCTTAACCTAGCCTAACCTAACCTATCCATACTAACCTAACCTAACTGGATCCTAAACCTACCTAACCTAGCCTAACCTAACCTAACCCAACCCAACCCAACCCCAACCCAACCCAACTACACCTAACCTAACCAAATTCCTACCGATCCTAAAACTAACCTAACCGAACTATCCAACCTAACCTCACCTAACCTAACTAACTTATCCCAAACCTAACCTAACCTTACCTAACCTAACCATAACTAACCTAACCAAACTTATCCTAACCTTAACCTAACCTATCCTAACACCTTCAAACACCTCCGAATACTCCCAAAACACTACTGATTACTACCAAATTACCACTGAATACTACCAAATCACCGTCAAAATCACCAGAAACTAAGTTTAACATCACCATCCAACATCCTTTATAGAATGAATATACATACCGCATTTATGTGCATATCACATTTCCTCTTCCACATCATCCTTAAACATCCTTCTCTTCCACATCATCCCTAAACATCCTTCCTTATTCATTCCGTATATCTCCTAGAGTTGTTTTAAACCCCCAACGGCCCATCACGACTAGGAGCCAGAGCAACCAACACACCATCCAACACCACCTACTAACCTCTGGCTCCTGCGTCGTGATGGCCCGTCGGGGGGGGGGTTTAAAACCAACTCTAGAGATATACGGAATGAATAGTGAAAGTTAGGATGATGTGAAGAGAAGGTGTTTAGGGATTAATGTGGATAAGAAATGTGATATGAAACAAAAATCGGTAAGTATTTTCAATCGTATAAAAAAGGATTGATGGTGATGTTAAACTTAGTTCTGGTGATTTTTGACGGTGATATGGTAATACAGTGGTGATTTGGTAGTAATCAGTAGTGTTTGGAGTATTCAGAGTGTTTGAAGGTGTTAGGTTAGTTAGGTTAGATAAGTTAGAGTTTAGGTTAGTTAAGGTTAGGTTAGGTAAGGATTAGGTTAGGTTTAGGATAATTAGTTAAGTAGGTTAGTTTAGATAAGTTGGTTAGGTTAGTTTAGGAACGGTTAGATGGGTTAGGTTAGGTTAGTTGGGTGGGTGGGTTGGGTTGGTTGGGTTAGGTTAGGTTTATGCTAGGTTAGGTAGGTTAGGAAAAGTTTAAGTTTTGGTTGAGGATAGGATAGGTTAGGTTAGGCTAGGATAGGTAAGGTTAGTTAGGTTATATGTTAGTTAAGTTAGGTTTAGGATAGGTTCGGTTAGTTAGGTTAGATGATAGGTAATGTTTAGGCTAGGTTTAGGATAGGTTCGGATAGGTTAGTTAGGTTAGGTTAGTTAGGTTCGGTTTAGGTTAGGTTAGGATTGAAAGGTTAGGCTAGGTTAGGTAGGTTCGGTTAGGATGGGTTAGTGTTAGGTTGGGTTTGGTTGGGTGGTTGTGTTTGGGATGGGTTGGGTTGTTGGGTGGTTGGGTTAGGTTAGGTTAGGCTAGGTTTGTAAGGTTAGGATAAGGGTGGAAGGTTAGATAGGATAGGTTCGGTTAGTCTAGGTTTAGTTAGGTTAGGTTTATGTTAGGTTAGTTCGGTAGTTAGGTTAGGATAGGTTCGGTTATGTTAGGTTAGGTAGGTAGGATTAGGATAGGATAGGTTTAGGTTAGGTTAGGTTAGTTAGGTTAGGCTAGGCAGGTTAGTTTAGGTAAGGTTAGGATTAGGTTAGGTTAGGTTTGGATAGGATAGTTTATGTAAGGTTAGGTTAGGTTAGGTAGGATAGGTTATGCTAGGATAGGTTAGGTTTAAGTTTCGTTAATGTTATGCTAGATTAGGTTAGGTTGGTTCGGTTAGGATAGTTAATAGGTTAGGTTAGGTTAGGTTAGGATAGGTTAGGTTAGTTTGGGCAAGGATAGGATTCGTCTCGGTTAGGTCGATAAGGTTATGTTAAGTGTAGGTTAGGGTTAGGTTTAAGTTAGGGTTAGGCAAGGTTAAGTTAGGCTAGGATAGGTTAGGTTAGGTTTTCGTTAGGTGAGTTGATGCAGGTGTTCGGTAAGGAGATGGTCGTGTGAATTTTCTACCATGGTGTGAACCGCATTACATGGCGTCTGTCTGACCTGAGTTGTCGCAGATGATTCGGTAAGGAGAAGGCCTGTGATTTTCTACCTTGGGTGTGAATCGCATTAACCTGGTGTCTGTCCAACCTGGTTATGCGGGTGTTCGGTAAGGAGATGGTCGTGTGATTTTCTACATGGTGTGTTTACAACAAGAAAAATATGTTCGATTTTTTACGATAAAGTTTCAAAACTAATTTGGAAATATCCAAAAAATGGAGTCGATCAAAGTAATTCAGGAGTACTCCTAATGTAATTTGGAAAGTGATCCAATTATTTAGGTTAGGGTGGTTAGTTAGGTTAGGACGGTTAGGTAAGGTAGGTTAGGTAAGGTTAGGTTAGGTTAGGTTAGATTAGATAGGTTAGGGCTCGGATAGGTTAGGTTAAGTTAGTTAGGTTATGCCTAGGTTAGGAAGGTTAGGTTACGTTAGGTTGGTTAGGTTAGGTTTAGGATAAGTTAGGTAAGTAACAGTGTTAGGTTAGGATAGGAAAGGTTAGGTCGGTTAGTAAGTTTAGGTTAGGTAGGTGTAGGATAGGTTAGGTAAGGTTAGGTTAGGTTAGGTTAGGATAAGGTTAGGTTAGGCTAGGTAGGTTAGGATAGGTTAGGTAGGTTAGGTAGGTTAGGTTAGGTTATGTTATGGTACTGTAAAGGTTAGGTTAGGTTAGTCGGATTGGATAGGTTAGGTGTTAGGTAAGGTTAGTTTAGGTTAGGTAGGTTAGGTAGTAAGGTTAGGTTAGGTTAGTTAGGTTATTAGGTAAGGTTAGGTTAGGTTTAGGTTAGGTTAGGTTAAGTTAGTTTAGGGTAGTTAGGTTGTGTTAAGGTTGGTTGGATAGGTTAGGTGTGTGTGTGAGGTTGTGTGTGTGTATGTGTGTGTGTTAGTTGGGTCATAAGTGTTGTTTGAATATCTTGGGTTACAGTGATTTTAGTGTATTTGAGTGACATTTGTGGAAGTGAAATGTATTTTTGTGTGTTTCAGAAGAGGTGTGTTGGAGATGGTGAGTGGATGTGACGAAAAATGCGGTGAGATGGAGGGTTGTATGGGAGGGTTATAATCGAAATATGGGGAGAATTTTTACTGAAAATAAGGTAATGCGTGAATATTTAAAAAGAAATTATCGAAATGAAAGTTAAGAATATTGGAAACGAATGAGGGGTGTTGAAAACACATGTCGCCATAGTTGGGTATTTGAAGTCATACTTTGTGATGAATTAGTTAAAACGTGAAAAATTTGTGGGTAGTTGTGGGATGTGGGTTTGAGGTGTTAAGACCGTGGGGGGTGCTAGGACCTTTCCGATGAAATTAGTTAAAACGCGAAAAAAATTGTGGTTGTGGGTGATGTGGGGGGGGGGATTTTTTTTTATTTTGTTTGAGGGTGGTAGTGGGTGCTTGGGTATGTGGGTGTTGTGGTGATGTGGGTTGTGGTGAATGTTGGTGAATGTGGTTGTGGGTGGTGTGGGATGTGGGTGATTGTTATGTCGAACTAGAGATGCAGACAAAAGTTGTTAAACGTTGTGGGTATGTTGTGACTTTTCTAATGAAAATTAGTTAAAAGGAGAAAAAAAATGAGGGGTGTAGTGATGTGAGGGTGTGGGTGCTGTTGGGTGATGTGAGTTGAGGTTTGATGTGGGATGTGTGTGTGGTGTGTGGTGTGTGTGTGTTGTGTGTGTGTTTGTGTGTGTGTGTGTTGAGTGTGTGTGTGTGTGTGTGTGTGTTATGGTCAGAGAGTTTTGGTGAATATCTTGATTATAGTGATTTAGTGGATTTGGAGATCATTGTGGATGTGAAAAGTGATATTTTGTGTGTGTTCTGAAGAGGTGTGTGGGAGATGGGTGAGTGGATGTGAAGAAATGCGGGTTGAGCTGAGAGGTGTATGGGGAGGGTTGTAATTAGAAATATTGGGGAATTTAACGAAAATAAAAGGTATTGTGTGGAATATTTTAAAAAGAAATAGAGAATTGGTAAAAGTTATGAAATCTAGGAAAAGACTGGAGGTTGTTGAAACCAGCCGCAATAGGTTGGGTAGTGATCAGTATAATATCGATTTAATGTGGATACAAGGACATGGGAAGGGAGAGGATTTAATTAGAATTTTAGTACTGTAGGGAGGAATGTGTATTACTTTTTAAGATTCATAAAAAGAAGGGGAACAAAAAAGTGAATAAATTGGTAATTGAAGAGGTATTGGGTCAATGTCGATCCGAATAGCGATACCGAAGAAAGGATAGATATAAGTGGGTTGTATTTTTGTGACTTTCTGATGAAATTAGTTTAAAACGAGAAAAAATTGTGATGTGGGTGTGGTTTGTGGGTGTTAAAAGTTGTGGGTGTTGTGACTTTTTCTGATGAAATTAGTTAAAACGAGAAAAAAATTGTGGTTGTGGGTGTGTGGGTTTGGTGTGTTGTGGGTGCCTGTGGGTGCTGTGGGTTGTGGGATGTTGTGGTGTAGTGGTTGTGGTGTAGTGGGTGTTGTGGGTTGTTGTGACATTCCTAATGAAATTAGTTAAATCGAGAAAAAATTGTGGGTTGTGTGATTTCTGATAAATTAGTTAAAACGAGAAAAAATTGCGGGTTGTGGGTGATATGATGTGGGTGTTGTGGGTGATGTGGGCTGTGGGTGATGTTGTGTTGAGGGTTTGTGGGGTGTGGGGTTTGTTGTTGAGACTTTCAGTGAAATTAGTAAAACGAGAAAAAATTGTGGGATGAGGTGGTTGGTTGGGTGTTGTGGATGAGAGTGATGTGTCGAACTAGAGAATCGCTGAAAAGTGTTATACGTTGTGGGTTGTTACTTTCTGATCAAAATTATAAAAACGAGAAAAAATTTGTGGGTGTTGTGACCTTTCTGATAAATTAGATAAAACGAGAAAAAATTGTTGGGGTGTGTGGGGTGATGAGGGTGTTGATCTTAGTTTAAGTGATTTTGGGTGGTGGCTTATGAGTGAATTACAGTGTGTTTATAGTAGTATTCAGTGGTGTAATTTGGAGTACTCTCAAATAGTGTTTTTTAAGTGTTTCAGTGCTGTTTGGAAAATGTTCAAACGGTGTTTTGCAGGTGTTCAAATGATGTGCAATAGTACTATGAAGGTGTTCTGGGAGTATTCAAGTGAATTTGGGGGTGTTCGATGATTTATTGGAGTCTTACATGTTGTTTGAAAAGTCAAAGGTATTTTTGTAGTATTCAAATGATTTATGAAGAGAGTTTGAAGTGTTCAAAGTAAAAGTGCGAAATTAACTTCGGAATATGTAAAACATGTGACTAGTGAATTTAACGAAAGTGGATGTAAGACGATAGGAGACTTTCTGATGTACTGTGTCCCCTATATTAACGTTTAACGAACTAAAATGGTTTAAAACGAGAAAAATGGGGATATAGTAGTGAAAATTGTGAGTGTTGGTTGGAGGTGAGGTTTGGGAGGGTGGGGGAGAAGGTTACTTCGTGAGAGTGGACCTGAGATGAAATAGTTACAACGGAGAAAAATGTCTAGTACTTGTGTTGTAAAGAAATTGAGGATTGATGTGGCATTAACGAACAAAAATGTGACTTCCTGATGAAATAGGTTAAAAACGAGAAAAATTGGGATACGAGTTGAAACTGTTTTCCTCTGTTTTAGTACTATAATCCCCATATTAACTTTAATGAAACTAAAGGGTCAACAAGATTCAGCTGTTGAGTTTGGGGTCATCGCGTGACGTCACTGTCAAGATGGGGAAGTCGACAAGTTTCAGCTAGTGTGCTCGGTCAACACGTGACGTCATGTCAGAAGGTAAGTGTCCCCTTATTAACTTTAATGAACGAAACGGGACGACAAAATTCAGCTTGAATGTGTGACGTCCACTGACCGCACGAGTAAACCACCCTTCTTTAGGTCATTTGACTTGTTTAGACCTGTAGTAAGCAGGCTTTACCCCCAGTGGGGGGGAATCCAAAAACTTGTAATATTGGAGAAAAATTTTTGGAGGTTGGGGGAGAAAGTGAGGCGGGAATTTCGAAAACCCCATAGGGGGATTCCCAAAACTTGTATTATCGAGAAATTATTGGGGTTGGGGGGTGAAAGTCCCGGAGGGGGATCCAACAACATGATCCGAGAGATCATAAAGAAGTTGAAACCCCCCATAGTGGGGAAACCAAAAACCTTGAGCCGAGAGATGGAGAGCACAAGAAAATGAAATTCAAAAAAAAAATCGTAAAACTCGGAAACAATACGAGGTGCGGGGGCGAATCCCGACGAACGCTGCAGAATGCCGCAGCAGAAGGCGCGGGCGGGGGTCGCGCAGGGCTCGGCGGGTCGCGAAGGGCGCGGGCCGGGGCGCGCGGCACGATGGGGTCGCGAAGGGGTAGTCGTGGGGGGTCCAGGCGGGGAACGTGGGCGGGAGGTCCGTGGGCGGAGGTCGTGGGCGGGGTCAGGGTGGATGAAGGTCCTCGAGGATGAGTCAAGGTCAAAACCGGAATTATCACCTAGTGTGAGAAAAGGCGACACGTGCCCGGAAGGGTACAAGATCATAGGGTCAAGGTCATTAGCACATAGTGGAAAAAGGGCGGCATCCTTGAAGGGGCCCCCAGGAGGAAAAATGACTACACACAATCACATACACATCACACATACACAACACACAACACACACACACACACACACACACACGACACGACACACACACATAACACACACACACATACAACACACCCACACACACACACACACACATCACACACACCACACACGTGGAGTAGTCCCGCGTTTGAGCCGTTTATGGTAGGAAAGTTCTGACTGTGCCATAAGAATAGAGTGTGGGGATATAGGCCGTGTGCTAGCATAAGAGCGCATATAATCACTTAACCCGAAAAAAAGGAAATATAATGATCACAAACAGAAAACAAGGAAATATTGGCTGAGTGCTTGTGAGGGCCGTAGGAAGGGTGAAAGGTTGTGTCAGGCCTAAATAGTGTTGCCATAATAACATCAGTGGGGTATTTGAAGATAAGTGCGACTCAAGACCAGGGAGATAAGTGATAAGATAGATTGTCGTAAATACAGTGAGTGAGTTGTAAAAATTTAAAGAGCTAGAGACTATAGTGGCATAAGGCAGTTAGGGAAAAATTACCGAGAACATCAAACAACCTTCCACTTCTGGACGGACAGAACCGGCAACGTTACTCCACAGCCAGCCGCAAGTAATAATTCACCTAGTATTGAGTTGCATGGGGTCAATCGTACCTGTCTCTAAGCTGGAATTGGGGGTCACTCTCCTCGAGCCTAATCAAATTGGGATAATAAGCATCATTTACTGCAGTTAATAGAAATTAGAGTAGCGTCATATAGGTGACGCCTAGTATATTCATTTTTTGAACGTATTTATAAATGGCATAAGACAGTATAGAGGGAACCAAGAATCCGGTTACAAATATAATACATATGTAGTACATACGATGGGAAAATAAGGACTGTTTACCATAAACAAATGCACACACCACATGGGAGAAGCAGCACTGTTGTTAGGTACTTGAATAGCTGAGCACACACACACACACCACACACACACACACACACACACACACACACACACACACCCACACACACACACTCACAACACACAAACACACACACAAACACACACACACACAGACAACACACACTCACACATATAATAGACCCAGGCATGATCCAAACATAGCATTAAGCAGAGGTTATATAAAGCTCACGTTCAGGAGAGTGACTCTAGTAGCGATCAGTGAAGAGGCGGGGCCAGGACGCCGGACTCGACCCCTGCAACCTCATCTAGGGTAGTACAACTAGGTGAGTACCCCACACACAATTCAGGATTTTTACAACCTTCGTGAAGGTGGACCCTATAACCCCTTCCTTTCCACCCCCCCATCTCTCTCCCTCTCTCCTCGCCTTTTTTTTTTTTTATTTATTTTTTTTATTTTTTTTTTTTTTTTACACAGGATTGACAAGGTAAGGATCCCTAGCTTTATTGACAGCTAATTACAGGTTAAGATACCTAACATAATGGCCAGCTAAGAGCTGTATACCTACCTCAGCTCATTTGAAAGCATTTATAATTGTTAATGAGACTACCAAGTCGGAACAGGATGAAGATGGAGCCATCAGGGCCAGCATTTTCATTTGATCAACTGACTTTATCTCGTTGACAATTCAGTATCCTGTACGAATGTGTTTCAACTCGAGTCAAACCTGGGTATGTATAAACTCGATTGGAGTGTAAGTTCTGGAGAAGGGTACAGCTAGAGTGAATTGCAGCTTTCTGCACATCTTTGGCATAAAAGCATGTTTCAACGCTGTCCTCGAAGTGGATCCAAGTGTGGTATTTATGACAATATTGGGCCTTGACATAACAGTAACGCCTCCCACATCCCTCCTAAGTTGAAGGCTCCTGCTGAAATACAGATCTTTCCAGATGGGTCCAGGCGAGAGAAGAGACTTCCTTGCTCTGTATCTCTACTCGGTCAAGCAGTCGCAGATGAGAGGGCGGGGGCAGGCAAACCAAGAAAAGTGGAGAATCACTCAAGGGTGTGAGCGTACTTGTGCCTCTTACAGATCTTGCAACCCCTACTGTCAAGCAGATGGAATATGGCGAAGTGCTGTAAGCTTCCTGGCTGCCTTGTTTGCAAGATTTAACAACAATGTTCTTCATGGGTAGTTATAGGAGTAAATTTCACCCCAAGGATACACTTCTTTCTCCAGGTGCAACAACCTCCCATTCATCCTTACAACTGCACCAGCATTAACATCATGGTGCCTTAGAGACGACCTCATTTGCGTTTTTCCCTCAGTGCAATAGTACTTGCCATCTATTTCCCCCCAAGCTGATATCGCTCTCAGCAGTGATTGATTAGCTAGAGCAGCTGGCATTTCTTCTCTTGGATAAGAGAATACATTGTACATCGTCTGCATATGATGTGATACTGGATGAGATGAAGATGGTCGTTGAAGTAGACATTCCATAACATGGACCAGCACGCTTCCTTGTGGAACACTGCCCCATAATGTCCGTGCTGATTCCGTTCCATTGAGAACTACACTTAGAGGATCTACCAGAAGGAAATCACTGAGGAGACAAGTAAAATAAGCCCTGCAAATTCCCCAGTGCTTGAATTTTGCTAAGAGGCCCTGGTGCTACAACCCGGTCTCTCTCTTCCCTCTCTCCTCCTCTCTCTACTCTCTCTTCCTCCTCGTCTCCTCTCTCCATCTCTCTCTCTCCTCATCTCGTCTCTCTCTCTCTCTCTCGCTCTCACACTCTCCTCACTCTTTCTCTCATCCCCCCCTTTCTCTTCTCTCATCCTCTCCTCATCCTCTCTCTCATCCTCTCTCCTCTTCTCTCTTCCTTTGCTCTTCCTCTCTCTATCCCTCTCTCTCTCCCTCTCCCACTCTCTCGTCCTCTCATTTTTTCTCTCCTCTACTCTCTTCCCTTGTCACTCCCCTCCCCCTCTCTCTTTTAACCCTTTTCCCTCTCTCACCTTCTCCCCCTTTTTCCTTCTTTTCCCTTCCTTCAGGCTCCCCGTCTCTCTCCTCCCAGCCTCTCACTCTCTCCCCTTTTTCTTTTCTCTTTTACTCACTCTTTCAGTAAAAAAAAAATGGTTGGGACCACGCAGGAATCAAGGATCAGATGACAATGTGTACTGGTAGGAGGAATGGACGGAGGACAGTGGAAAAGATAGAGCAAAGAATGGAGAGAAAATTAGGAGAGCTTTCTGAAAAAAATGGAGAAAGAGCTCTCTGTAAATGGGAAAAAGAGGATGGAGAAGGAGACGAAGATAGGAGCAACAAGTCGAAACTGAGCATAGCCAGGTAAAGGTCCTAGAAAATTTGAGGTAAACAAGGCTGAAGCAAGTCTCAGGGGTGAGTGACCAGAGAAGATCACACCATTACAAATGAGAGGCTAAACCGGAAGAAGAGATATTAATTATGCTACGGTCATATCAGCCTGCAAAGAAGGGAGGAGTTGAAGGGAAGAGCAAATGGGTTGCAGAGAGAGGGAGATAGGTCGAATGCTGAGGCACAACCTGCTACCACGGGGGAGAGCCACTGGAAACAATCAAGGGAGAAAATGACCACATACAGACGAGGAACCTCACTTCACAGGAGGAAGAGGCAATGGAGAAGGAAAGGGCAAAACCATGATTATCCATGGGCTTCGGATAGAGGAGGAAAGGACACACACTGAAAAGACGCAAAGAAGAAAGAAATGGAGATTGAGAAAATCATCACGGAAATAGGGGGAGAAGACATGATGAGATTGTAAATTATCAGAAAATAGGGGGGTACTTGAAGGGGAGAAACCGACTAAATAAGCTGATTCTCAGGACTGAAATAGTGCTGAACAGGACCTCCAAGAGAATCCACGGTTAAAAGTTCGGAAGAAAACAAGGGATCCTAGACAGAGACAGAACACAAACAAGAGAAAGCAGCTGAGAGAGAGACAAAAAAGCGAAAAGGAGCTATAAAGGAGCAAACAAGGATAGGAACCACAGAAGGTCAGTCAGAACAGAGCAGCAAGGGCATGCACACACACAACTATCCTCAGAACCCCACAACGTAGGCTCATCACACCATCCCAACACACAATACAATCCATACCCACAATTTCCACCGAACCCCCAAGCAGAGAATCCCACAGTATCTACCCAGTCTCCACCCACCCCCACAGGCCCCCAAACCACAGGGTTGGAAAAGGGAAACTTGAAGGGATGGTACACAAACGCTGATGGAATAACAAACAAGTGGGGAAGGTAGTGGCACTAAAGAGCCAAAGAGGCATCACCAGACATATAGCGATCACAAAACCAAGCTTACAGGGTATGATACAGATGCCATTTTTCCAGCGGGTTACCAAATCCTGAGAAAAGACAGACGGAACAGGGAGGTGGATGAAGTGCCTTGGGCGATCAAAACACCGATGTGAATTTTTGATGAGCTGGAGAGAGGAGACAAGCGGGAAACGAAGCATTACAAAGCGTGAACACCTCACTCTGGTGGTCCCAAGGTGAAATTGCAGTGATGTATAAAACCCACCCAGAACAGCAGGAGGCCAAGGCAAGAGTATGAAGAGAGCAATATAGCGATGGTTGACACATCAGGCTGCAGTGGCGATAAGAGCTCATGCATGCAGGGCCCCCCCAAAGCTCCTGATCATGGGCGACTTTAACCAAAGGAGATCGAATGGGAGAACTGGAGCACATGGGGCCAAGATACATGGAGGGGCTAAGATGATGGAGGTGGGTACTGGAAAACTTCATGTACCAACACGTAAGGGACACTACAAGAGAGAGAGAGAGAGGATGAACCAGCAAGACTGGACTTATTAAGCACCTCTGATAGAGCAATATGAGGACATCACAGATGAAAGACCCCTTGGGGCCAGCGATCATGTGGTTTTGAGCTTCGAAAACACAGTAAAAGCTCCAATGGAGGGGGAAGCAGAAGGCAAGGACAAAATGACACCAAACAATAGATAGGTCTACACAGGATGAGGAACTTCCTGAATGAGGTTCAGAGGACGTATAACTGGCAGGGAAGCCATTAATGAAGATGATGGAATATGTTAGCACATGTGCAAGGAGGCTAAGGAAGAGGTTGTCCCCAAGGGTAACAGGAATAATGAAAAAGCCGGGATGACCCCATGGTTTACCCAAAGTGAAAGGGAGGAAAAACCCCAAGTGTGCTGGGGAATGGAAAAAATATAAAAGGAAAAGGCCCCAGGAGAAAAAGGGGGAGAGCAGTCGTAAACCCAAAAAAAACGAATTGCACAGATAAAAAGGGGGCCCCCAACGCCTAAAAAAACGACATGCAGAAAAACCCAAATTTGGGCCCCCAAAAGCTTTTATACAGCCACATCAGGAAGAAAAAAAACTTCAGGCCAGGAAATCAGAAGCAGGAAGAGGAGAGAAACAAAAAATGCCCCGTAAATATGTGGGGAATCAAACAAAATTCAAAGAAGTGTTCCAGAGGGACAAAAGGGGCCCTGAAAGACGGGGGGTGGGGTACACCCACCATGTGCTGGACACATTTAACACAACCGAGGAAAAGTGAAGAGGCTTCTGATGAGAGATACCTCAAATTAAATGGGGCCAGAAACATCTTTCCTGGGCCCGAAGAGGGAGCAGAGGCGCTATGTGCCCCCCTAACCCAATATTCAATACTCTATCAAAAAGGGGAGATTTGGGGCATGGAAGACAGCAAATGTGCCCCAATTTTTAAAAAAAAGGGACAGACACGAAGCACTAAACTAAGCCATTTCACGACATGTATTATGAAAAGTCAGGAAAAGAGAGTCAGGAGAAGAGTGGTGGAAAACCCCAGAAAAAGGAATGACTCTCACCAAAACCAACATGGTTTCAGAGACGGGGAAAACCTGTGCACAAACCTACTGGAGTTCTAACTGGGGACAGCAAAAAACAAGAGGAGAGGGGGGGGTGGATTGCATTTTTTTGGACGCAAGAAGGCGTTTGACACAGTTTTCCCACAAAGGATTAGTGCAAAAAAAGGAGGGGCCAAACAGGGAAAACAGGGGAAAGGATGCAATGGATCAGGGAATACTTGTCGGAAAAAAGCAGCGAGTAATGGTACGTGGCGAGGGGTCAGAGTGGGGGCCTGTGACCGCGGGGTCCCAAAGGGGCAGTCATAGGACCCGTGTTTCTGGTATTTTTGAACGACATGACGGAAAGGGTAAAACCCCAGTGTCCCTGTTTGCAGATGACGTAAAGTTGATGAAAATTCATTCGATCGATGCCCGGGAGAACTACAAAGGGATTGGACAGGCTGCAAACCCGGTCCAGCAATTGGCTCCTGGATTCAAACCCTAAGGGAAAGTCATGAGGATTGGGGAAGGGCAAGAAAGACCGTTGACGGATATAGTTTGGGGGCCAGAGACTACAAACTCATCAAGGGAAAAAGATCTTGGGGGGAGTATAACACCAGGCACATCTTCTGAAGCGCACACAACCAAATAACTGCTGCAGCATATGGGGGCCTGGCAAACTCAGAAAGATTCCCACATCTTAATAAGGAAACTTCAGGACCCCGTACACCGTGTAGTTTGGGTATTTTGGGGTTGCGGCACCGTTTGCAACCCCCAAACCCAGCCCAAAATGTAAAGAAACTGAGAAAAATGCAAAGGTTTGAAAAAAAGAATAGTCCCGAGTTAAGAGGTATGTCCTTTAAAT
>NC_069419.1:39262902-39278874 GCF_026875155.1 Cherax quadricarinatus
CACCGTAGCAGTAAGGTCACTATTAACGTACCAGCAGTAAGGTCACTACCACCATACCGGCAGTAGGGTCACTACCACCGTACCAGCAGTAAGGTCACTACCACTGTACCAGCAGTAAGGTCACTACTATAACACCAGCAGTAAGGTCACTACCATAACGCCAGCAATATGGTCACTCACACTACACCGGCAGTAGGGTCACTACTACCGTACCAGCAGTACGGTCACTACCATAACACCAGGAATAAGGTCACTACCATAACACCAGCAGTAAGGTCACTACCACAAAACTAGCAATAAGGTCACTCCCACTACACCAGCAGTAAGGTCATTATCACCATACCAGCAGTAAGGTCACTACCATAACACCAGCAATAAGGTCACTCCCTTCACACCAGCAGTAAGGTCACTACCACAATACCAGCAATAAGATTACTCCCATTACACCAACAGGAAGATCACTACCACAGCACCAGCAGTAAGGTAACTACCACCGGACCAGCAATAAGGTCACTACAGCAACACAAGCAATAAGGTCGCTTCCATTACACCAGCAGTAAGATCACTAACACCACACCAGCAGTAAGGTCACTACCAGCACACCAGCAGTAAGGTCACAACCATCATAGCAGTAAGGTCACTACCAGGACATCAGCAGTAAGGTCACTACTTCCACACCAGCAATAAGGTCACTACCATCGTACCAGCATTAAAGTCATTACCTGCACACCAGCAGTAAGGTCAACACCACCACACCAGTAGTAAGGTCACTACCACATCAGTACCACACCAGCGGTAAGGTCACTAGCACCACATCAGTAGTAAGGTCAATACCACAACACCATTGTTAAGGTCATTAGCACCGCACAAGCAGTAGGGTCACTACCACAACACAAGCACTAAGGCCACTATCACCACCAAAGCAGTAAGGTCACTGCCACCACCACTCCAGCAGTATAGTCACTACCAGTACACCAGGCTACTACCTGCACACCTGCAGTAAGGCTACTCCCACCACACCAGCAATAAGGTCATTACCACCACTCCAGCAGTAAGGTCACAACCATCATAGCAGTAAGGTCACTACCAGGACATCAGCAGTAAGGTCACTACTACCACACCAGCAATAAGGTCACTACCATCATACCAGCATTAAAGTCATTACCAGCACACCAGCAGTAAGGTCAACACCACCACACCAGTAGTAAGGTCACTACCACAACACCAGTACCACACCAGCGGTAAGGTCACTAGCACATCAGTAGTAAGGTCACTACCACAACACCATTGTTGAGGTCATTAGCACCGCACAAGCAGTAAGGTTACTACCACAACACCAGCACTAAGGCCACTATCACCACCAAAGCACTAAGGTCACTGCCACCACCACTCCAGCAGTATAGTCACTACCAGTACACCAGGCTACTACCTGTACACCTGCAGTAAGGCTACTCCCACCACACCAGCAATAAGGTCATTACCACCACACCAGCAGTAAGGTCACAACCATCATAGCAGTAAGGTCACTACCAGGACATCAGCAGTAAGGTCACTACTACCACACCAGCAATAAGGTCACTACCATCATACCAGCATTAAAGTCATTACCAGCACACCAGCAGTAAGGTCAACACCACCACACCAGTAGTAAGGTCACTACCACAACACCAGTACCACACCAGCGGTAAGGTCACTAGCACATCAGTAGTAAGGTCACTACCACAACACCATTGTTGAGGTCATTAGCACCGCACAAGCAGTAGGGTCACTACCACAACACCAGCACTAAGGCCACTATCACCACCAAAGCAGTAAGGTCACTGCCACCACCACTCCAGCAGTATAGTCACTACCAGTACACCAGCAGTAAGGCTACTACCACAACACCATTAGTAAAGTCACTACCACTACACCAGCAGTATGGTCACCACCACACCACCAGTACTAAGGTCACAACACCACTCCAGCTGTAAGGCCACTACCACCACACCCGCAGAAACATCACTCTCACCACTTCAGCAGTAAGGTCACTACCATTATATCTAGAGTAAGGTCACTACCACCACACCAGCACTAAGGTCACTAGCACCACACCAGCACTAAGGTCACTAGCACCACACCAGCACTAAGATCAGTAGCACTTTACCAGCAGTAAGGTCTCTACCACCACACCTGAAGTAAGGTCACTAACACCACACCAGCAGTAAAGTCTCTACCATAACAAAACTAGTAAAGTCACTACCACCACAGGAGCACTAAGGTCACTGCCATCACAGGAGCACTAAGGTCACTACCACCACAGGAGCACTAAGGTCACTACCACCACAGGAGCACTAAGGTCACTACCACCACAGGAGCACTAAGGTCACTACCACCACAGGAGCACTAAGGTCACTAAACCACCACAGGAGCACTAAGGTCACTAACACCACAGGAGCACTAAGGTCACTACCACCACAGGAGCACTAAGGTCACTAACACCACAGGAGCACTAAGGTCACTAACACCAGGCCAATATTAATGTCACTAGCACCACACCAGCAGTAAGGGCACTAGCATCACACCAGCAGTAAGGGCACTAGCACCACGCCAGCAGTAAGGTCACTACCACCACACCAGTAGTAAGGTCACTACCACAACATCAGCAGTAAGGTCACTAACACCAAACCATCACTAAGGTCACTAGCACCACACTAGCACTAAGATTACCTGCATCACACCAGAAGTAAGATCACTACCATCACGCCAGTAGTAAGGCCACTACCACAGCACCAGCAGTAAGGTCACTAACACCAAACCAGCAGTAAGGGCACTACCACCACACCAGTAGTAAGGTCACTACCACAACACCAGCGGTAAGGTCATTAGGACCACACAAGCAGCAAGGTCACTACCACCACGCCAACGGTAAGGTCACTAGCACCACACCAGTAGTAAGGTCACTACCACCACACCAATATTAAGGTTACTAGCACCACACTAGCAGTAAGGTCACTACGACAACAGCACTAAGGTCACTAGCACCACATCAGTAGTATGGTCACTACCACAACACCAGCAGTAAGGTTACTAGCACCACACCAGTGGTAAGTTCACTACCACTACACCAGCAGTAAGGGTACTACCACCACACCCGCAATAACATCACTACATCTACTATAGGTCACTACCACCATTTCAGCAGTAAATTCACTACCACTTCATCTGGAGTAAGGTCACTAGCACCACATCTAAAGTAAGGTCTCTACCACTACATCTAGAGTAAGGTCACTCCCACTACATCTAGAGTAAAGTCACTACCACTACATCAAGAGTAAGGTCACTACCACCACATCTAGAGTAAGGTCACTACCACTGCATCTAGAGTAAGATCACTACCACCACATCTACTGTAGGGTCACTAACACCACATCTAGAATAAGGTCACTACCATATCTAGAGTAAAGTCACTACCACTACATCTAGAGTAAGGTCATTTCCACTACGTGTAGAGTAAGGTCACTACCACTACACCTACAGTAAGGTAACAAGTGCCAGACGATAGTTCGCCCTGAGTTACTCTCCTTTTTACACTGTTATCGTCAACACTTGTTATCGTACAGCCATCATATCTTGCCAACTTTTCACATCTCGTTTCTTTACAAAAAAAACTCTTCCTCTTTTTAATTGTTTTTCTCTTTAACTCTCTTTCATTGGGCAGTTTCTTGTTGGGCTTGTAGCATTTAGCGGAGCATTTTCTTTTATGTACATTTACTGGAGCATTCCTAATTAAAAACTACTAAGTTGCCTTTGCTAGAACGTTTGTTGTAATGTTTGAAGAAGTATATCTTAAGGAGGAGTTTACTCTCATTGTGAGTAGGAAGGGATACCCGAGACATGCGTATAGTGTTTAATAATACGGATGTTCAATTTAGTCACGTTTGTTTTCATCTGTGAGTTGGCGCGTTACTGACACTGACAATTTCCAGGCATGAAACAGCACATCCCTGAGCAGTGTTGGCGACGTCTGGTCTTCCAGGATCTTAGTAAAGAACAAGGAAATAAGAATCATTCTCAGTGTTCTCTAATGTGTACTAGACTCATGAACTTGAAGGAAAAATATGAATGAATAATACTGACTTTTTTTTTTCATATTCAGTTGGAAGTTTCAGTTTTTCCTTCATGTTTATGATTCTAGTGGACATTAGAAAGCGCTGAGAATTATTCTCATTTCATATTTCTGGATTACTGCAAGAGCAGCGTGTGGGAACTTAATTAGTGTAGGACATAGTGAGGTGAGGGGATAGCTGAGTGGGAGGGAGGGGAGGGAGGGGGAGGGAGGGGGAGGGAGGGGGAGAGAAGGTGGAAGGGTGAGTGGAATTAGGGAAGAGGTGAGGTGGGGTTAAGGATACTAGGGATACGCTGGTGTTTCTTGCTCCTGGTTGTTGATTTTTTTTTAGTGCAAGAAAGATGTTAAATCTTGTTCCAGAGAAGACGCAAAGATCTCCATACATCTACTAAAGTAACAGCTTCTAGTAGAGGAGACGCAGTCTGTCGGAAAATCGTCAATAATATTGATGTTCTCGTCCCTAGAGTGCGACCCACGCAGTTCACTGTGTACCCATTCACTGCTCGGGGATCGAAACCGGGGCCTTTTTGATTAAAAGTCGGGCGCTGTGCCACTGAGGTACGAATCAATAAACAGGAAAAGCCATTAAGAATTTTACCTGAGACCCAAGACTCTCCTGACTACTAGGCAAGAGAGCTCGTAATTTAAGGCTAACTAAACCTATAAAGAATCTCAGTATTGTATTCACAGCAAGAAGCAAACAACGTCTTGACGGGTGCCGTCTTGGCAGACATTACGCGAGCTTGTCATTCTTGGCTGCGCTGTGAGGCTCACCTGGCTGAGTCTTCCCCAGGGATGATGAGTGTCAACCCACCACAGACACGCACCTTCATTGTGGCTACATGGATGACACTTTTAAAACACATCCTATCTATACCCTGTGTTGTGGTAGTCACCCCATACCCATCCTAAGTATTGATACTTGCCCAGCACTCAACTTGTGTGGCGGTATTCAACTTGTGTGGCGGTATTCAACTTCATCTTCGTCATTTTTAGATGAATATTAAACCCAGTGTAGATGGTTCATCTCCTGTGCTCAGTCATGAATGTGTTCACGTGCTCGAGTGCTACTGTACACATCCTGGTCGTTTAAATTGTTCAGTCAATATAAGCCAAGAGGTATATATATGTCTTAGCATATATTCCAGGAAGTGTGTATTTCACAAGGTATATACGCTAAGAATTTGTATCTCTCACTGCATATATGCTGTGAGTTGTGTATCTATCACTATATATACAAGGAAAGTCCTCTTTAATCCTTATTATAAGGATTAAAAGAGTCTTGACTTGTGGCATACAGGCAAAATGAAGCCTTGTTAACCCTGGGATAACAAACATGTTTTGAACCATTAAACAATATTGAATTATAGACGTCAGGATAACTTAGAATAAATACAAACTTCATTAATGGCCCTCGTCCAACCACCCAACCAACCAATTAATCAACCAACCAACCAATCAACCAATCAACAAACCAACTAATCAACAAACCAACCAACCAATCAACCAGCCAATCAATCACCAACCAACCAATCAACCAACTGAACCAACCAACCAATCAATCAATCAACTAACCAACCAACCAATCAACCAACCAACCAACAAACCAGCCAACCAATCAACCAACCAACCAAACAACCAACCAACCTGTCGTGGGGGTTCGAAAGGAGATATGATGGTTGAAGATAAACACACTTGTGGATGGTAACGCTTTATACTGTCAGACTGTGGTAAGGGAGGCCCAGCCTGCCTACTGCTGCTCGGTAGGTCTAACTGGATCTGAGAGAGTTACAGAGGCTCTCACACATGCGCATCACGTGACGTCACACAAACTAGTAGCAAGGGTAGCAAGGGATCTTGTATGTACAACATATGGATGGTGCTAACTATTATACTCAGATAAGCTATACAACATATGTAGGGGATCAGCAACTATGCTGACAGCTCGGTCATGTTACGTATGTCGTCTCGACAAACAATATTACACTATAGGCTGAACAGGCAGGTGGCTCTGGGCTGATTCTATACAATAACAAAGACATGTGTAACTTAAAACTAATGGATGTTATCATAATGGGTTTTAACGTAATGAGTTTTAACGTAATGCATTATGAATTATAAGAACAAATCATGGTATAATATAGGATGGAATTGATCGATCGATCTGTATTCATGCACTCTACGGATTCTGAGGAAGAATAAATATATATTTACAAAGGTGAAAGTAATTAGCAATAAGGCAAATCTGGTGCACACAGACAATTAGTGCTAAATTCTCAGAACTCGGAGGGAACGTGAACACAAAAAAAAAAATTCTGAAAACTTATCAGCTGATAACAAAACACACAGTTAAGAACTTCATTCATCTTGGACATCTAATTATACCGACTATGTACATTTAAACCCAATTCTGCGAGGGTAAGATTTACATATGCAGAATAGTTATCATCTCTGGGAGGATCGAATTCCTTTGCAATGGCTAACACATGCCTTGACTGAGGGAGAACTGAACAAGTATCTACAATAGATACAGCTACATTCACTAGTGACTGTGGAATTACTAACTGGTATACTTTTCTGCTAGGAGTACTCAACTCGGCTGTTCGATACAGTAATTCTTGGCTCATTACAAAGTCACTAATGGGTGCTGGTGGCTTCACAGTCAGAATAAGATCTTCCTGGAGCAGGAATCGAATCACACCAGACCACATGGGATCGGATCTTTCTTACTGGAGGAATGAACAAACTCGGTGGAGTGGATGACTCTCCCCGGGTTACAACACATGTAGGGGATCAGCAACTATGCTGACAAACCAATCAACCAACCAACCAACCAATCAACCAACCAACCAACCAACCAACCAACCAACCAACCAACTAACCAACCAATCAACCAACCAACCAACCAATCAACCAACAAGCCAACCAGTCAACCAACCAACCAACCAGCCAACCAACCAATGAACTAACCAACCAACCAACCAGCCAACCAACCAATGAACTAACCAATCAACCAACCAACCAACCAACCAGCCAACCAGTCAGCCAACCAACCAACCCACTAATCAACCAACCAAAAAACTAATCAACCAACCCACCAACCAACCAACCAACCAACTAATCAAAATAACCAACCCCAACAAACCAACCAACCAAACAACCAACCCACCAACCAACCAACCAACCAATCAATCAGTCAACCAACCAATCAACCAACCAACTAACCAACTAATCAACCAACCAACCAACCAGCCAACTAATCAACCAACCAACCAACCAACCAATCAATCAACCAACCAACCAACTAATCAACCAACCAACCAACAACCAACCCACTAATCAACCAACCAATCAACCAACCAACCAATTAATCAACCAACCAACCAACCAGCCAATCAACCAACCAACCAACAAATCAACGAACCAACCAACTTACCTACTAATCAACCAACCAACCAACCAACCAGCCAACTAATCAACCAACCAACTAGTCAACCAACCAACCAATCAACCAAAAAACCAACCAATTAATCAACCAACCAGCCAATCAACCAATCAACCAACCAACCAATGAACCAACCAACCAACCCACTAATCAACCAACCAATCAACCAACCAACCAATCAACCAACCAACCAATCAACCAACCAACCAATCAACCAACTAAACCAACCAATCAATCAACCAACCAATCATCCAACGAACCAATCAACCAACCATCCAACCAACCAATAAACCAACCAACCAACCAATTAACAACCAACCAATCAACCAACAACCCAACCAACTAACCAACCAACTAACCAACCAACCAACCATCCAACCAACCAATCAACCAGCCAACCAATAAACCAACCAGCCAATCAACCAACCAATCAACCAACCAATAAACAAACCAACCAATCAACCATCCAACCAATCAATCAACAAACCAACCAATCAATCAACTAATCAACCAACCAACCAACTAATCAACCAACCAACCAACTAATCAACCAACCAACCAATGAACTAACCAACCAACCAACAAACCAACTAATCAACCAACCAACCAAATAACCCCAACCAACCAAGTAATCAACCAACCAACCAACCAATTAACCAACCAACAAACCAGCCAACTAATCAACTAACCAACCAACCAAGCAACCAATCAACCAGCCAACCAGTCAACCAACCAACAAACCAACCAAACAACCAACTAATCAACCAACCAACCAACAAACCAACCAACCAACAAACCAACCAACCAACCAACAAACCAACCAACCCACCAACCAATCAACCAACCATCCAATCAATCAACCAACCATCCAACTAACCAACTAATCAACCAATCAACTAACCAACCAGCCAACTAATCAACCAACCAACCAATCAACCAACCAACCAACCAACCAACCAACTAATCAACCAACTAACCAATCATTGAACCTGCCAACCAACCAATCAACCCACTAATTAACCAACCAATCAACCAACCAACTATTCAACCAACCAACCAATCAGTCAAATAATCAACCAACCAACCAACCAATCAACCAACCAACCAACTAATCAACCAACCAACCAACCAACCAACCAACCAACCAAACAACTAATCAACCAACCAACCAGCTAATCAACCAACCAACCAACCGAACAACTAATCAACGAACGAACCAACCAACTAATCAACCAACCAACCACCCAACCAACTAATAAACCAACCAACCAACTAATCAACCAAGCAACCAACCAACCAACCAACCAATCAATCAACCAACCAACCAGCCAACTCATCAACCAACCAACCAACTAATAAACCAACCAATCAACCAACCAACCAACCAACCAACTAGTCAACCAACCAACCAACCAACCAACCAACCAACCAACCAACCAACCAACAACCGCTCAATCAATCAACCAACCAACCAACCAACTAATTAAACCAACCAACCAACCAACCAATCAATCAATCAAGCAACCAACCAACAACCAACCAAACCAACCAACCAACCAACCAACTAATCAACCAACTAACCAACCATTGAACCTGCCAACCAACCAACCAACCCACTAATTAACCAACCAATCAACCAACCAACTATTCAACCAACCAACCAATCAGTCAGTTAATCAACCAACCAATCAACCAACCAACCAACTAATCAACCCAACCAACCAACCAACCAACCAACCAAACAACTAATCACCAACCAACCAGCTAATCAACCAACCAACCAACCGAACAACTAATCAACGAACGAACCAACCACTAATCAACCAACCAACCACCCAACCAACTAATAAACCAACCAACCAACTAATCAACCAACCAACCAACCAATCAATCAACCAACCAACCACCCAACTCATCAACCAACCAACCAACTAAAAAACCAACCAATCAACCAACCAACCAACTAGTCAACCAACCAACCAACCAACCAACTAACCAACCAACCAACCAACCGCTCAATCAATCAACCAACCAACCATCCAACTAATTAACCAACCAACCAACCAACCAACCAACCAATCAACCAACCAACCAACCAACCCAACCAACCAACCAACCAACCAACCAACCAACCAACCAACTAATCAACCAACCAATCAACTAATAAACCAACCAACCCAAACCCAAACCCAAACCCAAACCCAAACCCAAACCCAAACCAACCAACCAACCAACCAACCAACCGCTCAATCAACCAACCAACCAACCAACTAATCAACCAACCAAACAACCAACCAACCAACCAACGAATCAACCAACCAACCAACTAACCAATCAACCAAACAACCAACTAACCACTCAACCAAATATAGCAAACCACTCGCGTTACGACTTAAAATTTGACTGTAATACGTTTGCAGATTCAAAATCGAAGCATTACTCGTGGTCTGAAGTTACCATAAGATCACCATAACCAAACCAGACAAGGAATAAAGTAATTACTGATAACACAAAGCGCTTAATAAAGTTGATAAAGTTCACAGATGTAAGATTAACTTTAAGACTTGATGTATTGGATCAAATAATTAAATCAGACGATAAATTCAGTCAGTGTGTATGTGGCTGAAAGAAAAAAAAATCAGTTTTCAGGAGGTAATTGTCGTTTGGGATCCTTTCCTGGTGTTATGTTTGTATTCTCGATGACTCAGATAGATGGGGTGTTGCAGTTCGTCCAGTCCTCAGTGCTACTCGTACTTTGATTAGAAATTTAACAAAGGGTTGTTACCCCTTTTGGGTCGTTTTTTTTAATTTGGGATTCTAGTAAAATAATTTTAAAATATTTCTTTTTTTTGGGCCCTATTTTTGATGTAGAAGTTTTTTTCCCAAAACCTTCCCGTTTAGAGAAAAATAGATTGGATATCAGGGTTTTAAATTTTGCTGGGTAGGGGTTATTTGTTTTACAGGGCAGAGAAAAGAACCCTTTGGGGCAACCCTTTAAAGGGGCCACCCTCTTGCCCATGAATTTCAATGTAAATTGTTTAGTAGAGAAGCCCTTACTTAATGACGTCCAATTTAAATTAAAAAAAAAACACTTTAAACGAAAATTCTATCATTGGGAGAACATATCTCTCTGTTAGAAAAAACCCTATATGTTTTAAAGCTCCAAAAATGTTTGGGAAATTAAAGTTTCAAACCCAAGGAAACTTGCCGGGGCTAAAAGCCTGTTCTACAACTTGGTTTTTTTCTTCACCATTGTTAACCCCTTCCTTTTTGGTTTAAATGTTTTTCCGATTAAAACGGGGATTTTTAAATTTTGGGTTGGTAGATGAACCATTCTCATTTTGAGGCCCCTGTTCTGATAAACTTTTTTAAAATAAAAGGTTTAAGTTGAACCCAAAAGGTTTTTCGTTTAGTTCGCTGGGGGAAACTCTCACTAGAGTTTTGGGAACCGTGCCGAAAAATCCCTTAGTTTTTTGTAGATGTGTTGAGATAAACAATGGTATATGTTATTTTATGTGCCATATTTCCCGGGGGGTTTGGGGCTGGGTATACGTGAGGGAAATGGGGCCAAAACCCGTCCTTATAGGACTTGTGGGTTCAGGGGGTCCTGGATTTTTTTTATTTGCCTGATAAAGGCCAGGCGGGTAGGGGCGTACGCAGTCCCGCACACGGGGGTCGTTGAAAAAAGGGGCCACAAAATAAAAACACTGGGACATTTTATTGGACAGTTTTGGGCCCCTGGGACGTGGACCCCCAAAGGTCCCAGGACGAAACGTTTCCAATAGAATTTTTAAGCGTTTGTATATTTTAAAACCAAATGGGGAAATCAAAACCCCTTTCGATCACAATGGAGTCGATTGTATAGCACTTTTCTTTCAGCACGTCATCTGACTGGAGAATTTAAAAATTTCCATTTAAAAGTTTACTTGAAGAATGTTTCAATATTGCTTTAAATTTCCCTCTATTTTTCCCCTCAAAATCCCGAAAATGTTTTTTTAAATTGTTTTTTGAAAGTCATTAAAAGATTTCTGTTGGGGAAATGAAGGGGAAAATTTTGGCCCTTTACTTTTGTCATGACTTTTTTTAAAAACCCGGTAAAAACACCAAGTTTTGAAACTTTTACTTGTCCCTTCCCAAAAAGCAAACAGTTTTTTCCTAAATGTCTTGACTTCCCGAAAAAGATCACAGATTTAAATTATCCCTTGGGCATGCCTGAATAGATCCCCAGATCAAATTTTTCTTTACATGCCTGAATAGATCACGATCAATTATCTTGACCCTGCCTAAAAAGATTTACAGATCAAAATTTTTCTTGACATCCTGAATAGAAACACAGATCAAAAATTTTCTTTACATGCCTAAAGACCCCAGATCAAAATTTTCTTGGCAACCTGAATAGATCAAAAGATCAAATTATCTTGAATGCCTAATAGATCACAGAACAAATTAATTTGACCTTCCCGAATAGATCACAGAAACAAATTTTTTTCATCTTGCAACTTCGATTCGGTTTTATTCCCTGTGGTTGTCAAATCTGCCCAAAAATTTTCCCCAAATTTTCCCAAAACCAGTCCCGCTTTTTATAAAAGTGGTTTTGGGGAGGGGTTTTCTCTGTGAGAAATGGTTCATTTTCCTTTCTGAATGAAAGAAAAAGTTATTAACCTTTCCACAAATAAGCCATAGAAATGGTGTATAAAAGGCAAGTCGACCAAATCCCGAATCATTTCTCTTTATAAAAAACCCGAAAGTTGGCCCATGATTAAGACCGTGAGACAAACAAAAATTTCCCGTTGAAACAAAAGTGAAAATTTTTAGAACGCAAACCAAAACCATAAAATTGTTTTCCCTAAATGCTTGGGTGATGGATAACGCAATACAGAGACAAAGGGCTTGAAGACTCCCCCCCCTCACAAGCTTTTTTGTTTTTTCCAACCAAACTTTTCTTTACCCCAGACATATTCTGTCATCCATCCCAAATTTTCAAGCTTGCAGTTTATTCCACTCTAGGTTATATACAAGAACTTTCAAAACTTGATACGACTGCTGAAGTTTGCCAAGAACTTAATTTACTTGAAAACATTAAGTTTAACTTTTCCATCAAATTTCTGATATCTTATTTTGGCGTTTGTGGAATATATAGTGATGGAGTTTGTGGTGGAGGAAGGGCGAGGGAGTGAAGGAGGGAGGGGGGAGGGAGTGAAGGAGGGGGGGGCGAGGGAGTGAAGGAGGGAGGGAGGAAGGAACGATTACGAAGGGAAAAGGGTGAAAGAAGGCGGGGGAGGAAAAGAGAGAGAGGGGAGAGGAAGGATGAATGGATGGATGGAGGGATGAAGGGAAGGCTGGAGCGAGGATAGAGGGAGGGAGGGATGGAGGGAAGAATGGGGGAGGATGGAGGGAGGGATGAAGGGAAGGCTGGAGGGAGGGATAGAGGGAGGGAGGGATGGAGGGAAAAATGGGGGGGGGGGATGGGGGGAGGGAGAAGGGAAGGCTGGAGGGAGGATAAGGGAGGGAGGGATGGAGGGAAGAATGGGGGGAGGGATGGAGGGAGGATGAAGGGGAAAGGTGGAGGGGGGGAGGGATGGAGGGAAGAATGGGGGGAGGGATGGAGGGAGGATGAAGGGAAGGCTGGAGGGAGGGAGGGATGGAGGGACTGATGAAGGGAAGGCTGGAGGGATGGAGGGAGGGATGAAGGGAAGGCTGGAGGGAGGGAGAGATGGAGGGAAGGATGGAGGTAGGGATGGAGGGAGGGATGAAAGGAAGGCTGGAGGGAGGGATGGATGGAGGGGGGGGAGGGATGGAGGGAGGGATGAAGGGAAAAGGGTGGAGGGAAGGCTGGAGGAGGGAGGGAGGATGGAGGGGAAAGGATGGGGGAGGGATGGAGGGAGGGATGAAGGAAGGCCCGGAGGGAGAGATGGGGGGAGGGATGAAGGGAAGGTTGGAGGGAAGGCTGGAGGGAGGGAGAGATGGAGGGAAGATGGAGGTAGGGAAAGGAGGGAGGGATGAAGGAAGGCTGGAGGGGGGGAGGGATGGAGGAAGAGATGAAGGGAAGGCTGAAGGGATGGAGGGAGGGATGAAGGGAAGGCTGGAGGGGGGGAGAGATGGAGGGAAGGATGGAGGTAGGGATGGAGGGAGGGATGAAGGGAAAGGGTGGAGGGAGGGAGGGATGGAGGAAGAGATAAGGGAAGGCTGAAGGGATGGAGGAGGGATGAAGGGAAGGCTGGAGGGAGGGATGGAGAGAGGGATGAAAGAAAGGGTGGAGGGAAGGCTGGAGGGAAGGCTGGAGGGAAGGCTGGAGGGAAGGCTGGAGGGAGGGATGAAGGGAAGGCTGGAGGGAGGGATGGAGGAGGGGATGAAGAGAAGGCTGGAGGGGGATGGAGGGAGGATGGAGGGAGGGATGAAGGAAGGTGGAGGGAGGGATGGAGGGAGGAATGAAGGGAAGCCTGGAGGGAAGGCTGGAGGGAGGGATGGAGGGAAGGATGGAGGGAGAGAGGAGGGAGGGATGAAGGGGAAAGGGTGGAGGGAGGGAAGGGTGGAGGGGAAAGGATGAAGGGGAAAGGCTGGAGGGAAGGCTGGAGGGGAAAGGGTGGAGGGAAGGCTGGAGGGAGGGATGAAGGGAAGGCTGGAGGGAGGGAAGGATGGAGGGAAGGAGAAGGGAAGGCTGGAGGGAAAGGGTGGAGGGGAAAGGGTGGGGGGAAGGCTGGAGGGAAGGCTTGAGGGGGGGATGAAGGGAAGGCTGGAGGGAAGGCTGGAGGGAAGGCTGGAGGGGGGATGAAGGGAAGGCTGGAGGGAGGGAAGGATGGGGGGAAGGATGAAGGGGAAAGGGTGGAGGGAAGGCTGGAGGGAAGGCTGGAGGGAAGGCTGGAGGGAAGGCTTGAGGAGGGATGAAGGGAAGGCTGGAGGGAAGGTGGAGGGAAGCTGGAGGGAAGGCTGGAGGGGAAAGGCTGGAGGGAGGGGGAAGGGAAGGCGGAGGGGGGGATGGAATCCATCACACAGAAAACGGAGAGCATAACAAAGGTCGGCAGCGACTCTTTGCACAGTCCTCGCTACGACACCGTACCTGCCAGGGTGTGGTGAGTTTTGTGTGTTTGTGTGTGTATGTGTGTGTGTGTGTGTGTGTATGTGTTTTGTGGTGTATGTGTGTATGTGTGTGTGTGTGTGTGTGGGGTATTGTGTATGTGTGTGTGTGTGTGTGTGTGTATGTGTGTGGTGTATGTGTTTGTGTGTGTGTTGTGTGAAAGTGTGTATGTGTGTGTGTGTGTGTGTGTATGTGTGTGTGTAGTGTGTGTTTTGTTGTGTGGGAGAGTATGTGTATATGTGTGTGTTTGTGTGTGTATTTTGTGTGTGTATTGTTGTGTGTATGTGTGTGTGTGTGTGTGTATTTGTGTGTTGTGTATGTGTGTGTGTGAGAGTATGTGTATATGTGTGTGTTTTTTGTGTGTATGTGTGTGTGTGTATGTGTGTTGTGTATGTGTGTTTTGTGTTTTTTGTGTGTGTGTATGTGGTGTGTGAGAGTATGTGTATATGTGTGGGGTTTGTGTGTGTATGTGTGTGGTGTAATGGTTGTGTGTGTATTTGTGTGTGTATGTGTGTGTGTAAATGTGTGTGTATGTGTATTTTGTTTGTGTGTATGCGTGTGTAAAGTGTGTGTGCGTGTTTTGTATGTGTATATGTGTGTGTGTGTGTGTGTGTATGTGTGTGTGTGCGTGTGTGTGTGTGTGTATATATTGTATGTGTGTGTGTGTTTGTGTATGTGTGGTGGTGTTTGCATGTATGTGTGTATGTGTGTGTGTGGAGTGTTGTGTGTGTGTATTTTGTGTGTGTGTATGTATCGTTTTGTGTATGTATGTATGTGTGGGGTGTTAGTTTAGTTACCATTTTGTCCTAGGCACATGTCGATTAGACACTAGGCCTGTTGTAGGTGTGTCTGTGTGTGTGTGTGTTGTCTGTGTGTGTGTGTGTGTGTCTGTGTGTGTGTGTGTGTGGTGTATGTGTGTGTGTGTATGTGTGTGTTGTGTGTGTGTTTGTGTGTGGATGTGTGTGTGGTGTGTGTGTGTGTGTGTGTGGTGTGTGTGTGTGTGGGGTGTGTGTCTGTGTGTGTCTGTGTGTGGGGTGGTCTGTGTGTGTGTGTGTCTGTGTGTGTGTGTCTGTGTGTGTGTGTGTCTGTGTGTGTGTGTGTGTGTCTGTGTGTGTGTGTGTCTGTGTGGTGTGTGTGTGTCTGTGTGTGTTGTGTGTGTCTGTGTGTGTGTGTCTGTGTGTCTGTGTGTCTGTGTGTCTGTGTGTCTGTGTGTCTGTTTTTCTGTGTGTGTCTGTGTGTGTGTGTGTCTGTGTGTGTGTGTGTCTGTGTGTACTCACCTAATTGTGGTTGCAGGGGTCGGATCAGCTCCTGGCCCCGCCTCTTCACAAACTGTGGTGGTGCGTG
>NC_069419.1:39279374-39304568 GCF_026875155.1 Cherax quadricarinatus
GGGTCACTAGCACGTTTTAAAAGCAACACAATAAGTGTCAGGGCCCGAGCTGTTCAACGCCCCCGCATCTAAGGGGGGTTTCAATAGACCCTGGCTGTCTTTAAACAGGCCTGGGCAAGCATCTAAAGTCGGTACCTTTACCCCGGGCGTGGCTCGAGTTGGATTTCGTGCAGCAGCCGTAAAAGTTGGTTGACAGGCTCTGATCCCCCTGAGGCCCGGTCAAAAACCGGGCCGCGGGGGGGTTGACCTCCGGAATCTCTCCCGGTAAACCCAGGTAAAAACCCCCACCCACTCAACTACTAATCGCCCCACTACCCCCCGTCTACCTCCCCCCACCCTTCCCCCCACCACCCCTACCCCCCACCACAGTCATTCCCCACACCACCCCCTTCCCTCAAACCCCCTCTACCCACTCACCACACCACAAACCCCCACTTCCCCCACCCCTACTATAACAACCACCACCCCCACCTAACCGCCCCACAAAAACCGCTACTCCCTTTATTAACTTCCCCCACTAAACCATCTCTATCCCTAAGGCACCCCAAGCACCACAACCCCCACCAAACCCCCCACCCTTTTTACCACCCCATTACCATAACCCTACCCCTACACCCCACCAATACCACCCCCAAAATTTCCAAAATCACCACCATCCCCGAACCACTATTCCACCACCACCACCCCCATACTACCACTACCCTCACTACTTAACAACCCCCCCCACCACCCCAAATTTCCATTCCCCTCTACCCCTTACTTGCCCCACCACCACCAAAAAACCCCTACAACCCCCACCGCCCCCACTACTACCACCCCCATCACAATCACCCCCTAACCCCTTATACACCACCCTACCCCCTCTTTTCCTCGTACTGCCCACTACTACCACTAGTACCGCACAAAACCCCACCAGCTCCCACCCTACTACACCATACTACCCTCACTACCACCACTACTACCCCCACTATCACCACTACTCACCACCCCCACAACTTCCATACTACCCCCTTTCACCACTCTCACCTCACCCCCAATCCTACCACAAACAAATTCCACCCCCACTACTGCCCAAAACCCCCCTTACTACCACTACCCCACCACTGCCAAAACCAAACTTCACCCCAATACTACCACCCCTCCTCCCCTCACACCACCCCCCCACAAAATCCACAAAATTACCCCCACCACACACCCCAGACTACCAAAAGCCCCCTTACCCCCACCCCCATACCCCGCTCCTCACCACCCCCACCATTTCCACCCCAGCTACTACCCCCCATCGCACCACCCACCTCATCCGCCCCCCAAAAATACAACAGCAAAATCCCCCGCAACCCTACCACCCACCCTACACCCAACCCCACCCCCACCCTACCCCAATACCATCCTACTTTCCCCCACAACTACCCCCACACCCTACCACCCCAAGTACAATCCCCCATCACTCCCCCCAGTTTTAACCCCACCCGCTTACCCCCAAACCCCCTTCAATCATCCCTTTACCACCACAATCTCCCCACCTTTTAAACTACCACCCCATAACCCACCAGCACTACTACCATCACCTTAACATTATACACCACTTCCAACACACTCGGCCACTCCCCCGTCATACCCGACCACCACAACCAACCCCTTCCCCCATGCTCTACCCCCACACTACATTCCCCCGCCCCCCCCACCACCGCTATCACCCCTGCTACCCAAGCACCCTCACACTCCTACCACCCCTAACCCCCCCACCATGTCACCATCCACCACCGCCCCCACCATTCCATGCCACCCCCACCCCTTCCACTCGACCAACACCACCACTAAACCCCCACCCCACCACCCTACCACCACCACCACTGTCCCCTCACCCCCAACCACCCAAATACTACACCCCCCATCACCCTACCACCACCACCACTGCACCATCACCCCACCACCCCACTACCACCACCACCACCACACAACTACCCCCATACCACCACCCCCCCCCACACACCACTTTTACCAACCCCACATACCCCACCCCCACCCCCCTCCCTCCCACCACCACTTCCAACCACCCACCACCACTTCCACCATCACCCCCCCCCCCCACCACCCACCCCACACCACCATACCACCACCCCCACTACCACATCACCACCAACCCCCTACCACCCCCACCACACTTCACCCCCCCACCCCCCAAACCCCTCCCCCCAACCACCACCACTACCACCCCCCCACACCCCCACCCCCAACCACCACCCCACCACCACCCCACCTTTCCCCACACCCACCACCACTCCCCCACACCACCACCACTACCACCACCCCCAAACCACCATACCCCACCACCACTACTTCTACCCCCACCACCCCCCACCACTACCACCTCACCACCACCCTACCACCACCACCCCCAAATTCTACCACCATCCCCCCCAAAACATACCAACATAAACCACCACCACTCCACCAACCCCACCACCACACCACCTCACCCCCACCACTCCCCAAAACCACCACCATTCTCCCACCCCCAAACCCCCCCCACTACCCCCAACACCACCCCCACACCACCACCCCACCACCACTCCCCTTTCCCCAAACCCCCACTCCCACCATCCCCACCACACACCCCCCTCACCCCCCCCCCAAAAACCCCCAACCATTACCACCACCCTACCACCATCCCACCACCACTCCACCACCACCACCACAACCCCCCAAAACCCCCAACCACTACCCCCCCAAACCACCACCCCCCTACCACCATCACCCCCCAACCACTACCCCATCACCACCCCACAAACCACCATCACCCCCCACCATCCAAACCATCACCCCCACCACAAACCCCCCATCCCCACCCCCAATACCCCCATCACCACCCCACTACCCCCCATCACCACCCCCAAAAAACCATTTAGGGAAAACGAATTTTCCTATTTTCTTTGTATTATAAACCCCACAGGGAAGAGGCGGTGTCGGGAAAGCTATACTCGACCCCCTTTTCCTGGAGTTTACCTGGAAGAGTTTGGGGGTCAACCCCCCCGGGGCCCCGGGTCTGTGACCGGGCCCTTTCCTGGGGGAAATTCACCCCCTGTCAACCAGGCTTTTTGCTGCTGGTTTCCCAACCACAAATTGAGTACACATACACACGAAAATTTTTAATTTATCGCCCTATAAAAATTCGGGATACAATGGTTTTGGGTAGTTTTATTTTTTTTAATCCCGTAATAAATTTTAGGGAATGCTAGAAACTTAATAAAACGTTTATCAAGGTTCCCGGTTTTTTCAAGGTCCCCCCGGTTATCAAGGCCCCCCGGGTTTTCAAGGCCCCCCCGGGTCTTTGAAACACGTCCATCTATACCACTTTACAGGGAAAACCCACCCTTCTGTAACTATGTCCATAGGTTACCCTTTGGTAGGGAAAATTTAGGGAACACGGGGTAATGGGGGGCCTTTTGGCCCCTTGGCCCCTAAGGGGACGGGGAAAGGGGAAAAAATAAACAAAAGCGTAGCCCTTTTAAAACCTTGTACTTCCTTCACCAAGTATGTATAGTAGGAACCTTATGTAAAATATGTGCAAGAGTTTGAAATAAAAGTTTTACCAAAAACGGAAAATCAACCCAAAGAAACACCCTGAGAAAGAGAACCCCTTTTAAAAAAGGGGCTTTGCGAGTTTTGGCAAGTGCGGGACCCTGGTAAATCCCCAACGTCACCTCAGCATTTTGGCAGGCCCACCTGTGTTTGGGTCAATGAACCAAAGAAACTGTTTTTTAATTTTTTAAGGATGAAAAACCCTTTTCCCGGGTTAAAAAACCCTTTAACCCAAAACCCCTTTGGTTTTGGGCCCGGTTGGGAAGGCAGCTATTAAAACCCCCGGAAATTCCAAACCCCCCTTTTATCCTGGGGGGGGGGGGAAAAAAAAAAAAAAATAAAAAAACCCCCCAAAACACAAAAACCTTTTAAATTTAATAAAATCCTTCACCAAGTAAGAACAAAAAATTGTACATATTACACTATGTAAGAAAAAGATATTAGTGCACTCCACAGTAAGAAAAGAAAAGGAAAATAGAAGCCCATAAAAAACCCAACCGTGCTTAACTAGCTCAAGAAGGGGAAATTTACAAGGGTAGACGGGTGTGTGGTCCCAAACCCAACACCTCTGCGATTGCCAAAGCCACTTTTTTTTGGGCGGGAACCTGGGTACTGATTGAACGATGGGGTCCCCATCATAAACCCTTTAGCACCTGTTTTTTGGGGGGAAAAGGGAGTTGGCCTTTCTTTGAGGGTGAAAAACATGCGCCGAAAAAAAGGTTTACGTATTCTTTCATCCCACCCCCCCCCCAAAGGGAGGGCTCAAAATTAGGCTCCCACCCCCCTTTGGGCACCATAAAATTTGGGACAACCTTTCCTCTCACCCATCCAACCTTAGAGCTCCTTTATTCGGACAAAAGCCAAACCCTAAACTTGGGTGAGACACCAGACATTTGGGGCTAACGAGGTCCAAAGTGGGGGAGGACGGTATCCCGCCCCTCCCTCACAAAAAAAAAAAAAACCTACACAAGGGGACAAAAAAAAAAAGGGGCTTAAAATTTGGTTACCTTGGTCCCTAACACACCCCAACTAAAAAATTTCCCTGGATAACGTTCTCCCAACTTTTTTTTCTTTCCCGGGGCAATTTTGAAAATTATCCTGAGAAAATTAGGGTTGCAGTCGAAAACTACAATATCTTGGGGCCTCGATTGGGGGGGGGAAATTCCCTTGGCTTGGAGATATAAAGAGGGTTGTGGTCACTTAGCAATAAACCACCTGGAAGTCTGGCCCAAAAACACCCCAAATTTGCCCAAACCAGTCCCAAGACGAGGGCTTCTTTTTCAATGTAAGTAAGCCCAGGTGGGGCTGGAATTTTAGAAAAAGAAGGCTAAAAGGTGCAATTTCCTGTTACCGTTTTGCAACAGTACTCCCCCCAACCCCCCAGACCAAAGCTTCCCCCCGAAAATGAAAAGGGTTTGGAGTAGTCGGGAGACAAAGAATGGGGCAGTACACAATAATCTTTTTTTGATTGAAAAACATTTTGGGACATTCTGGGGCCCAAATTTTAAAGGGGAACTTTGTGACGGGTAAAAAAGGGTAAGGCGCTAAAAATATCAAAAAAAATTTTTCAGAATCTTCGGTAAAGTCCTATCATGCCTGGGGAAACGTTAAAGAAAATTTCCTTTTTTCCTTTCATAGGGAAACTGGATAATCTTTAATAGCAAGAAAATTTTTTAGCAAAATTAGGGCAACTTTGCCACTCCCTTTACTTCTTTGGCCCAAAAAAATTTTAACTGGGGCCCTTGGCCAAAGGAAGATTTAGATAAATTAACATTTAACTGGGAACTCGGGAAAAGGTTTCTCAAAGAGACCCAAAAAGGGCCTTTAAAATAGGTTTTGTTTCCTAAGTTCAACACCACTATGGGGTTTCTCTGGGTTTAAGGCCTTTCCCTTCAAGCCTTTTAAATTTAGCCGATGGAAAGTTTCGGGAAGGAAAAAGGGGTTTTTTCATTCCAAAGGGGGATAACTTGTTACAAAAAAACGCAATTTCTAATAAGATAGAGATATCCAGTAAAAATACTAGAAATTATTTGCCCTTAGCATCCGCCGTTATTGGGGTTTTTCGTAATAATGTCAGTATCCTGGTCCAATTACCCAAATTGGAATTCAATAAGAATTATTGTTTTTTCGGGATTACAACGGGTTTGGGTACAAAACAAAAAAAATTTTAAAAATTTTATTAAGTTTATTAATAATAATTTTCTAGAGGTTGAGATCAAAGAAAATTAAATTAATCAACGTTTAAAAATTGGGAAATAAAAGTTGCACATTCTCTCGTGACAGTATATTTGCTGGGGGGCACATATAAAATTTTAAAAGTCTTAAGGGCCGTCGGGTTTACATTAAAAATTTAATAAGATTACAAATATGTACAAGTAAGTTTGGTGTATGAAAAGTGCTCTAAGTAGTCGCTATTTTCCAAGACTCGACTAAAATTTAAAAAACCGGGTTGACTGAAAAAGCCCTTTCAAATTAACTAATTTCTTGACCCCGGGGGCAATCAGAACGGCTTGCTTAAACAAAAAAAAGCCCTGCTAAGCCGAAAGCAATAAAACAAGAAAAAATTGACCCCCAGAATCAGGAAAAAAGGGGGATAATTTTAACGACACAAAGTGGGGGACCATTGCGTTTCTCCAAAAAGTAAAAAAAAACCCCCATACTACTGAATCAAGGGTTCACATAAGAAAATCCCCGACTGTGAAGTACCCCCAAAAACCCAGTACAAGTTAGGTCAAAAGCTACAGCTCGGGGCCCTTAATTTGCTCGAGGTCTATGCAACACAAAAACCCAGTACAGAAATCTAAAATCTCTAAGTCTAGCAATGTTCGGAACAGTTAAACGAGCCAAAAACAAAAAAGCAACAGAGACATCTTCCAACAAGGGCCAAAAAGGGAAGATTTAGGAACGTCTTGTCGGGAAATTTCCCCAAACCCACAAGAGAGTCTAGCCCGACTATTTCGGGTGAGGGGGGAAACACCCCCCCCCCTCAAACACATGATGCTCTGGGGCCCGTTGTTTGCCCAGCAACACCAAAAAGCCGGCAGGGAAACGAGCAATGAGCAAAAATTTCAGTAGTTAGACAATCAAGACTTAAATTTATAGCACTGAAAAATTTTATATAATAGGGTTAAACCCCTAAAAAAGTAACAAAGGGTAAATATAAAAAATATAAAGCAATATTTTTTCCCGATTTAGCTTTTAAAACGCAAATAAAGCAAAAAAAATTTAAAAATAAAAAGGGTTTAAAACTTTTATATATTGTGACCCCTTTCAGGGGTCGCAAAAAAAATGTATATTGAAAAATGCCCTTTCCGGGAAATTTACGAAGGCAAAATTTTCCTTCACCTTACCCGTCAAAGGTCCTGATAGTAACCCTTTTAAAGGGAAATTTCTAACTGGACACAAAAGAAACCCTTACCCAAAAAGTCAATTACGTCATCCAGACGGGAAGAAGGTAAGCTTTTACTGTGATTGTAAACCCCATTCCCCCTTATGGAAATCTGTCCCACTTTCAAAAACCCTCCATCGGTTTTTTTAAAAAGGATGCAGGGTAAACCCCAGGGGAGTAGATGATTCCCCACAAACCCCAGGGCTTTAACAAAATTCTACCCCCTGTTTGAAGTAGCTTCTGCTTTTCAGGTTTAACTTTTTGTAGGGGAGATTTTAAAAGGGGTTTCCAAAATTTTTCCCACATCTACGTCAAAAAACCCTAATTAAAATTTTCTGGGCACACCCGAAAAAATATCAGGGTATGCGGTAGAAGCGCAGTTAAACTTGTTTTTAAAGTTTCGGGTTTGCCCCATTTTTAAAAGGGTTTAAGGGTCCTTGAGGGGGACGATTTTAAAGGGTTTAAAACTTTAAAATTTCAGAATAGAGTGCAAAGGCGATTTTGGGCCCTCAGAAAAAAAGGGACAAAAGTCATTATGGCATTACCCGTGTAGGAAAATTTTTTTAATTTGATTAATGGGGTAAGTTTTGTTTTTAAAGGTTCTGCCCAAGGGGAGATACCACAAAATTTTACATAAAGTTAATTTTACTTACAATCTGCATAGGTCCCGAAATCCCGTAAATTTTAGAAAACCCTTTTACCAAAACCTTGTCTCCTGGGGAAAGGAGAAGAATTGGGGCTTATTTCATACCTTGTTTCTTCTTTTTTTTGGGTTTTGGCCTTTTAAGTTACCCTTTGGCTAACTGACGTCCAAACCTGAAAACCTTAAAGGGCGGGTTGTAAAAGGGGTTACTAACGTTTTTCTCCCATCCATCCTTTTTGAGCCCCCAAAAGAGGCCCTCGTACATTGTGCCCAAAGACCCAGCTCAAGGGGACGGGTAACGGGTTGACCCCGAAACATTTTTCCCTTACTAAAAACAGCACCCAAGGGTAGTAAATTTTTCCCCCGTCTGTAGGAAAATGCAGGAAAAAAATTTCTAATCATGGTTTTTTTAAATTTCTGTTTGGAATTTTTCCCAAGGCCCCTTTTGGGACTGAGAGTAAATAGGCAGGGGAAAAGTTGTGGATTATCCCTAATTATTTAAATATTTTCCCTAAATGTTTTGGGCCCGTAAATTTAGTCCTTTGACATTTTTGAATAGATTTGGAATGCCAAAACAAGAAAAAATTTTCGGGTTAAATTTTTGGAAGATTTTTGTATTATATGCGCAGGGGGAATTTTTTTTTGGTATCGGTTATTTTCTATCCATAATGGTAAATAAGAAACGTACTGATTTGAGGACTTTGGGACTTCGGTAGGGACCGACACAACCATAACAAAATTCGCAAAAAGGGTTTTCTCCATCAGCGGGTTTATGGGCTGGAGAGGTGCGGTTTAATGGAATGTCCATTTTTCCCCTACTTGCTGACATTCTGGGGCAACATCGGGTATGATTCTTCACCCCTTTCCTTTAAATTTTTTGTCCAAAAAATTCTTTGTGATTCTATAAATGTTTTATAATTCCTAATGACCCCCTAATGAAGTTTTATGACTAAATTCAAAAATTTGAGGTCAAACTTTTTTGGAACTACAAACCCTCCCTGACAGTTCCCACCCTCTATCCCCTTAAACCATTAGTGCAAATCAAATAGCCCGTTTTTAAGTTCATATTTAAAACCGGTATCCGAAGAGGTTTTTCCCCCATGGTTTGCCTGAAAAGCAAAAAATTCAAAGAAGGGTCCTTTCTTTTTTCCTCCCGAAGGACAGCCCCCCCGGCATGGAAACTTATCGGGCAATCCGGGCAACCCGGGAATAGGAAGGCTAAAATCGGGGTTTGTTCACTTGATCTATGGGGGCCCGGCCATTTTTCCTCGTAAAAAAAATTTTGGCTATTCCGAGATCGGGTTCGCCCCAAGGATAGGTCAGAAATTTTTGGGCCAGAAAACCCCCTTGGGAGTTGCTCGAGTTATCCCAAACACCAAAAGAAAAAATTAAATTTTTTTTAGGGGTTCAGGACATAAAATAACAGTGGTAATTTTTAAATTCCCCAGAATAACAGGGGCATCTTTCAGGGGAAAACCCTTAGATACACCGCAGTAAAGTATCCGGGTCTAATATTTGCATAAACATAAATTCAATGCAAGGGGAAAAAAAATATAGCCCCTTTCCAAAATGCTCAGAAAAAACGGGGGGTTTGTTTTGAAGTTTTTTTCAGAAGGGGAAGTATTTCCCCTTTTGGTAAAGTGAGTAATATGCCCAAAGTTCCCAAAAGTTTTAATTTCGGTTGTTTTTTAATTTTTCCTAAAGGGGAAAATACGACCTGGGGAGTAAAAAGGGGGCCATCCTTTCCTAAATTCTTTCAGGGAATGTTACTAGGGACACCCATAGATTTTCCCCAAAAGGGTTTGGGGGTTTTTTGGGGCAGTTGGGACGGATGTGGCCTACTTTAAAACAGAGGAAAAACAGCGAAGGCTTTTCCCTTAAAATCCCTGCTGGGCGGTTCAACTGGTGTTTTTCTCTGGTTAATGTTTTTTTAGTTTTCAATGTTAGTGGTTTGTCTCTCACCAGGTGGACCCTAATTTTAGTAGCGTGGGTCACCAGGTGATTTGTTTCGGGGTAGACGTTCTCCCTCCGGGAGCACTTCATTTTTTCCAAAGTTAACCGGGTTTCCCCCGCTCATGCCCCGGCTTTGAAAAGGGAGATGGGAAACCCGGACAAAGAGCGGTTAGTTTTTAAAAGTATCAGCCCAACCCGGCTGCCCCCAATGCAGTGGGTTTTTTTTTCGGAAACCTCAGAAAGACAAAATTCTGGGCCCACAGACTCCACAGGTTGTCAAAACCCCCAAAAAGCTGCACGAGATCATCGAAAGGGAAAAAACACCATTTTCTTTTAAAAAGCTGGAAAAACTTTGGTCTGCTTTTTTTTTGCACAAAAATTTAACCAGGGATTGACCAAGCTTTTCGTTGCCTAATTTAAATGGCTTTTCCCATGCTTTTAAGGGGTACTTGTATAATCCCCAAAAATTTGGCCCTTTACCCCCTTTAAAAACAGAAAAATCAGTGTCATTTTAAAAACTGACGAAAAAATTTCCCTTTTCCTTACCAAACAAAGCTGTGTGAAAACCAAAGATGCCCAATGCTGTTCCGGCCACCTCAAGGCTCGAGCCTGGTTTTTGAAACTTTCGAAAAAAATTTTTCTGGTTTTGCCCCCTTGAAGCGGGGAAAAGCGTACTGCTTTTTGTAAACTAAAATCATTTTTAACTTGCGAAAAAATGCCTTCTTTTTTTTCCCCATCAAAAATTTTTCCTGGCAAATTCCCTCTGTTCCCCAGGGCGGGTCAAGATTTAAATTTTGCAAATTCCCGTGCCAAAACCCCCTGATTACCTTGAAAACAACCCCGTGCACGAGACTGAAAGATTTTGCCCGTTGTGTATCTCTTCCTCCACGAGAACATCCCTGGTTTTATTTTCCCGGGTCCCGTAGAAAAGGGGAAAATCTGATGGGGCCCCTTCCCCTTTCCCCAAGTTTTTTCGGTTATAAGTGTCGAATTGCACAGCTGTGGAGTGCATTTATAATCAATTTCCAATGGAGCGGCAAAATTTTCCAACAATGCGTAGGGACAAATTTTTGCAAGTTAAATAAAGTATATGCCAAAACCAGACGTCTGAATCGTCTATGGGGCAACCCCAATGTACAAGTTTTTTTCTATGCAATTACGACTGGGAGAATACCATAAAAACTTGCAAGGCGATACACAATTTGTAAGGTGACGCAAAATCTTCACCCCCAACAAGCAAAGGGGCAACCCGAACAAGCTAGTTCCCTGCCGTCAAAGATCATTCCTACCCCAAAACTGACCATAGCAAGGTAATTGAACGCAAAATTTAAGAAGCGTTGGCCCAAAATAATCAATGCCAGACAGCCAAAACTACACAATGTTCCGCTTTCAGGGATAAAACCCCAGGCTCAACTTTGTGGGCCCAAGTCCGCTCCCGCTCCGGACAGGTACCCCTATTTTCAGCCCCGGAACCAAAACCTGTTATCCTGGGTGTAAAGGGAGCAAAAAAAACACAGCAGAAAAACTTTTTATTTATATTTCCCCTTATCAAATAAGAACAGAATTTTGTACACAAAATACACTATGTACAGCAAAAAGGTAAATTTGTGCAAATCCCCCCGGTAAAGCAAAGGGGAGAATAGAAGCCCATTGGGGCAGACCGGCTTCAACCAGCTTAGAATGGGAATGACCAAAAGCCCGACAGGGTGTGGTACCCAAAAACACCTCTGCGATTGCCAAAGTCACTTTTCTTTTGGGTGGAAAACCCGGGTTTCTGATTGAAAGATGGGGCCCCCCTCATCCAAACCCTTTGCACCCCGGTTCGCTGGGTTTTTTTTGGGGGGAAAAAGCCTTTTAAAAGGGGGTTGGGACATGCCCCCAAAAAGAAGGTTTACATATCTTTTCATGGGCCCCAGCAGCCTATAAGGGGGGGGGTAAAATGCTCTGGAAAAAAGTTTAACATACCTTTGCCTGCCACATAAGGGTTTCCCGTCGTTTGGTTAGGGGTTTGGGCAGCATTTCCAGAGTAGGCCCCTCCGTCCCGACATACTTTTCGTGGTGCCCGGGTGTCGTGGCTGGGCCGGGGCAGGTAATGAGGCAAATTAAGCCAATTTTTGTTTTTTTACCCTCTTCTGACAAGATTAAAATTTTTGTCCATTGATTTTTTTTTAAAAGTCACTTAGGTTGTGCACTCTGAACACTTAAAAAAAAAAAAGTATTCATCGCTGGCCGTTAAGAAAAACTTGCTGTGTCTTTAAGCACAACTTTTTATATTTAAAACAAATTATCCCAAAAAATTTGGCTATTGGATGTTTCAAACAAAACGTTAAACCGATATGAAAGGGGGGGAGTTTGAACGTATGACAAAGGGGAGTCCTTAAAAAATCAAAAATATCTGAGGTTTAAATCTTTACCCATTTATGATTTGTTTCAATCATGTTTCAATTTCGAAGTCCCCTTTCCCCAAAACGAGGGTTTAAAACCCTTTTCTATAGAAAACCCTTTAAAAACAATAAACTCAGTATACGGAAATGGATCCCAAAATGTTTATAAACCCTTTCACGAAACAATGTTATTGTTACAAAAAAAAGCGATTCTAAAAGCTTAGAGATCTCCAGTGAATATAGAAAGGGGCTGCCCTTCTAGCATCCGCCCGTTACCCGGGTTTTTTTGTTTGCCCAAAAATCAGCATCCTTGCCCCAAATTTTCCCTTAGAATTCAGTATGATTCAATATGTTTTAGGATTACAAATGGGGAGGCACTAACTAGAGAAATTAAAAATTTTAAAAAATTTATTAAGGGCCCAGAGGGGATATTATCAAATTAAAAAATTTAAAATTTAAACACGTAACAAAAAAATATCACTTCTCTGGAATTAAAAATTTTTTGTGCGGGAAAACACATATCACATTTTAATTTTTTAAGTACCGTCTGGTACATTAACATTTAATAAGATTTTAAAATATGTACAAAATTTGTGTTTTATACGTGTAAGTGCTCAAAATAGTTCGCTATTCCCACGACTCGACTAACTTAAACAGTGATGACAAAGTTCCCCCAAATAAAAATAACTTCTTGACCGATGGCAACCAGAACAGTCTGGTTTTTTAACAATAAAAAAGGGAAAAGCCCAACCCAAAGGGAATCAACAAGTAAATGCGGAAAACAGAACAGGAAAAAGGAGAAATAAAACGACACTAAGTAAAGGGGCCATCTGAGATCCTCCCCAAAGTTTTCAAAACTCCCCTACCACTGAATCAAGTTTTAGGGATAAGAAAATTCCCCCACTGTGAAAAACACAGGAAAACCCGTACAAAATTTGGTTTAGAAGTAAGTTCAGGACCTGGTTGTTTCGAGTGTCTAGGCCACAACCCCAGTACAAACCCTCGAAAAAACACTAATTTTACAAAGTTTTTGTGAACAAAAGTTTCTACGAACTAACAAAAATAATGAGACAGGGCAATCTGTGACCACCAAAAGAGTCTAGACCAGACTGAATACTTTAGGCGAGGTGAGGGGCACCCCCCCCCCTCGATTTAGTGATAGCTCCGTGGGGTTTCTGTCGTTGCCCAACGAGAAACCCGGGAGGGAAACAAAACAAAAAGCGATAATTTCAGTTTGTTTTGACAATCAAGACTTGAACTGGGCAAAATTAAAAATTTTTTTAATCCTACCTAACAAAGGAAGCTTCATCCCAAAGGGAGCTAAATTTTCGCAAAAAAAAGCAAAATAAAATTAAAAAAAGGTAATAATTTTATATATACATAATAACAATTTCAACCCCCTTTAGGGGGTTTTCAACGTTATCCATTTTCATAATTGTACACATTACAAACTATAAAAAATTTTTAAATTTTAAAAAACGGTGGCTTTAAAAAAGAAAACCCCCCCTCTTTTAGTCCCCGGGGTAGAAAATTTCCCCTGATGACTGGGAATAAATCATTCATAGGACAAAGGGAAAAAATTGAGGCACAAAAGTAACAGAAACCTTTTTAAAAACAGGGAAGAATTTTCCCGTGGGACCTGGGCAGAATGGGGAAGTGGAAACAAACAAAGCTCAGTGTAAACATAATGTATAAATTTTCCTTCACCGGGAAAATATACAGGGAAAGTAAAACCCATGTACCCTTTTTACCCAAAATACGGGACAATGGGAAAGCAGAAGGCAAGGGGAAAAGTGCAACGTGCCTTTATCCACAGCAGGGGAAAATCGCCAATGCTTACCACAAGTAACCACATTTTCTTCAGCTTTGGGGGGCTTGCTTGTGACTGGCCAATGAAAAGAAGGTATGATTTAATGGCGGTACCCCATTTATCGGTTTAAACCCCTAGCCCCTGGTTCGCTTTGGGTTTGGTTTGGCCCGCTTCTAGGGAGTGTTACATACGCCCAAAAAATTGGGAACATACGGGTTTTCATGCCATAGTCCCGTTTTTTATGCACATGGGTAATTCGGGCATTTTTTTTGCACATTTGGGCTATAATGAACAATTAAAATGGAAAAAACTTTCCCAAAAAAAATAAATAAATTGCCCCGTACAAGTTGTCTCTATTTTTATTCCCTATGATTGTTCACGAAATTTCAAAAATACACAAGGCCAGTGGAAACCTGATGTTTCTCTAACCTTGCCCAGAGGTTTACTTTTTTTACTGCCCATGGGCTTTGAATTAAAATGACTTAAGTCATGTACGTGATTTATGTCATAAAAATTCCCTTTTTTTTTTTAAAAAAAATTTACTAAACAATATTACATTTTTATTTTAAACCCTTTTGATTTAAATTTTCTTTCGGAGTTTGGTTTTTTTCCTTGACTAATTTTTCTTCCAAAACATAAAAAAAAGTAAACAAATATTTTAGGGGGATTAAACGAGAAGGGGGAAATGGGGAGTTTTTTGAAATTTACCAAAAAGTCCCTCGACCCTTTATCAAAAATCGGCATTTAAAACCCGGGTGGGCAAAAAGGAGTGGAAACAGCGCAGCAAAAGCAGCAGAAGCAAAAAGTGGGAGCAGCGACGGTAGCAGTAATGAGGAGAACCCAAGCCATTGAAACAACGAAACAGCACCCGCAACATTTTAGTCAGCAGTTTTTAATTGGGAGCAGCAAATTTCTGTTTTAGCACAGAACGAATAGTTTAAAAATACAAATGTTAGTGTGTAGGATCGCCGCAAACAGAAAAAAAGCGGTACAGCAGCAAAAACAAAATTAAGAAGCCGAATCACAGTAGTTGCTAAAGGGGGTGTATCAGAAAAAGCAGCAGCAGCAGCACGCAGCAGAAGCAGCGCAGCAGCAGGCCCGCGCAAGCAGCAGAGCAGCAGCAGCAGCAGCAGCCAGCAGCAGCCGGGGCAGCAGCACCAGAAACATGGAATGGCAAAAATCAACAGAACATTATTTCAGTAGCACCAGAAAAAAGGGAAAAAATAAGGGAAAAAATAACAATAACAAAAAAAAAAAAAAACAACGAGGCAGTAAAAAACGTTTTAAATACTGTCAACTTGAACCAGGACCACAAATCCCGTTACCCTTCCAAATTAAAAAACCCGAAAACAAACACTCCCCCGGAAGAAGCTTTTATTGGACAACATCTGTTCATGTGATTCAGGTTTAAAAAAAAAGAGCGAAAAGTTTATCCAAAGTATGTAATATCTCAATTAAAACAAAGGGAAAAAAGCGAAATTGGGGAGATGTCAAAAGGGGGGAGATGCACAAGCGTCCCTCAGCACAACGAGAGGGAAAAACACCACCACCACCATTAACAGCAGTAAACCCCAAACCCCACCCCATTAACAGCATAGCCACCACCCCCCAAAAACAGCAGTAGCACCACACCACCACTAACTACAGCACCGGGCCCTAGCCACACGTTTCGTGAGTGCGCGTGGGAGTGCCGGGTGTGGAATGTAAACAAAAATTTTACGAAAAACCCTAGTTAAAACTCTGTGTTTCCACAACAGATACGACTCCCTTTCTCACCCTTTTTCCCCTCTACTCCCATCATCCCTCTTTTCTCTCTTGATTCCCCCCACAAATGGGCTTTCGACTTTTAACCCCAACCAACCCCTCCTCTCTCTTTTTCCCCCTTTTCCCCCCTTTCCCGCAAGGACCTCTGAAATATAGGGCTTGCTTCAAAATTTTAGTGGGGTGTTTCGTGAACCCTCCGCTTTGTAGTGTGTACTCACCGGGTTTTTCTACCTAGTTTTAGGTTGGGGAATTTGAGTCCCCCGCTCCCCGGCCCCCCCCTTTTTTTACTGGCGCTACTAGGTCACTCTCCCCCGAACCCTGAGCTTTTTTCATCCCCCCGCTTAAAAACTATGTATGGATCTGCCTCCCCTACATCATTTTAGGGTTTTTCCCCCCTTCCGATGACTCTATGACTGAAGAAAAACTTCCTTTAAAATCCCTGTGACTTTCCCGAGTCTTCAGCTTTCCCAATTTGGACCCTTTTTCTTGTCCCCCCCCCTCCCCGGAACATCCTGTCTTGTCCCCCTTAAACTATTTTCCCCGCCGTATTTTGTATGTTTATCAGGGCTCCCCTGCTCTTCCCGTCCCCAGTGGGTTTTCAGTCCGATAAATATGGTTCAGGACATCACAAAACAGGGAATGTTTTTACCCATAAAACATGGCATCTTTCATGGGAATCCCTTAGATACACCCGCAGTCAAGTATCCAGTCTAATATTTGCACTGAACATAAATTCTATGCAAGGGGACAGAAAAATATAGCTCCTCCAAATGCTTCCAGCAAAACGAGGTTTGTAATGAAGTTTTTTCAGAGAGGGGAAGTACTCCCTCTCTTGTAAGTGAGTAATATGCTCCAGTATCTCCAAAAGTTTTAACTTCGGTTGTTTTTTTAATCTTCCTGAAGGGAAATACGACTCTGAGAGTAATAAGGGCCATCCTTTCTCTACTTCTTTCAGGACATTTACTAGGGACACTATAGATTTTCCCAATGGGTTGGGGTTTGTTGGGCAGTTGGGACGGATGTGGCCTACTTTATTACAGAGGAAGCAGACGACAAGCTTGCCCTTAACTCCCTGCTGACGTTGCAACTGTGTGTGCTCTGGATACTGTTTTGAGTTGCACCATGTTGAGTGGTTTGTCTCTCACCAGGTGGACCATAAGTTGAGTAGCGTGGCTCACCAGGTGACTTATTGGCTGACGTAGACGTTCTCCTCCCCCGGCTAGCACTTCATTCTCCAAAGTTAACGATCTCTGCTCATGCCAGGCTGTTGAAAAGGGAGATGGGACCGCTCGGACAAAGAGCGGTTAGTTTCAAAAGTATCAGCCAACCTGGCTGCCTCCAATGCAGTGGTTAAGTTACGATCCTGCAGAAAGACAAACTTCTGGTCCCACAGACTCCAGCAGGTTGTCAACCAGAATAAGCTGCACGAGATCATCGAAGGTAACAACACCATTTGCTTTATACTAGCTGGTAAAAGCTTTGGTCTGCTGTCGCACAAAATCAACCAGGGATTGACCAAGCTGTCGTCTGCCTAATTTAAATGGCTTCCTATGCTTAACTGGGATACTTGTATATACTCCCAAAACTTTGGTCTTCACCACTTTATAATCAGAAAAATCAGTGTCATTTAACACTGACGTAAATTCCTTTGCCTTACCAAACAACGCTGTGTGAACCAATGATGCCCAATGCTGTTCCGGCCACCTCAAGGCTCGAGCCTGGTTTTCGAAACTTTCGAAAAATTGTTCTGGTTCTGCCTCCTTGAAGCGGGGAACAAGCTGTACTGCTTTCTGTAAACTAAAATCATTTATAACTTGCGAAAAGTGCCTTCTTTCATTTTTCCCTATCAAACTCTTCCTTGGCAAATGCCCTGTTTCCCTATTCTGCTCAAGATTGATTTTCGCCAATTCAAGTGCCAACGCCGCTGATTCACCTTGAGACAACCCTGCTGCACGAGACTGACGATTTTGCTCCGTTGATGTATCATCTTCCTCCTACGAGAACATCGTGGTTTTATTCCTGGCTCCCGTAGAAGGAGAAGTCTGATGTGCCATCTCCTCTTTCCGAAGTTTGTCGGTTATAAGTGTACGAAGTTGCACAGCTGTGAGAGTGCATTCATAATCAATGCCAATGGAGCGAGCAATTTGCCAACAATGCTGTAGGGACAATTTAGGCAAGTTAAATAAAGTATATGCCAACACCAGACGTCTGACTCGTCTATGTGGCATACCCCAATGTACAAGTTTTTACTATGCACAGTACGACTGCAGAATACGCATAAACACTTGCAAGGCAGATACACAATAGTAAGGCTGACTGCAAAATCTTCACACAAACAAAGCAAAGCGAGCACACCGAACAAGCTAGTAGCATGCCGTCAACGATCATATACCAAGACTGACCATAGCAAGGTAATTGACACGCAAAGTTTTAAGAAGCGTTGGCAAAGCTAATGCAATCCAGACAGCAAGCTACACAATGTTCCTGCTTTCAGCATAACCCTAGCTCAACTCGTGCTCTAAGTCCAGCTCCAGCTCTCGGACAGGCTACCCATATTACACCCAGGAATCCAAAGACCTGTTATCCTGGTGTAAAGGAGCAAAATAAACACAGCAGAAAAACTTTTGATTTATATACCCTTCATCAAGTAAAACAGAATTATGTACACTATATACACTATGTACAGCAATAGTATTAGTGCACTCCACGGTAAGCAAGGCAGAATAGAAGCCCATAGAGAGCAGACCGTGCTTCAACCAGCTCTAGAATGGGAATGACAAATGCAGACAGGTGTGTGGTACCCAAAACACCTCTGCGATTGCCAAAGTCATCTTCTCATTGGCTGGAACCTGGTACTGATTGAATGATGGGGCCCCATCATCAACCCTTAGCACCTGGTTCGCTGGTTGGGGAAACAGCCTTTCAATGAGGGTGTGTACATGCGCCAAATGAAGGTTACATACTCTTTGCATGCCACAGCAGCCTATAAGGGTGTGTGTACATGCTCTGAATAAAGTGTAACATACTCTTTGCATGCCACATAAGGTTACAGTACGTTTGGTTAGGGTTAGGACAGCATTACCAGAGTAGCCATCCGTCCGACATACTTATCGTGGTGCCCGGCTGTCAGTGGCTGCCGAGCAGTAATGAGACAAATTAAGCCAATTATTGTTTTATAGCCATCATTCTGACAAATTAAAAGTAAGTCCATTGATTGTTTTTAATGTCACTTAGGTTGTGCACTCTGCAACACTTAAACAAAAGTATTCATCGCTGGACCGTTAAGAAAACTTGCTGTGTCTTTAAGCACAACTTTTTATATAGCAAATTATCACCAAAATTGGCTATCCTGGATGTTTCAAACAAAACGTTCAAACCAGATCATGGAAAGGGAGGAGTTTGAACGTATGACAGGCGAGTCCTAAAACTCACATATCATGAGTTCAAATCTCACCCATTCTATGATTTGTTTGCAATCATGTTACAATTTCGAAAGTCATTCAAGACAGAGTTAACACCAGTTACTATAGAACCAATAAGAACAAATAAACTCAGTATACTGGAAATGGATTCTAAAATGTTTATACCTTACCACGAAACAATGTTATTGTTACAAAAAACGCGATTCTAAAAGCTTAGAGATCTCCAGTGAATACTAGAAAGGACTGCCCTTCTAGCATCCAGCCTGTTACTCGGGTTTTCGTAGCAAATATCAGCATCCTTGTCCAATTATCCATTAGAATTCAGTATGATTCAATAGTGCTTCAGGATTACAACTGTAGCTAACTAACTAGAGAAATTAAAATTTAATAAATTTATTAAGTCTAGAGGTATATTATCAAATTAAATTAAATTAATCACAGTAATCAAAATAATATCACTTCTCTCGAATACAATATTATTGTGCTGAAAGCACATATCACATTTATAATTCTTAAGTACCGTCTGGTACATTAACATTTAATAAGATATTACAAATATGTACAAGTTTGTGTGTATACGTGTAAGTGCTCTAAGTAGTTCGCTATGTCTCACGACTCGACTAGACTTAAACAAGTGACTGACAAAGTCCTCAAATAAACTAACTTCTTGACCGACTGGCAACCAGAACAGTCTGTTTGAACAATAAAAAGAATGCTAAGCCCAATAGCAATACAACAAGTAACTGCGACACAGAATCAGGAACAAGGAGATAATATAACGACACTAAGTAGGGACCATCTGCAGATCCTCCACAAAAGTTACAAAACTCCCATACTACTGAATCTAAGTTCAGCATAAGAAAATCCCCGACTGTGATAATACACAGAAACCAGTACAAATTAGGTCAGAAGCTATAGTTCAGGACCTGAGTTGTTTCGAGTGTCTATGTGACACACAACCTCAGTACAACGTCGAAAATCACTAAGTCTATACAATGTTCTGTGAACAGAGTTCTACAGAACTAACAAGAATAATGAGACAGACAATCTGTCCGACCACCAAGAGAGTCTAGACCAGACTGAATACTTCAGGCGAGGTGAGGACACCCCCCCCCCTCGATCACGTGATAGCTCCGTGGGTTGCTGTCGTTGCCCAACGAGAAGCCGGCAGGGAAACAAGCAAAGAGCGATAATTACAGTAGTTAGACAATCAAGACTTGAACTGGGCACATAATATGTTACATCCTACCTAACAAAGGAAGCTACATCAAGGTAGCTATTATCGCAAATATAAGCAATATAAAATTAAATGAAAAGGTAATAATTTTATATATACATAATAATCATTGCAACCCATTCAGGGGTTGCAACAGTTATCCATACTCATAATTGTACAGCATTACATCTATAAAATTAGTAATTGTATAACGAGTGGCTAAAATGAGAACCATCTTTACTAGTCCCTGTGTATGAGAAATTCCTCCTGATGACTGTAATAAGTCATTCATAGGACAAAGAGGTAAAAGTTGAGGCACAAGAGTAACAGACCTTTTGAACACAGGTAAGAATGTCCTGTGAGACCTGGTCAGAATGGGCATGTGGAGCAAACAAAGCTCAGTAGTAGACTATAATGTATATTTACCTTCACCAGATGATATATACAGGTATGTACACTATGTACAATATGTACATACTACGGTGACAGATGGCAAAGCAGAAGGCAGAGAATGTGCAACGTGCTCATCCAGCAGCTAGGCAAGTCTGCCAATGCTTACCACAAGTGAACCACATTGCTTCAGCTTTGGCGGGCTTGCTTGTGACTGGCCAATGAACGAAGGTACTGATTTAATGGCGGATACCCTATTGATCGTTAAACCCATAGCACCTGGTTCGCTGGTTGGTAGGCAGCTTCTATGGGAGTGTGACATACGCCGAATAAATTGCAACATACTGTTTGCATGCCATAGTCTGTTAAATATGCACATGATAATTCGACATTTTTTTTGCACATTTGGACTCATAATGACACTATTAACTGTGAAAATACTTCCAATATAAATATAAATAAATTGCCTGTACAAGTTGTGCTCTATTCTATTCCGCTATGATCGTTCACGACCCAATTTCAAGATCACACAAGGCCAGTGGAAACCTGATGTTATCTCTAACCTTGCCCAGAGGTCACTTTTTACACTGCCCATGACTTAGATTACATGACTTAAGTCATGTGACGTGATTTATGTCATAAAATATCTTGTTTTTTTAATATAAACTTGACTACACAATATATACAGTTTTCATTTTACCTTCTGATTTATTTTCTCTCTCTGGAGTTTGTACCTTGACTAGATTTTTCTTCCACAAACATAAAAACTGTAAACAAATATTTTAGGTCAATTAATCGAGAAGGGAAGTGGCGATGTATAATTGAAATTCACGAACGTCCCTCGACACATTCATCAAAACAATCTGCATACTTAACCTGGGTGACAAAAAGGCAGTGAGCAGCGACAGCAACAGCAGCAGAAGCAACAGTAGCAGCAGCGACGGTAGCAGTAACTGAGGAGAAAACCCAAGCCTATTAGAAGCAACGAAACAGCACCAGCAACATTTGAGTCAGCAGTTGTAATTGTAGCAGCAATTGCTGTAATAGCACTAGAACGAATAGTAATAATAGCAGTGTTAGTAGTAGTAGTATCAGCAGCATCAGAAAAAATGCGGTACAGCAGCAACAGCTACATTAAGAAGCAGAATCAGCAGTAGTTGCTAAAGCGGTGTATCAGAAACAGCAGCAGCAGCAGCAGCAGCAGCAGAAGCAGCAGCAGCAGCAGCAGCAGCAGCAGCAGCAGCAGCAGCAGCAGCAGCAGCAGCAGCAGCAGCAGCAGCAGCAGCAGCACCAGAAACACTGGAATGGCAACATCAACAGAACATTATTACAGTAGCACCAGAAACAAGAAACAATAACAGAAACAATAACAATAACAACAGAAACAATAACAACAGAGGCAGTACAAACGTTAGTAGAATACTGTCAGCACTTGAACCAGGACCACAAATCCAGTTACACTATCCACATTAAAAACCTGAAGACAAACACTCTCCGGAAGAAGCTTTTATTGGACAACATCTGTACATGTAGATTCAGGTTTAAAAAGAAAGAGCGAAAAGTTTATCCAATGTATGTAATATCTCAATTAGAACAAGGAAACTAGCGAATTGCAGATGTCAACGAGGGAGATGCACAAGCGTCATCACAGCAAGAGAGAAAAGCACCACCACCACCATTAACAGCAGTAGCACCACCACCACCATTTAAAAGCAGTAGCACCCCACCACCATTAACAGCAGTAGCACCAACCCCACCACTAATCAGCCCCGGGCCTACCAAACGAACGTGAGGCGCGTGTGATGCGAGGGATTGGAATTAACATTTTTACGAACCATATTAAACTCTTTTTGCCACAACAATACGACTTTTCCCTTTCTCACTCTCTTGTTCCCCTCTACTCCCATCATCTCCTCTTTCTCTCTCTTGATTCCCCCTACACTGTCTTCTCGCACTTGTATCCCCAACCCACCATCTCCTCTCTCTTCTTCCCCTTCCCATCTCCTGCAAGAGACCTCTGAAATATAGGACTTGCTTCATATCTTAGTGGGATGTTTCGTGAACCCTCCGCTCGTATGTGTGTACTCACCTAGTTGTACTCACCTAGTTGAGGTTGGAGGAGTCGAGTCCAAGCTCCTGGCCCCGCTTTTTCACTGGTCGCTACTAGGTCACTCTCCCTGAACCGTGAGCTTTATCATACCTCCGCTTAAAGCTATGTATGGATACTGCCTCCACTACATCACTTGCTAGGCTATTCCACTTCCTGATGACTCTATGACTGAAGAAATACTTCCTAACATCCCTGTGACTCGTCTGAGTCTTCAGCTTCCAATTGTGACCCCTTGTTTCTGTCTCCCCTCTCTGGAACATCCTGTCTCTGTCCACCTTATCTATTCCACGCAGTATTTTGTATGTCGTTATCATGTCTCCCCTGACTCTCCTGTCCTCCAGTGTTGTCAGTCCGATTTCCCTCAACCTTTCTTCGTAGGACATTCCCTTAAGCTCCGGAACTAGCCTTGTTGCAAACCTTTGTACTTTCTCTAATTTCTTGACGTACTTGATCAGGTGGGGGTTCCAAACTGGTGCTGCATACTCCAGTATGGGCCTGATGTACACAGTGTACAGTGTCTTGAACGATTCCTTACTAAGGTATCAGAACGCTATTCTCAGGTTTGCCAGGCGCCCACATGCTGCATCGCTTCCCAAACTATTCCACTTCCTGACTACTCTGTGGCTGAAGAAATACTTCCTAACATCCCTGTGATTCATCTGTGTCTTCAGCTTTCAACTGTGTCCCCTTGTTGCTGTGTCCCATCCCTGGAACATCCTGTCTTTGTCAACCTTTTCAATTCCTCTCAGTATTTTTTATGTCGTTATCATGTCCCCCCCCTATCTCTCCTGTCCTCCAGTGTCGTCAGGTTGATTTCCCTTAACCTCTCCTCGTAGGACATACCTCTTAGCTCTGGAACTAGTCTTGTTGCAAACCTTTGCACTTTCTCTAGTTTCTTTACGTGCTTGGCTAGGTGTGGGTTCCAAACTGGTGCCGCATACTCCAATATGGGCCTAACGTACACGATGTACAGGGTCCTGAACGATTCCTTATTAAGATGTCGGAATGCTGTTCTGAGGTTTGCTAGGCGCCCATATGCTGCAGCAGTTATTTGGTTGATGTGCGCTTCAGATGTGCCTGGTGTTATACTCACCCCAAGATCTTTTTCCTTGGGTGAGGTTTGTAGTCTCTGGCCCCTAGACTGTACTCCGTCTGCGGTCTTCTTTGCCCTTCCCCAATCTTCATGACTTTGCACTTGGTGGGGTTAAACTCCAGGAGCCAATTGCTGGACCAGGTCTGAAGCCTGTCCAGATCCCTTTGTAGTTCTGCCTGGTCATCGATCGAATGAATTCTTCTCATCAACTTCACGTCATCTGCAAACAGGGACACCTCGGAGTCTATTCCTTCCGTCATGTCGTTCACAAATACCAGAAACAGCACTGGTCATAGGATTGACCCCTGTGGGACCCCACTGGTCACAGGAGCCTACTCTGACACCTCGCCAAGTACCATGACTCGCTGCTGTCTTCCTAACAAGTATTCCCTGATCCATTGTAGTGCCTTCCCTGTTATCCCTGCTTGGTCCTCCAGTTTTTGCACTAATCTCTTGTGTGGAACTGCGTCAAACGCCTTCTTGCAGTCCAAGAAAATGCAATCCACCCAGAACTCCAGTAGGTTTGTGACACAGGATTTCCCATCCCTGAAACCATGTTGGCTGCTGGTGATGAGATCATTCCTATCTAGGTGTTCCACAACTCTTCTCTTGATAATCTTCTCCATGACTTTGCATACTATACATGTCAGTGACACTGGTCTGTAGTTTAGTACTTCATGTCTGTCTCCTTTTTTAAAGCTTGGGACCACATTTGCTGTCTTCCATGCCTCAGGCAATCTCCCTGTTTCGATAGATGTATTGAATATTGCTGTTAGGGGTACACATAGCGCCTCTGCTCCCTCTCTCAGGACCCATGGAGAGATGTTATCCAGCCCCATTACCTTTGAGGTATCTAGCTCACTCAGAAGCCTCTTCACTTCTTCCTTGGTTGAGTGTACTGTTTCCAGTACTTGGTGGTGTGCCCCACCTCTCCATCTTTCTAGAGCCCCTTCTGTCTCCTCTGTGAACACTTCTTTAAATCTCTTGTTGAGTTCCTCACATACTTCACGGTCATTTCTTGTTGTCTCTCCTCCTTCCTTCCTTAGCCTGATTACCTGGTCCTTGACTGTTGTTTTCCTCCTGATGTAGCTGTATAACAGTTTCGGGTCAGATTTGGCTTTTGCTGCTATGTCGTTTTCATATTGTCATTTGGCCTCCCTTCTCATCTGTGCATATTCATTTCTGGCTCTACGACTGCTTTCCTTATTCTCCTGGGTCCTTTGCCTTCCATATTTCTTCCATTCCCTAGCACACTTGGTTTTTGCCTCCCTGCACCTTTGGGTGAACCATGGGCTCATCCTGGCTTTTTCATTAATCCTGTTACCCTTGGGTACAAACCTCTCCTCAGCCTCCTTGCACATTGTTACTACGTATTCCATCATCTCATTAACTGGCTTCCCTGCCAGTTCTCTGTCCCATTGAACCCCGTTCGGAGTTTC
>NC_069419.1:39305068-39335508 GCF_026875155.1 Cherax quadricarinatus
GGGGCAGTGACCAGAGAAGAACGCATATGAAGCTGCGAGCCGAACAAGAAGGAAGGAGATATGAATTATGCTAAGGTCAACCTGCCAAGAAGGGACAAGGAGTGAAAGGGGAGAGCAGTTGGGTGCAGGTGGAGAGGGTGATAGGTCAAATGAAGAGGCACAACAATGCTACCAAGAGCCACTGGAAAAAACAAGGAGAAAATGACCATGTACAGACAGGAACCAGAGTCACAGAGGGAAAGGCAATGGGAGGAAGAAAGGGCAAAATCAGTGTTTATCCATGGGCTTCAGGAGAGGAGGAAAGGACACACACTGAAAGACAGCAGGCAGAAAGAAAGGAGATTGAGATCATCATCACGGAAATAGGTGAAGAAGACATGGACGAGATTGTAAATTTTCAGAGAATAGGGGGGTACTTGAAGGGGAGAAAATAACTGATCAAGCTGATTCTCAGGACAGAAACAGTGCAGAACAGGATCCTCCAAAAGAAACCACGGTTGAAATACTCAGAAAAGTACAAGAGGGCGTTCCTAGACAGAGACAGAACACAAACAGAACAACAGCAACTGAGGGAGAGGACAAAAAAGCAAAAGGAGCTAGGAAAGGAGACAAGGATGGAACCAGCAGAGGTCAATCAGAGCAGAACAGAGCAGCAAGGACAAGTACACACAGAACTATCCTTAGAACACCATCCAAACACAAACTACAATCCACACTCACAGCTTCTATCCAACACCCAGCTATAGAATCCCACAGTATGCTACCAGGTCTCCCACTCTCACAGGACCCCCAGACCACAGTGTTGGAAAGGAAACTGAAGGTATGGTACACAAACTCTGATGGAATAACAAATAAGTGGTAGGAGTGGCACGACAGAGTCAAAGAGGCATCACCGGACATCATAGCTCTCACCGAAACCAAGCTACCAGGTATGGTAACAGATGCCATCTTTCCAATGGGATACCAGATCCTGAGGAAAGACAGAGGTAGCAGGGGGGTGGAGGAGTGGCACTGTTGATCAAAAACCGATGGAATTTTGATGAGCTGGAGAGAGGAGACAGCAGAGAAACAAGCGATTACAAAGCGGGAACACTTCACTCTGGAGGTCCCAAGGTGGTAATTGCAGTGATGTATAACCCACCACAGAACAGCAGGAGGCCAAGGCAAGAGTATGACGAGAGCAATAGAGCGATGGTTGACACACTAGCCGAAGTGGCAAGAAGGCTCATGCGAACAGGGCAAAGCTCCTGATCATGGGTGACTTTAACCACAAGGAGATCGATTGGGAGAACTTGGAGCCACATGGGGGCCAAAACACATGGAGGGCTAAGATGATGGAGGTGGTACTGGAAAACTTCATGCACCAACACGTAGGGGACACTACAAGAGAGAGAGGAAAGGATGAACCAGCAAGACTTGTCCTAGTATTCACCTTGAGTAGTGCAGATATTGTGGACATCACATATGATAGACCCTTTGGGGCCAGCGATCATGTGGTTTTAAGCTTCGATTACACAGTAGAGCTGCAAGTGGACGGGGAAGCAGGAAGACCAGGACGAAAGAAGCCAAACTACAAGAAAGAGGTTTACATAGGAATGAGGAATTTCCCTAAAAAGGGGTTCAGGGACAGAAACGGCAGGAAGCCAGTTAATGAGATGAGGAATACGTAGTAACAATGTGCAAGGAGGCTGAGGAGAGGTTTGTACCCAAGGGTAACAGGATTAATGAAAAAGCCAGGATGAGCCCATGGTTCACCCAAAGGTGCAGGGAGGCAAAAAACCAAGTGTGCTAGGGAATGGAAGAAATATAGAAGGCAAAGGACCCGGAGAATAAGAAAGCAGTCGTAGAGCAGAAATGAATATGCACAGATAAGAAGGGGGGCCCAAAAGACAATATGAAAACGACATAGCAGCGAAAGCCAAATCTGACCCGAAACTGTTATACAGCTACATCGGGAGGAAAACAACAGTCAAGGACCAGGTAATCAGGCAAGGGAAGGAAGGAGGAGAGACAACAAGAAATGACCGTGGAGTATGGAGGAACTCAACAAGAGATTTAAAGAAGTGTTCACAGAGGAGACAGAAGGGGGCTCTAGAAAGATGGAGAGGTGGGGCACACCCCCAAAGTACTGGAAACAGGACACACAACCAAGGAAGAAGTGAAGAGGCTTCTGAGTGAGCTAGATACCTCAAAGGTAATGGGGCTGGATAACATCTCTCCATGGGTCCTGAGAGAGGGAGCAGAGGCGCTATGTGTACCCCTAACAGCAATATCAATACATCTATCGAAACAGGGAGATTGCCTGAGGCATGGAAGACAGCAAATGTATCCCAATCTTTTAAAAAAAGGGGACAGACATGAAGTACTAAACTACAGACCAGTGCACTGGGCATGTATAGTATGCAAAGTCATGGAGAAGATTATCAAGAGAAGAGTTGTGGAACACCTAGAAAGGAATGATCTCATCACCCGCAGGCCAACATGGTTTCAGGGATGGGAAATCCTGTGTCACAAACCTACTGGAGTTCTATGACATGGTGACAGCAGTAAGACGAGAGAGAGAGGGGTGGGTGGATTGCATTTTCTTGGACTGCAAGAAGACGTTTGACGCAGTTCCACACAAGAGATTAGTGCAAAAACTGGAGGACCAAGCAGGGATAACAGGGAAGGCACTACAATGGATCAGGGGAAAACTTGTTAGGAAGACAGCAGCGAGTCCCTGGTACTTGGCGAGGTGTCAGAGTAGGCTCTTGTGACCAGTGGGGTCCCACAGGGGGCAATCCCAAAGACCAGTGCTGTTTCTGGTTTTTTGTGAACGACATGACGGAAGGGAATAGACTCCGAAGTGTCCCTGTTTGCAGATGACGTGAAGTTGATGAGAAGAATTCATTCGATCGATGACCAGGCAGAACTACAAAGGGATCTGGACAGGTTTCAGACCTGGGCCAGCAATTGGCTCCTGGAGTTTAACCCCACCAAGTGCAAAGTCATGAAGATTGGGGAAGGGCAAAGAAGACCGCAGACGGAGTACAGTCTAGGGGCCAGAGACTACAAACCTCACCCAAGGAAAAAGATCTTGGGGGTTTGAGTATAACACCAGCACTCTAAGCACCCCTAAACCCCAAAAAAACTGCTGCGCAAAGGGCCCCTACAAACCTCAGAACAGCATTCCGACATCTTAAAAAAATCGTTCAGGACCTGTACATCGTGTACGTTGGGCCCATTTTGGAGTAGGGGCACCATTTTGGGAAACCCCCACCTTAGCCAAGCACTAAAGAAACAAGAAAGTGCAAAGGTTTTGCAACAAGACATTTCCAGAGCTAAGGGGTATGTCCTACGGGGAGGTTAAGGGGAAATCAACCTGAGACACTGGGGGACGGGAGAGATAGGGGGGGGGACAAAAAAAACGAAAAAAATTTTACGAAGGAATTTGAAAAAAAGGTTGAAAAAAACAGATTTCCAGGGATGGGACACCAAAAACAAAGGGGAAATTTTGAAAGCAAAGCACAGTGAAAACCACAGGGTTTAGGAATTTTCCAGCCACAGGTATCAGGGGGAAATAGGGGGGGAAAGGATGCAGCGGGGGCCTGGAAACCGGGGGCGCCGAACCTTAGAAGGAATGTTGGGGACACGACCTTTACTAGCCCTATGGATAACAATTTTGGACCCCCCCCCTACAATAGTAGAAATTTGAAAAGAAAAAAGGTTTGGGGCTAGCCCGGGAGCTCAAGGGAATGCCCTACGAAAAAAGGGTTTGGGGGAAACGACGACAACACTGGAGACGGAGAGTCAGGGGACCTGAAACGACATACAAAAAATGCTGGAATAGATAAGGGGACGAGACAGAATGTTCCAGAGAGGGGAACAGAAAGAGGGGTCAAAATTGGAAGCTAAAGATAGACGAGTCACGGGATTTTTAGGAATATTTCTTCATAAGAGCATCGGGAAGTGGAATAGCCAGCAAGGTGTAGTGGAGGCGAAACATACATAGCTTTAAGCGGAGGTATGATAAAGCTCACGGTTCAGGGAGATGCCTAGTACGACCAGTGAAAAGGGGGCCCAGGAGCTTTGGACTGACCCCCCCCAACCTCAATAGGTGGTACAACTAGCGAGTACACACACAGAGCGGAGGGTTCACGAAACACCCCCCTAAGATAAAAGCAAGTCCCTATATTTCAGGGGTCTCTTGCGGAGAGGGAAGGGAGAAGAAGGGGAGATGGGGGGTTTGGGGGATACAAGGCAAAGACATGGGGGGGAATCAAGAGAGAGAAAGAGGAATGAGGGGGAGTGGGGGGGGAACAAGAGAGCGAGAAAGGGATCGATCTGTTGGAAACGAGTCTTAACTATGGTTCGTAAAGTTTTTTTTGTTTTAAAATGTTTATTTGCACCCCATACCATCCGTGGGCGGTAGTCAAAAGATTTCAGAGGGACATAATTGGTCCGGGACGGATCCAAAGTTTTGATAGCTGAAAAGTTTAAAAGGAAAAAAACTCAAAAATTTACAAAGGAATGAACTCACAATTTACAAAGGTAAGAACTCACAATTTCAAAGGTAATGAATCCGGTAAGTCGGTCACAATCATGACAATTACAAAGGTATTTTCAGATTTCAGAGGGACGTAATGGGCCAGGGGGGCTGGGCCCCCAAAGTTTTTTATAGCTGAACTAGGTACAAAGGTAATGAGCTCACAAGTTTCAAAGGTAATGAATCTGTAGAATGGTTTCTTTCGTTTATATTTGGTACAATCTGAACAAAAATAGAGTAATGAGAATTTCCCCTTTCCCCACCCCGGGCCAACTGTAATGATTATTGGTGCAAATATGATTTTTTAGTCACCACACCACACACACACACACACACACACCACACACACACACACACACACACACACACACACACCCAACACACACACACACACAGACGGAAGGGGTTTGACTCAGAAATGTCCCTGTTTTTCAGATATGTGAAGTTAAAGAGGGGAATTAAAATTATGGGACCAGGGGACTTCAAAGAGACCTGGACAGACGGGCCCTGGGCCACAAATGGCTTCTCGAATTTAATCCTGCCCAAAAGCAAAATCATGAAGATGGGGAAGGGCCCCAAAACCCCAGACAAGTATAGGCTGGGGACCAAAAACTGCAAACCTCACTCAAGAGAAAGATCTTGGGGGGAGTAAACACCGAGCATGTCTCCCGGGAAACACACTCAAACAGATAAAAGCTGCAGCATATGGGCGCCCGGCAAACCTGAGAAAAACATTCCGATACCTTATAAAGGGAAACATTCAAAACACTGACACCCGTATGTCAGGCCCATACTGGATATGCAGCACCTGTTTGGAACCCCCACTTGATAAAGCACGTCAAAAAACTAGAGAAAGTACAAAGGTTTTCAACAAGGTTAGTTCCAGAGGTAAGGGGAATGTCCTATGAAGAAAGATTAAGGGAAATCGGCCTGACGACACTGGAGGACAGGAGGGTCAGGGGAGACATGATAACGACATATAAAATACTGCGTGGAATAGACAAGGTGGACAAGGACAGGATGTTCCAGGGAGGGGACACAGAAACAAGAGGCCACAATTGGAAGTTGAAGACACAAATGAGTCAGAGAGATAGTAGGAAGTATTTCTTCAGTCATAGAGTTGTAAGGCAGTGGAATAGCCTAGAAAATGACGTAGTGGAGGCAGGAACCATACACAGTTTTAAGACGAGGTTTGATAAAGCTCATGGAGCGGGGAGAGAGAGGGCCTAGTAGCAACCGGTGAAGAGGCGGGGCCAGGAGCTAGGACTCGACCCCTGCAACCACAAATAGGTGAGTAAATAGGTGAGTACACACACTTTAGTTTAATATCTTTATGCACCCCATACCCATCCTGTGGGCGGTAGTCAAAAGATTACAAAGGTACATAATGGGTCCAGTGACTGGACCCCAAAGTTATGATAGCTGAACTAGTTACAAAGGTAATGAACTCCAGGTAGATCTGGTCACTAATCATGGCAAGTTACAGAGGTAATGAAACAGCTTCACTCCTATACATGGTTACAGTCATGAACAAATTACAAAGTAATGAACCACTGATACGTCCACACCTGGTCACAATTGTAATGAGTTATAAATACAAATATTAAGTGGATCATACACCCACACTAGCGCGCGCGCGCACATACACACACGAGGGCGCACGCACGGACATGTGCACACGAGCGTACAAATATATGCATACACACAAGGACGCACACCCACACACACACACCCACACACACACACACCAACACCCACACACACACACCCTCACACACACCCACACACACACCCTCACACACACCCACACACACACACCCACACACACACACACACCCCACACATGCACACACACACCCACACAGACACACACACACACACGCACACACACACAGTGGAATAGCCTAGAAAATGACGTAGTGGAGGCAGGAACCATACACAGTTTTAAGACGAGGTTTGATAAAGCTCATGGAGCGGGGAGAGAGAGGGTCTAGTAGCAACCGGTGAAGAGGCGGGGCCAGGAGCTAGGACTCGACCCCTGCAACCACAAATAGGTGAGTACAAATAGGTGAGTACACACACACCCTCACACACACCCGCACACACACCCTCACACACACCCACATACACACACGCACACACACACACCACACACACACACACACACACACACACACACACACACACACACACACACACACACACACACACACCCTCACACACACCCACACACACACACACACACACACACACACATGCACACATGCACACATGTGGTAATGCTTTATTTACAGCTAGCAAAGTCAGGGTATTTCTCCAGAATGGTCTGCAATATACCACTGTGGATAAAATACTTTGCCATTTCTTGAACACTTCTGAGTGAGTTGTTTCTAAATTCATTAATTTTATCACACTCCAGTACATAATGACGCAAGGTGTGACAATAGTCCATCTGGCAAAGTTTACATTTCGTTTGGTCTACATCTGGTGGTGGTGATTTAACCTGCCAAAGATACTTGTAACCCAGCCGGAGCCGGGCAGTAGTGACATCCAAGAGTCTGCTTATCTTGTTGGATGCACCATAGACGTGTGGCTCCTCCTGCATGATGGAATGATGATAGATGGACTGACTTGTGTCAATCTCCCTAAGTCTTAAGTCAATAAAGTTCATTTGAAGTTCTTTTCGTATTATTGTTCTCAAACTGCTAAATGACAACCCAAGATTGTAATCTACCCCCTCTTTGAAAGCATACAGCTTAGCCAATTTATCAGTTCTATCATGCATCTGAAGACCAATGTGAGATGGAATCCACAGCATGTGCACTCTGACTCCACTGTCCACAATCTTACCATATCTATGTCTGGCTTCTGACAAAAGCATGCCACAATTTATACTTAATGAGTTGAGAGCATTTATGGATGACAGAGAATCAGTTACAATTAAAGTGTCAACCTTAGATACATGGACACATTTGAGTGCAAGGAGTATGGCAAACAGTTCTGTTTGAAGGATAGAGGCCCAGTTATTGATGCGTGCTCCAATTTCTTTATGAGAGCCATCACTCTGTGTGACAACAGCAGCACTACCAGCTGCACCAGTGGACTGGTGAACAGAACCATCGACGTAAATAATTTGTGAAAGATTGTTCTGTGTGACTAAGTTATCAATACAGCTTAAGGCCTCATGTTTGGCTTCAAGACGAAGCTTTGGTTGTGATTTAAGAAGAGTTTTGGGGGGAAATGGAGGAATGGTAGTTTGGAATGGGGTAATATCCCATGGAGCAGGGAAATGTCTCTGTTGTCCAACTTGATATAGATCATGTAGCTGGTTCATGCGGAGGTCGGTTCCAGTTTTTTCGATCCATCTGGAAGGATGTTCACCAGTGCTGAGGAAAGTTTGGAGGGCTTCTGTGCAGGGGTTTGAATGGGCTAGCCTAAGCATATTGACCCCAATAAGGATATTTCTTTCAGTAACACGATCTCTAATGCTTGGAATATTAAGTTCTTTCCGCATATTTAAAATTTTGGCAGTACGAGGGCATCCTAGGATGATCCTCATTGCTTCGTTTTGCAGTTTTTCCAGCCTCCAAGCTTCCAGTCAGACACGAGTGCAAGTAGTGGCGCTGCATAATCAACCAATGATCTAATATAAGCAAGATACATCATTTTCACAATTTTAACATTAGCACCATACCTGGGATGAAAACCTGCCACAACTCTAAGTGCTCTCAGCCTTTCTTTGTATTGGCGACGAAGTCTCGTTACAACAGGTCCAAGTAGTGGAACCTCAAAGCCTAGATACCTGTATCTGCTTACATATTCTAGAAGAGACCCATCATGCAACTGGATCTGACGAACTGTGCCTCTCTGCCGAGGAGGACGCCTGTTGAGTATCTTTGTTTTATCCCCTGAGATTATTAACCCCAGGTCCTGACACGAGGCTAAAACATGATTAAGAATGTTCATGTTACATTCCACATCCGTCGCACTCACACGCGCACTCACGTACGTGTGGCTACGGCCGGTGCTGTAGTTAGTGGTGGTGGTGGTGCTACTGCTGTTAATGGTGGTGGTGGTGCTACTGCTGTTAATGGTGGTGGCGGTGCTACTGCTGTTAATGGTGGTGGTGGTACTTTTCCTCTCGTTGCTGCTGATGACGCTTGTGCATCTCCCTCGTTGACATCTGCAATTCGCTAGTTTCCTTGTTCTAATTGAGATTATTACATACATTGGATAAACTTTTCGCTCTTTCTTTTTAAACCTGACTCTACATGTACAGATGTTGTCCAGTAAAAGCTTCTTCCGGAGTGTGTGTTTGTCTTCAGGTTTTTAATGTGGATAGTGTAACTGGATTTGTGGTCCTGGTTCAAGTACTGACAGTATTCTACTAACGTTTGTACTGCCACTGTTGTTATTGTTTCTGTTGTTATTGTTATTGTTTCTGTTATTGTTTCTTGTTTCTGGTGCTACTGTAATAATGTTCTGTTGATGTTGCCATTCCAGTGTTTCTGGTGCTACTACTACCGCTGCTGCTGCTGCTGCTGCTGCTGCTGCTGCTGCTGCTGCTGCTGCTGCTGCTGCTGCTGCTGCTGCTGCTGCTGCTGCTGCTGTTTCTGATACACCGCTTTAGCAACTACTGCTGATTCTGCTTCTTAATGTAGCTGTTGCTGCTGTACCGCATTTTTTCTGATGCTGCTGATACTACTACTACTAACACTGCTATTATTACTATTCGTTCTAGTGCTATTACAGCAATTGCTGCTACAATTACAACTGCTGGCTCAAATGTTGCTGGTGCTGTTTCGTTGCTTCTAATAGGCTTAGGTTCTCCTCAGTTACTGTTACCGTCGCTGCTGCTACTGTTGCTTCTGCTGCTGTTGCTGTCGCTGCTCCACTGCCTTTTTGTCATCCAGGTTAAGTATGCAGATTGTTTGATGAATGGTCGAGGGACGTTCGTGAATTTCAAATATACATCGCCACTTCCCCTTCTCGATTAATTGCACCTAAAATATTTGTTTACAGTTTTTATGTTTGTGGAAGAAAAATCTAGTCAAGGTACAAACTCCAGAGAGAGAAAATAAACCAGAAGGTAAAATGAAAACTGTATATATTGTGTAGTCAAGTTTATATTAAAAAAAACAAGATATTTTATGACATAAATCACGTCACATGAGTTAAGTCATGTAATCTAAGTCATGGGCAGTGTAAAAAGTGACCTCTGGGCAAGGTTAGAGATAACATCAGGTTTCCACTGGCCTTGTGAGATCTTGAAATTGGGTCGTGAACGATCATAGCGGAATAGAATAGAGCACAACTTGTACAGGCAATTTATTTATATTTATATTGGAAGTATTTTCACAGTTAATAGTGTCATTATGAGTCCAAATGTGCAAAAAAAATGTCGAATTATCATGTGCATATTTAACAGACTATGGCATGCAAACAGTATGTTGCAATTTATTCGGCGTATGTCACACTCCCATAGAAGCTGCCTACCAACCAGCGAACCAGGTGCTATGGGTTTAACGATCAATAGGGTATCTGCCATTAAATCAGTACCTTCGTTCATTGGCCAGTCACAACCAAGCCCGCCAAAGCTGAAGCAATGTGGTTCACTTGTGGTAAGCATTGGCAGACTTGCCTAGCTGCTGGTTGAGCACGTTGCACATTCTCTGCCTTCTGCTTTGCCATCTGTCACTGTAGTATGTACATATTGTACATAGTGTACATACCTGTATATATCATCTGGTGAAGGTAAATATACATTATAGTCTACTACTGAGTTTTGTTTGCTCCACATGCCCATTCTGACCAGGTCTCACAGGACATTCTTACCTGTGTTCAAAAGGTCTGTTACTCTTGTGCCTCAACTTTTACCTCTTTGTCCTATGAATGACTTATTACAGTCATCAGGAGGAATTTCTCATACACAGGGACTAGTAAAGATGGTTCTCATTTTAGCCACTCGTTATACAATTACTAATTTTATAGATGTAATGCTGTACAATTATGAGTATGGGTAACTGTTGCAACCCCTGAATGGGTTGCAATGATTATTATGTATATATATAATTATTACCTTTTCATTTAATTTTATATTGCTTATATTTGCGATAATAGCTAAATCGTAAATGTATTGCTTTATATTGTTATTTGATGTAGCTTCCTTTGTTAGGTAGGATGTAACATATTATGTGCCCAGTTCAAGTCTTGATTGTCTAACTACTGTAATTATCGCTCTTTGCTTGTTTCCCTGCCGGCTTCTCGTTGGGCAACGACAGCAACCCAGTCTGGTCTAGACTCTCTTGGTGGTCGGACAGATTGTCTGTCTCATTATTCTTGTTAGTTCTGTAGAACTCTGTTCACAGAACATTGTATAGACTTAGTGATTTTCGACGTTGTACTGAGGTTGTGTGTCACATAGACACTCGAAACAACTCAGGTCCTGAACTATAGCTTCTGACCTAATTTGTACTGGTTTCTGTGTATTATCACAGTCGGGGATTTTCTTATGCTGAACTTAGATTCAGTAGTATGGGAGTTTTGTAACTTTTGTGGAGGATCTGCAGATGGTCCCTACTTAGTGTCGTTATATTATCTCCTTGTTCCTGATTCTGTGTCACAGTTACTTGTTGTATTGCTATTGGGCTTTTGCATTCTTTTTTATTGTTCAAACAGACTGTTCTGGTTGCCAGTCGGTCAAGAAGTTAGTTTATTTGAGGACTCTGTCAGTCACTTGTTTAAGTCTAGTCGAGTCGTGAGACATAGCGAACTACTTAGAGCACTTACACATATACACACAAACTTGTACATATTTGTAATATCTTATTAAATGTTAATGTACCAGACGGTACTTAAGAATTATAAATGTGATATGTGCTTTCAGCACAATAATATTGTATTCGAGAGAAGTGATATTATTTTGATTACTGTGATTAATTTAATTTAATTTGATAATATACCTCTAGACTTAATAAATTTATTAAATTTTAATTTCTCTAGTTAGTAGCCTACCAGTTGTAATCCTGAAGCACTATTGAATCATACTGAATTCTAATGGATAATTGGACAAGGATGCTGACTATTTGCTACGAAAACCCAGTAACAGGCTGGATGCTAGAAGGGCAGTCCTTTCTAGTATTCACTGGAGATCTCTAAGCTTTTAGAATCGCGTTTTTTGTAACAATAACATTGTTTCGTGGTAAGGTATAAACATTTTAGAATCCATTTCCAGTATACTGAGTTTATTTGTTCTTATTGATTCTATAGTAACTGGTGTTAACTCTGTCTTGAATGACTTTCGAAATTGTAACATGATTGCAAACAAATCATAGAATGGGTGAGATTTGAACTCATGATATGTGAGTTTAGGACTCGCCTGTCATACGTTCAAACTCCTCCCTCTCCATGATCTGGTTTGAACGTTTTGTTTGAAACATCCAGGATAGCCAATTTTGGTGATAATTTGCTATATAAAAAGTTGTGCTTAAAGACACAGCAAGTTTTCTTAACGGTCCAGCGATGAATACTTTTGTTTAAGTGTTGCAGAGTGCACAACCTAAGTGACATTAAAAACAATCAATGGACTTAACTTTTAATCTTGTCAGAATGATGGCTATAAAACAATAATTGGCTTAATTTGTCTCATTGCCTGCACGGCAGCCACTGACAGCCGGGCACCACGATAAGTATGTCGGACGGATGGCTACTCTGGTAATGCTGTCCTAACCCTAACCAAACGTACTGTAACCTTATGTGGCATGCAAAGAGTATGTTACACTTTATTCAGAGCATGTACACACACCCATATAGGCTGCTGTGGCATGCAAAGAGTATGTAACCTTTATTTGGCGCATGTACACACCCTCATTGAAAGGCTGTTTCCCCCAACCAGCGAACCAGGTGCTAAGGGTTGATGATGGGGCCCCATCATTCAATCAGTACCCAGGTTCCAGCCAATGAGAAGATGACTTTGGCAATCGCAGAGGTGTTTTGGGTACCACACACCTGTCTGCATTTGTCATTCCCATTCTAGAGCTGGTTGAAGCACTGTCTGCTCTCTATGGGCTTCTATTCTGCCTTGCTTACCGTGGAGTGCACTAATACCTATTGCTGTACATAGTGTATATAGTGTACATAATTCTGTTCTTACTTGATGAAGGATAATATAAATCAAAAGTTTTTCTGCTGTGTTTATTTTGCTCCCTTTACACCCAGGATAACAGGCCTTTGGATTCCTGGGCTGTAATATGGGTAGCCTGTCCGAGAGCTGGAGCTGGACTTAGAGCACGAGTTGAGCCTAGGGTTATGCTGAAAGCAGGAACATTGTGTAGCTTGCTGTCTGGCATTGCATTAGCTTTGCCAACGCTTCTTAAACTTTGCGTGTCAATTGCCTTGCTATGGTCAGTCTTGGTATGTATGATCGTTGACGGCATGCTACTAGCTTGTTCGGTGTGCTCGCTTCGCTTGTTGTGTGAAGATTTTGCAGTCAGCTTTACTATTGTGTATCTGCCTTGCAAGTGTTTATGCGTATTCTGCAGTCGTACTGTGCATAGTAAAAACTTGTACATTGGGGTATGCCACCTAGACGAGTCAGACGTCTGGTTTTGGCATATACTTTATTTAACTTGCCTAAATTGTCCCTACAGCATTGTTGGCAAATTGCTCGCTCCATTGGCATTGATTATGAATGCACTCTCACAGCTGCGCAACTTCGTACACTTATAACCGACAAACTTCGGGAAGAGGAGATGGCACATCAGACTTCTCCTTCTACGGGAGCCAGGAATAAAACCCCGATGTTCTCGTAGGAGGAAGATGAAACATCAACGGAGCAAAATCGTCAGTCTCGTGCAGCAGGGTTGTCTCAAGGTGAATCAGCGGCGTTGGCACTTGAATTGGCGAAAATCAATCTTGAGCAGACTAGGGAACAGAGGGCATTTGCCAAGGAAGAGTTTGATAGGGAAAAAGAAAGAAGGCACTTTTCGCAAGTTATAAATGATTTTAGTTTACAGAAAGCAGTACAGCTTGTTCCCCGCTTCAAGGAGGCAGAACCAGAACAATTTTTCGAAAGTTTCGAAAACCAGGCTCGAGCCTTGAGGTGGCCGGAACAGCATTGGGCATCATTGGTTCACACAGCGTTGTTTGGTAAGGCACAGGAATTTACGTCAGTGTTAAATGACACTGATTTTTCTGATTATAAAGTGGTGAAGACCAAAGTTTTGGGAGCATATACAAGTATCCCAGTTAAGTATAGGAAGCCATTTAAATTAGGCAGACGACAGCTTGGTCAATCCCTGGTTGATTTTGTGCGACAGCAGACCAAAGCTTTTACCAGCTGGTATAAAGCAAATGGTGTTGTTACCTTCGATGATCTCGTGCAGCTTATTCTGGTTGACAACCTGCTGGAGTCTGTGGGACCAGAAGTTTGTCTTTCTGCAGGATCGTAACTTAACCACTGCATTGGAGGCAGCCAGGTTGGCTGATACTTTTGAAACTAACCGCTCTTTGTCCGAGCGGTCCCATCTCCCTTTTCAACAGCCTGGCATGAGCAGAGATCGTTAACTTTGGAGAATGAAGTGCTAGCCGGAGGGAGAACGTCTACGTCAGCCAACTAAGTCACCTTCTGAGCCACGCTACTCAACTTATGGTCCACCTGGTGAGAGACAAACCGCTCAACATGGTGCAACTCAACAACAGTATCCAGAGCGACACCAGTTGCAACGTCAGCAGGGAGTTAAGGGCAAGCCTGTCGTCTGCTTCCTCTGTAATAAAGTAGGTCACATCCGTCCCAACTGCCCCAACAAACCCCAACCCATTGGGAAAATCTATAGTGTCCCTAGTAACATGTCCCTGAAAGAAGTAGAGAAAGGATGGCCCCTTATTACTCTCAGAGTCGTATTTCCCTTCAGGAAGATTAAAAAAACAACCGAAGTTAAAACCTTTGGAGATACTGGAGCATATTACTCACTTACAAGAGAGGGAGTACTTCCCCTCTCTGAAAAAACTTCATTACAAACCTCCATTTTGCTGGAAGCATTTGGAGGAGCTATATTTTCTGTCCCCTTGCATAGAATTTATGTGCAGTGCAAATATTAGACTGGATACTTGACTGTGGGTGTATCTAAGGGATTCCCCATGAAAGATGCCATGTTATTACTGGGTAATAACATTACCACTGTTAGTGAATGTCCTGAACCCATAATGATTAATTCTTCTCCGGTGTTGGCCATAACTCGGGCAACATCCCAAGAGTTGTCTGGCAAGAATGCTGACCTATCCTTGGACGACTCTGATCTCGGAATAGCCAATTTGTTTTACGAGGAAAACGGGCCAGGGCCTCATAGATCAAGTGAACAGACCCAGATCAAGCCTTCCTATTCCAGGGTTGCAGGATTGCCAGATAAGTTTCCATGCCCGAGGGACTGTCCTTCGGGAGGAATAACGAAAGGACCCTTCTTTGAATTTCGCTTTTCAGGCAGCCATGGGTAAATCCTCTTCGGATCATCCGGTCAAGTATGAACTTAAAAACGACTATTTGATTTGCACTAAGACTGGTAAGGAGATAGAGGGCTGGCAACTGTCAGGCAGGTTAGTAGTTCCAACAAAGTTTAGACCTCAGATATTGAATATAGCTCATAATACTTCATTAGGAGGTCACTTAGGAATTACTAAAACATTATATAGAATCACAAAAGAATTTTATTGGTCAAAATTAAGGCAGGATGTGAAGAATCATACCCGATGTTGCCGAGAATGTCAGCAAGTAGGGAAACCTGGACATTCCATTAAACCTGCACCTCTCCAGCCTATACCTGCTGATGGAGAACCTTTTGCAGAATTAGTTATAGATTGTGTCGGTCCACTACCGAAGTCAAAGTCCTCAAATCAGTACTTACTTATTTACCATTATGGATAGAGTAACCAGATATCCAGAAACAATTCCCATGCGCAGTATTAATACAAAAGTCATTCTCAAAGCTTTAACCAGATTTATTTCTTGTTTTGGCATTCCTAAATCTATTCAAAGTGATCAAGGTACTAACTTCACTGCCAAAGCATTTAGAGAAGCATTAACTAGGTTAGGGATAATCCACAACTTATCCACTGCCTATCATCCTCAGTCCCAAGGCGCCTTGGAAAGATTCCATCAGATGTTAAAAACCATGATTAGAACTTTTTGCATGCATTTTCCTACAGACTGGGATGAATCACTACCTTGGCTGCTGTTTTCAATAAGGGAAACTGTGCAGGAGTCTACCAGTTACAGTCCGTTTGAGCTGATCTTTGGGCACAATGTACGAGGTCCTCTTCGAGTGCTCAAAGAAGGATGGATGGGAGAAGACGTTAGCTCAACACTCTACAACCCATCTTGAAGGTTGCAGGTGGCACGTCATTTAGCCAAGGCTAACTTAAAGGCAGCACAAAACAAGATGAAACAGAGGTATGACAGATATGCATAATTCTGCTCCTTCCATCCAGGAGACAAGGTGTTGGTACAGGAAAGCTAGATTTACGGGATTTACGGGACCTATGCAGATTGTAAGTAAATTATCTGATGTAAATTATGTGGTATCTTCCCTTGATAGAACCTCAAAACCTAAAACTTACCACATTAATCAATTAAAATCTTTTCATACACCGGATAAAGTGCCAGTAATGACTCTGTCCTTTACCTCTGAGGACAACTCTGACTCTTTGCACTCTATTTCTGAAATTAATGTTAAGCTTCCAAACTCTGTCCTCCTCAAGGACCCTAACCCTTTAATGGTGGGGCTATCTGAAACTCAAGCAACAAGTTTAACTGCGCTTCTACCGTCATACCCTGATATTTTTTCGGATGTGCCGAGAAAATGTAAGTTAGGTTATTATGACGTAGATGTGGAAAACTCTGAACCTCTTAAACTCTCCCCCTACAGAGCTAATCCTGAAAAGCAGAAGCTACTTCAGCAGGAGGTAGAATTTCTGTTAGAGCATGGGTTAGTGGAGGAGTCATCTAGTCCAAGGGCTTCACCGTGCATCCTTGTTAAAAAAAGCTGATGGAGGTTTTCGTATGTGTACAGACTACCGTAAGGCGAATGTGGTCACAATCACAGATGCTTACCTTCTTCCTCGTCTGGATGACGTAATTGACTTTGTGGGTAAGGCTACTTTTGTGTCCAAGTTAGATCTCCTTAAAGGTTACTATCAGGTACCTTTGACGGATAAGGCGAAGGAAATCTCTGCCTTCGTAATTCCAAGAGGTCATTATCAATATACAGTTATGTTGCGACCCCTGAATGGGTCACAATATATATAATGTATATTACCTTTTCATATAATTTTATATTGCTTATATTTGCGATAATAGCTAAATCGTAAATATATTGCTTTATATTATTATTTGACTTAGTTACTTTTATTAGGTAGGATGTAACATATATATATATATATTATTCAGTGCTCATAATTCAAGTCTTGATTGTCTAACTACTGTAATTATCGCTCATTGCTCGTTTCCCTGCCGGCTTCTCGGTGTTGCTGGGCAGCAACTGTCCACAGAGCAATCACGTGATCGAGGGGGGGGGGTGTTCACACCTCACCTGAAGTAGTCAGTCTGGGCTAGACTCTCTTGATGGTTGGACGTATTCCTGACAAGACGTGCCTAACTATCCCTTATTGGCCCTTGTTGGAAGATTGTCTCTGTTGCTTTCTTGTTGTTGGCTCTGTATAACTGTTCACAGAACATTGTCTAGACTTAGTGATTTTAGACGCTGTACTGAGGTTGTGTGTTGCATAGACACTCTGAGCAACTCAGGTCCTGAGCTGTAGCTTTTGACCTAACTTGTACTGGTATCTGTGTACTGTCACAGTCGGGGATTTTCTTATGCTGAACTTAGATTCAGTAGTATGGGAGTTTTGTGACTTTTGTGGAGAATCTGCAGATGGTCCCTACTTAGTGTCGTTATATTATCCCCTTATTCCTGATTCTGTGTCACTTTTGCTTGTTATATTGCTGTTCGGCTTAGCAGTCGTTTTATTGTTCAAGCAAGCTGTTCTGATTGCCAGGTGGTCAAGAAGTTAGTTAATGTGAGGACTTTGTCAGTCACCGGTTTAAGTCTAGTCGAGTCTTGAGACATAGCGAACTACTTAGAGCACTTACACACATACACACAAACTTGCTTGTACATATTTGTAATATCTTATTAAATGTTAATGTACCAGACGGCACTTAAGACGTATAAATGTGATATGTGCCTTCAGCACAATACTACTGTACACGAGAGAAGTGTAGCAACTTGTATCCTATATTGTATTCAATTGATTAATTTAATTTACTTTGATCTCATACCTCTAGACATTATTATTAATAAACTTAATAAATTTTAAATTCTCTAGTTAGTAGACTACCAGTTGTAATCCTGAAGCACTAATAATTCTTATTGAATTCCATTGGATAATTGGACCAGGATACTGACTACTTGTTACGAAAACCCAGTAACAGGCTGGATGCTAGAAGGGCAGTCCTTTCTAGTATTCACTGGAGATCTCTATGCTTATTAGAAATTGCGTTTTTTTGTAACAAGTTATCCCCTTCGGAATGAAAAACTCCTTCTTCATTCCAGAAACTTATCCATCAGGCTATTAAAGGACTTGAAGGCACGGCAGCTTACCTAGATGACCTCATAGTGGTGTCTGATACTTAGGATCAACACCTATTTAGGCTTAAGGCTCTCTTTGAGACCTTTCAGAGTTCCCAGTTAACTGTTAATTTATCTAAGTCTTCCTTTGGCCAGGCCACAGTTACTTTTCTGGGCCATGAAGTAGGTAGTGGCAAAGTTGCTCCTAATTTTGCTAAAGTTCTTGCTATTAAAGATTATCCAGTTCCATATGATAGGAAATCTCTTCAACGTTTCCTAGGCATGATAGGACTTTACAGAAGATTCTGTAAAAAATTTTTAGATATTGTAGCGCCTCTTACCTTTCTTACCAGTCACAAAGTTCCCTTTAATTGGACCCCAGAATGTCAAACTGCTTTTACGAAAGCAAAAAGATTGTTGTGTACTGCACCCATTCTTTTGTCTCCAGACTTCTCCAAACCTTTCTCATTACAGGTTGATGCTTGTGAGTCTGGGGTTGGGGCAGTACTGTTGCAAAACGATAACGAGGAGTTGCAGCCTGTAGCCTTCTTTTTACTAAAGTTCCAGCCACACCAGAGGGCTTACTCTACTATTGAAAAAGAAGCCCTCGTGCTGGTACTGGCTTTGGAGCACTTCGATGTTTATGTGGGCCAGACTTCGCAGGTGGTCATTGTCTATAGTGACCACAACCCTCTAGTATATCTCCAAGCCATGGAGAATCACAATACGAGGCTCAAGATATGTAGTTTACGACTGCAACCCTATTCTCTCAGGATATTGCACATTGCCGGCAAAGAAAATAAGTTGGCAGATACGTTATCCAGAATTTATTAGGTTAGGATGTGTTAGGGACCTATGGTAACCACTTTCAAGCTCTTTTTTTTTTGTCCCCTTGTGTAGGTTTTTTTTTTAGTGAGGGAGTGCGGGATACCGTCCTCCCATCAGGGCTGTGGCTCGTACGTTGGTTTGCGTGCAGCCAGCAGCAACAGCCTGGTTGATCAGGCGCTGATCCACCAGGAGGCCTGGTCACAGACCGGGCCGCGGGGGCGTTGACCCCCGAAACTCTCTCCAGGTAAACTCCCACACTTTGGACCTACGTTAGCCCGACTGTCTGGTGTCTCACTCCAAGTTTAGGGTTTGGCTTTTTGTCGCGATTAAAGCTGAGCTCTAAGAGTTGGATGGATGAGAGGAAAGGCTGTCCCATTATATGGTGCCAATGGGAGGTGGGAGCCTAATTCTGAGCCCTCTTGGGGTGGGGGTGTGGCATGCAAAGAATACGTAACCTTTATTCGGCGCACGTACACACCCTCATTGAAAGGCTATCTCCCTCAACCAGCAAATCAGGTGCTAAGGGTTGATAATGGGGACCCCATCGTTCAATCAGTACCCAGGTTCCAGCCAATGAGAAGATGGCTTTGGCAATCGCAGAGGTGTTGTTGGTACCACACACCTGTCTACCCTTGTCATTCCCATTCTAGAGCTGGTTGAAGCACGGTCTGCTCTCTATGGGCTTCTATTCTGCCTTGTCTTGCTTACTGTGGAGTGCACTAATACCTTTTGCTGTACATAGTGTATATAGTGTACATGTTTCTGTTCTTACTTGGTGAAGGATAATATAAATCAAAAGGTTTTGTGCTGTGTTTATTTTGCTCCCTGTACACCCAGGATAACAGACCTTTGGATTCCTGGGTTGTAATAGCTGCCTCCCAACCGGCGAACCAGGTGTTAAGGGTTTAACGGTAAGGATTCTCATCATTAAACATAAATCAGTACTTTGGTTCATTGACCAATCACAGGTGGGCCTGCCAAGTGCTGAGGTGACGTGGTATCACTCAGGGTCAGCACTTGCCAGACTCGCATAGCCGCTAGTAGAGTGTTCTCTTTCTCAGGCTGTTGTCTTTGCCTTGATTACCGTATGGTATACTTATATTTCAAACTCTTGCACATATTGTACATAAGTGTACATACTATACATACTTGGTGAAGGAAGATACAAGTTAGAGACTACTGCTGTGTTTATTTTCGCTCCCAGTCCCATTACGACCAGGACAACAGGCCATCATTACCTGTGTGCATAATACCATACCTAAGCTAACCTATGTGACATAGTTATCAGAAGGATGGTTTGCCATGTAACGTGTGTATAGACTGGACGTGTACAAAGACCCGGGGGACCTTGATAACCGGGGGACCTTGATAACCGGGGGACCTTGATAAACGTTTCATTAAGTTATCTATGCATTCATATATTTATTATCGGTATTAATAAAAATAATAACTACAAAGCCATTGTATGTTGAATATTTATAGGGCGATAATTAAAATTTGCGTGTGTATGTGTACTCACCTATTTGTGGTTGAAGCCAGCAGCAACAGCCTGGTTGATCAGGGGCTGATCCACCAGGAGGCCTGGTCACAGACCGGGCCGCGGGGGCGTTGACCCCCGAAACTCTCTCCAGGTAAACTCCAGGAAGGAGTCGAGTCATAGCTCCTGACACCGCCTCTTCACTGTGTGTGTATAATACAAAGAAAATAGGAAATTACGTCTCGTAAATGTTTTGGGGTGGTGGTGATGGTGGTAGTGGTGGTGGTGATGGTGGTAGTGGTGGTGGTGATGGTGGTAGTGGTGGTGGTGATGGTGGTAGTAGTGGTGGTGATGGTGGTAGTGGTGGTGGTGATGGTGACAGTGGTGGTGGTGGTAGTGGTGGTGGTGGTGGTGGTAGTAGTGGTGGTGGTGGTGGTGATGGTGACAGTGGTGGTGGTGGTGGTAGTGGTGGTGGTGGTGGTGGTAGTAGTGGTGGTGTTGGTCGTAGTGGAAGTGGTGGTGGTGGCAGTGGTAATGGTGGTGGCGGTGGTGGTGATGGTGACAGTGGTGGTGGTGGTAGTAGTGGTGGTAGGAGTGGTGATGGTGCTTGTGGTAGCAGTGGTAATAGCGGTGGTGGTGGTGCTGGGGGAAGTGTTAGTGATGAGGGTGGTAGTAGCAGTGGTGGAAGTGGTGGTTGTGGTGGTGCTGGTAGTAGTGACGGTGGCAGTGGCAGTAGTGGTGTTGGAAGTGGTGATAGTAATGTTAATGGTGATGGTAGTAGTGCTGGTCGTAGTAGTGGTGGTGGTAGTTGTATAGGTGGTGGTAGCAGTTGTGGTGGTAATAGTGAGTTATGAGTGTAGAGGTGGTGATAGTGGTGTAAGCGGTGGTGGTAGTACTGGTGGTGGTAGTGATGGTGATTGTACTTGGGGTGGTAGTGGTAGTGGTGGTAGTTGTGATGGTAGTAGTGATGGTAGTTGTGGTAGTAGTGGTGGTAGTGATTGTGGTGGTAGTGGTTGTGGTGGTAGTGGTTGCGGTGGGAGTTGTGCTGGTTGTAATTTTGGGGGCGGGTACTGATGGTGGTGGTGGTGATGGTGGTAGTAGCTGTGTGTGGTAATGGTGGTGGTGGTGATGGTAGCGGTGGTAGTGGTGGTGGTGGTAGAGGTGGTGCTATTGGTAGTACTGCGGGTGGTAGTGGTGGTGGTAATTGTTGTGGTACTTGTGGGGTGGTGGGAGTGATGGTGGTAGTGGTGGTGGTAGTATTGGTGGTGATAGTTGTGGTGGCAGTGGTGGTGGTAGTGGTAGTAATGGTGGTATTGGCAGTAGTGGTGGTGGTATTGGTAGTTGTGGTAGTGATTGTGGTGGTAAGGGTGAGAGTGGTGAAAGTGGTAGTAGTGGAAGTTGTGGTGGTGGTCGTAGTAGTGGTGATAGTGGTGGTAGTAGTGGTGGTAGTGATGGTAGTAGTGTGGATAGTAGTGGTGGTGATGCTGGTAGTGGTATTGGTGCTGGTACTAGTGGTAGTAGTGGTGGCAGTACGATGGTAATGATGGTGGTAGTTGGTGGTGGTATTAGTGGTTATGGTGGTGCTAGTTGTGATGGTGGTGGTAGTAGTGGGGGCGGTGGTGGTTGTAGGGGTTGTGGTGGTGGTAGTGGTCATAGTAATGGTAGTAGCGGTAATGGTAATAGTGGTGGTGATGGTGGTTGTTATAGTAGTGAGGGTAGTGGTAGTAGTGGAGGTGGTGGTGGTAGTAGTGGTGGTGGTAGTAGTGGTTCTGGTAGTGGTGGTGATGCTGGTAGTGGTGGTGGTGGTGGTAGTGGTGGTGATGTTGGTAATGTTGGTGGTGGTATTGGTGATGGTAGTAGTGGTAGTGGTGATGGTAATGGTGGTGGTAAAAAGGGTGGTGGTGTTGGTGGTGGTTGTGGTGGTTGTGGTGCATGTAGGGATAGAGATGGTTGTAGTGGTGGTAGTGTAAGTAATGGAGATAGCGGTTGTGGTGGTAGTGATGGTGGTGGCGGTGGTGGTGGTGGTGGTGGTTGTTATAGTAGTGGTGGTGGAAGTGGTGGTTGTGGTAGTGGGTGAGTGTGGTAGCAGTGGTGGTGATGGAAGTGGTGGTGGTGATGGGGAATGACTGTGGTGGTGGTACGGGTGGTGATGGTAGTGGATGAGTGTGGTGATGGTAGTGGATGAGTGTGGTGATGGTAGTGGTGTTGATGATATTGCATGAGTGTGGTGGTAGTGGTGGCGGTGATGGTAGACGCTGGGTGTGGTAGTGGTGGCGATGGTAGTAGTTGAGTGTGGTGGTGGTTTTACCTGGAGTTTACCTGGAGAGAGTTCCGGAGGTCAACGCCCCCGCGGCCCGGTCTTTGACCAGGCCTCATGGTGGATCAGAGCCTGATCAACCAAGCTGTGTTACAAAAAACGCGATTCTAAAAGCTTAGAGATCTCCAGTGAATACTAGAAAGGACTGCCCTTCTAGCATCCAGCCTGTTACTGGGTTTTCGTAACAAGTAGTCAGTATCCTTGTCCAATTATCCATTAAAATTCAGTATGGTTCAATAGTGCTTTAGGATTACAACTGGTAGGCTACTAACTAGAGAAATTAAAATTTAATAAATTTATTAAGTAGTAAGTTGTCTAGAGGTATATTATCAAAGTAAATTAAATCACAGCAATCAAAATAAAATCAATCTCTCGAGTTCAATATTATTGTGCTGAAAGCACATCACATTTATAATTCTTAAGTACCGTCAGGTACATTAACATATAAGATACTACAAATATGTACAAGTAAGTTTGTGTATGCGTGTAAGTGCTCTTAAGTAGTTAGCTATGTCTCAAGACTCGAATAAGAATTAAACAAGTGACTGACAAAGTCCTCAAATAAACTAACTTCTTGACCGACTGGCAATCCGAACAGTCTGCTTGAACAACAAAGAATGCTAAGCCCAATAGCAATGCACTATCAAGCGACTGCGACACAGAATCAGGAACTGGGGAATAATATAAACGACACTAAGTAGGGACCATCAGCAGATCCTCCACAAAAGTTACAAAACTCCCATAATACTGAATCTATGTTCAGCATAGGAAAAACTGTGACTGTGACAATACACAGGAACCAGTACAAAATTAGGTCAGAAGCTATAGCTAAGGACCTGAGATACTCAGAGTGTCTATGTGACACACAACCTCAGTACAACGTCGAAAATCACTAAGTCTTTACAATGTTCTGTGAACAAAGTTCTACAGAACTAACAAGAATAATGAGACAGACAATCTGTCCAACCACCAAGAGAGTCTAGAGCAGACTGAAAACTTCACGAGAGGTGAGGACACCCCCCCCCTCGATCACGTGATAGCTACGTGGACAACTGCAGCTCAGAAGCCGGCAGTATAACGAGCGACAAGCGATAATTACAGTAGTTTGACAATCAAGACTAACTGAGCACATATTATGTACATCCTAACAACATAAGTCAAATAAGAATATAAAGCAATATATTTACGATTTAGCTATTATCGCAAATATAAGCAATATAAAATTATATGAAAAGGTAATATACATTACATATATACATAATAATCATTGTAACCCATTCAGGGGTTGCAACAGCTGTTACTGCTGGCTGCACGCAATCCAACGTACGAGCCACAGCCCGGCTGGTCAGGTACCGACTTTAGATGCTTGTCCAGTGCCAGCTTGAAGACAGCCAGGGGTCTATTGATAATCCCCCTTATGTATGCTGGGAGGCAGTTGAACAGTCTCGGGCCCCTGACACTTATTGTGTTGTCTCTCAACGTGCTAGTGACAGCCCTGCTTTTCATTGGGGGGATGTTGCATCGTCTGCCAAGTCTTTTGCTTACCTTGTGAGTGATTTTTGTGTGCAAGTTCGGTACTAGTCCCTCTAGGATTTTCCAGGTGTATATAATCATGTATCTCTCCCGCCTGCGTTCCAGGGAATACAGGTTTAGGAACTTCAAGCGCTCCTAGTAACTGAGGTGTTTTATCTCCATTATGCGCGCCGTGAAGGCTCTCTGTACATTTTCTAGGTCATCAATTTCACCTGCCTTGAAAGGTGCTGTTAGTGTGCAGCTCTATTCCAGCCTAGATAGAACAAGTGACCTGAAGAGTGTCATCATGGGCTTGGCCTCCCTAGTTTTGAAGGTTCTCATTATCCATCCTGTCATTTTTCTAGCAGATGCGATTTATACAATGTTATGGTCCTTGAAGGTGAGATCCTCCGACATGATCACTCCCAGGTTTTTGACGTTGGGTTTTCGCTCTATTTTGTGGAAGGAATTTGTTTGTACTCTGATGAAGATTTAATTTCCTTGTGTTTACCATATCAGAGTAATTGAAATTTCTCATCGTTGAACTTCATATTATTTTCTGCAGCCCATTGAAAGATTTGGTTGATGTTTGCCTGGAGCCTTGCAGTGTCTGCAATGGAAGACACTGTCATGCAGATTCGGGTGTCATCTGCAAAGGAAGACACGGTGCTGTGGCTGACATCCTTGTCTATGTCAGATATGAGTATGAGAAACAAGATGGTAGCGAGTTCTGTGCCTTGTGGAACTGAGCTTTTCACCGTAGCCGCCTCAGACTTTACTCTGTTGACTACTACTCTTTGTGTTCTGTTTGTGAGGAAATTATAGATCCATCTACCAACTTTTCCTGTTATTCCTTTAGCATGCATTTTGTGCGCTATTACGCCATGGTCACACTTATCGAAGGCTTTTGCAAAGTCTGTATATATTACATCTGCATTCTTTTTGTCTTCTAGTGCATCTAGGACCTTGTCGTAGTGATCCAGTAGCTGAGACAGACAGGAGCGACCTGCTCTAAATCCATGTTGCCCTGCATTGTGTAACTGATGGGTATCTAGATGGGTGGCGATCTTGCTTCTCAGGACCCTTTCAAAGATTTTTATGTTATGGGATGTTAGTGCTATCGGTCTATAGTTCTTTGCTATTGCTTTACTGTCCCCTTTGTGGAGTGGGGCTATGTCTGTTGTTTTTAGTAACTGTGGGACGACCCCAGAGTCCATGCTCTCTCTCCATAGGATGGTAAAAGCTCGTGATAGGGGTTTCTTGCAGTTCTTGATGAACACGGAGTTCTATGAGTCTGGCCCTGGGGCAGAGTGCATGGGCATGTCATTTATCGCCTGTTCGAAGTCATTTGGCGTCAGGATAATATCAGATAGGCTTGTGTTAACCAAATTTTGTGGCTCTCTCATAAAAAAATTCATTTTGATCATCGACTCTCAGTCTGGTTAGCGGCTTGCTAAAAACTGAGTCATATTGGGACTTGAATAGCTCACTCATTTCCTTGCTGTCATCTGTGTAGGACCCATCTTGTTTAAGTAGGGGCCCAATACTGGATGTTGTTCTCGACTTTGATTTGGCATAAGAAAAGAAATACTTTGAGTTTCTTTCGATTTCATTTATGGCTTTTAGTTCTTCCCGCGATTCCTGACTCCTATAAGATTCCTTTAGCTTAAGTTCGATGTTTGCTATTTCTCTGACCAGTGACTCCCTACGCATTTCAGATATATTGACCTCTTTTAGCCGCTCTGTTATTCTTTTCCGTCGCCTGTAAAGGGAGCGCCTGTCTCTATTTTACATCTCCTCCTCCTTTTTCTTAAAGGAATAAGCCTTGAGCATACATCGAGTGCCACCGAGTTAATCTGTTCTAGGCATAAGTTGGGGTCTGTGTTGCTTAGTCTGTCTTCCCAGCATATATCGTTTAGGACTTGGTTTACTTGGTCCCACTTTATGTTCTTGTTATTGAAGTTGAATTTGGTGAAGGCTCCCTCGGCTAATCTCATTATGTCGGTCTGGGACTCCGCGCATACATGTCTGAACCTCGATTATGTTGTGATCTGAGCATATTGTTTTTGATATGGTGACATTTCGTATCAGATCATCATTGTTAGTGAAGATGAGGTCTAGTGTATTCTCCAGTCTAGTAGGCTCTATTATTTGCTGGTTTAAGGTGAATTTTGTGCAGAGATTTAAAAGCTCGTCTGTGCGTGAGTTCTCGTCAGAGCTGCCTCCTGGTGTTATCACTGCAACAACATTATTTGCTATATTCCTCCATTTTATTTGCCTCAAGTTGAAACCCCCCAGGAGCAAGATGTTGGGGAAAGGAGCTGGCAGATTTTCCAGATAGTGGTCAATTTTTGACAGCTGTTCCTGGAATTGCTGGGACGTTGCATCCGGAGGCTTGTAGACTACAACAATGACTAGGTTTTGGTTCTCGATCTTTACTGCTTTAACTTCCACTACATCATTTGAGGTATTAAGCAGTTCTGTGCAAACAAGTGAGTCTGCGATATACAGGCCAACCCCCTCCCCCTTTGCCTGTTCACTCTGTCACATCTGTTTAGGTTGTAACCTGGGATCCATATTTCGTTGTCCAAGTGATCCTTTATGTGGGTCCCTGTGAGATCCGCGAACATTGCATTTGCCTCTGCAAGCAGTCCACGGATGAAAGGTATTTTGTTGTTCGTTGCTGGTTTTAGACCCTGTATATTTGCAAAGAAGAATGTCATCGAATTGTGGTATTGGTGGTACTGGGGGGGACTTTTTTCCGGCACTAGTATCTGGTTTGGAGTGGAGGCCATCGACTGTGGTTCCACTCCAGAAATGACTGGATTTGGCGTACGATTTCTGCCATTTCCTGCCAGTTTTTTTTTTTTCCTTCCTGGCACTAAAAGCCTTTCCCTCTTGAGTGGCTGTGGCTACCCAGGTTTTCCCATGGCCTAGATGTTTTGTATCTTTTTGTGGGACACATTTCAGGGTGAGAAAGCTTACAGGAAGGGAGTTTGCATTTTCCTGTTGTCATATGGGCATGGCATTTTCTAGGGTGGTCAAAGCTGCACATCCCATCTGTTTTTCCAGATATCCCATGCCTGCAGATACCAAGTGCATAGTATGTGCACAGGCTTGGTTTCCGTTTGCCTTGAGTTCCTGTGACTGTATTCCCTGTTGGTGCATGTTTACCTGTCTCATTCCTATTCTCACTAGTACTAACAATGGAGCTCTCACCAGTTGTTTCTGGTAATATATCCTCACTATTGCTAGTGGAGTCCCCTTGTTTGCTATCTCCTGTGGTATTACTAATTTGTAATATTGGTTTTATCTTGTCCTTGACTACACTTGTTTCCCCACTACAGCTCCTGTCTACCTCGAGGTCATTTATATGCATTCTCTCATGCGTACATTTACTGACTACCTGGACAGCACCTCCATCCTCACCATTACTGTCTCCCAGGACAGCACCTCCATCCTCACCATTACTGTCTCCCAGGACAGCACCTCCAGCTTCACCACTACTGTTTACCAGGGCGGCACGTCCAGCCTTACAGTTTCTGACTACATGGTCAGCACCAAGGGCGATATCATCCAGCCCAGACTTTTTATGTTCCCATCTGTTATAGAATGCTTCTAGGATTTTTATGAAGGCTGCTTTGATGTTATCCTCTTTTAATACCAATGTGATTTTAGTCCACAGATTGATCTCATTTGGGCATACCCAAAAACACTTCCCTGATTTAATACTGCTTGTAGATAGTTCTTGGATATCTGCACAAGGGGCGTGGTGGTGTAGGTGATGGTGGTGGTAGTGGTAATGATGGTAGTAGATGGGTGTGATGGTGTTAGTGGTGGTAATGGCGGTGGTAGTGGTGGTGATGGTAGACGGTAGAAATGGTGGTGATGGTAGTGGTAGTGGTGGAGGTGGTAGTGGTAGTGATGGTAGGAATGAGTGGTGGTGGTGGTAGTGGTGTTGATGGTAGTGCATGAGTGGGGTGGTAGTGGTGCGGTGATGGTAGACGCTGGGTGTGGTAGTGGTGGCAACGATGGTAGTTGAGTGTTGGTGGTGGTGGTGGTGGTGGTGGTGGTGGTTGGTTGATGGTGGTGGAAGTGGTAATGATGGTAGTAGATGAGTGTGATGGTGTTAGTGGTGGTAATGGTGGTGGAGATGGTAGACGGTAGAGTGGTGGTGAGGGTTTAGTGGTAGTGGTGGGGGTGGTAGTGGTAGTGATGGTAGTGAATGATTGTGGTGGTGGTAGTGGTGGTGATGGTAGATGCGGGGTTTGTCGTGATGGTGGTGGTGATGGTAGACTCTGGGTATGATGGTGGTGATGGTGGTGGTGGTGATGGTGGACGCTGGGTGTGATGGTGATGGTGGATCCTGGGTGTGGTGGTGATGGTAGATGCTGGGTGTGGTGGTGATGGTAGATGCTGGGTGTGGTGGTGATGGTAGATGCTGGGTGTGATGGGGATGGTAGATGCTGGGTGTGGTGGTGATGGTAGATGCTGGGTGTGGTGGTGATGGTAGACTGTTACAAAAAACGCGATTCTAAAAGCTTAGAGATCTCCAGTGAATACTAGAAAGGACTGCCCTTCTAGCATCCAGCCTGTTACTGGGTTTTCGTAACAAGTAGTCAGTATCCTTGTCCAATTATCCATTAGAATTCAGTATGATTCAATAGTGCTTCAGGATTACAACTGGTAGGCTACTAACTAGAGAAATTAAAATTTAATAAATTTATTAAGTCTAGAGGTACATTATCAAATTAAATTAAATTAAATTAATCACAGTAATCAAAATAATATCACTTCTCTCGAGTACAATATTATTGTGCTGAAAGCACATATCACATTTATAATTCTTAAGTACCGTCTGGTACATTAACATTTAATAAGATATTACAAATATGTACAAGTAAGTGTGTATGTGTGTAAGTGCTCTAAGTAGTTCGCTATGTCTCAAGACTCAACTAGACTTAAACAAGTGACTGACAGTCCTCACATTAACTAACTTCTTGACCAACTGGCAATCAGAACAGTCTGCTTGAACAATAAAAAGAATGCTAAGCCCAATAGCAATATAACAAGCAACTGCGACACAATCAGGATCAAGGAGATAATATAACGACACTAAGTAGGGACCATCTGCAGATCCTCCACAAAAGTCATAAAACTCCCATATTACTGAATCTAAGTTCAGCATAAGAAAATCCCCGACTGTGATAATACACAGATACCAGTACAAATTAGGTCAGAAGCTACAGCTCAGGACCCCGAGTTGATTAGAGTGTCTATGCGACACACAACCTCAGTACAATGTCGAAAATCACTAAGTCTATACAATGTTCTGTGAACAGAGTTCTACAGAACTAACAAGAATAATGAGACAGACAATCTGTCCAACCACCAAGAGAGTCTAGACCAGACTGAATACTTCAGGCGAGGTGAGGACACCCCCCCCCTCGATCACGTGATAGCTCCGTGGGTCACTGCAGCTCAGAAACAGGAGCCGGCAGAGTAACGAGCAAAGAGCGATAATTATAGTAGTTAGACAATCAAGACTTGAACTGAGCACATAATATGTATTATCCTACCTAACAACATAACTACGTTAAATAATATTATAAAGCAATATATTCACGATTTAGCTATTATCGCAAATATAAGCAGTATAAAATTATATGAAAAGATAATAATTATATATACATAATAATCATTGCAACCCATTCAGGGGTTGCAACATAGACGCTGGGTGTGGTGGTGATGGTAGATGCTGGATGTGGTGATAGTGGACGCTGGGCGTGGTGGTGATAGTGGACGCTGGGTGTAGTGATGATGGTGGATGCTGGGTGTGGCGGTTATGGTGGACGCTGGGTGTGGTGGTGATGGTGGATGCTGGGTGTGGTGGTGATGGTGGAAGCTGGGTGTGGTGGTGATGGTGGACGCTGGGTGTGGTGGTGATGGTGGATGCTGGGTGTGGTGTGATGGTGGATGCTGGGTGTGGTGATGATGGTGGATGCTGGGTGTGGTGGTGAGGTGGATGCTGGGGGTGGTGATGATGGTAGATGCTGGGTGTGGTGGTATGGTGGACGCTGGGTGTGGACACTGGGTGTGGACACTGGGTGTGGTGGTGATGGTAGACGGGTTGGGGTGAGGTGGACTGCCCCCTTGGGTTCG
>NC_069419.1:39336008-39368030 GCF_026875155.1 Cherax quadricarinatus
TTTAGTGGGTCAATTTTTGACAGCTGTTCCTGGAATTGCTGGGACGTTGCATCCGGAGGCTTGTAGACTACAACAATGACTAGGTTTTGGTTCTCGATCTTTACTGCTTTAACTTCCACTACATCATTTGAGGTATTAAGCAGTTCTGTGAAAACCCAAGTGACCCTGCGATATTACAGGCCAACCCCCTCCCCCTTTTGCCTGTTCACTCTGTCACATCTGTTTAGGTTGTAACCTGGATCCATATTTCGTTTTTCCAAGTGATCCTTTATGTGGGTCCCTGTGAGATCCGCGAACATTGCATTTGCCTCTGCAAGCAGTCCACGGATGAAAGGTATTTTGTTGTTCGTTGCTGGTTTTAGACCCTGTATATTTGCAAAGAAGAATGTCATCGAACTGGTGGTATTGGTGGTACTGGGGGGGACTTTTTTCCGGCACTAGTATCTGGTTTGGAGTGGAGGCCATCGACTGTGGTTCCACTCCAGAAATGACTGGATTTGGCGTACGATTTCTGCCATTTCCTGCCAGTTTTTTTTTTTTCCTTCCTGGCACTAAAAGCCTTTCCCTCTTGAGTGGCTGTGGCTACCCAGGTTTTCCCATGGCCTAGATGTTTTGTATCTTTTTGTGGGACACATTTCAGGGTGAGAAAGCTTACAGGAAGGGAGTTTGCATTTTCCTGTTGTCATATGGGCATGGCATTTCTAGGGGGTCAAAGCTGCCCCATCCATCTGTTTTTCCAGATATCCCATGCCTGCAGATACCAAGTGCATAGATGTGCACAGGCTTGGTTTCCGTTTGCCTTGAGTTCCTGTGACTGTATTCCCTGTTGGTGCATGTTTACCTGTCTCATTCCTATTCTCACTAGTACTAACAATGGAGCTCTCACCAGTTGTTTCTGGTAATATATCCTCACTATTGCTAGTGGAGTCCCCTGGTTTGCTATCTCCTGTGGTATTACTAATTTGTAATATTGGTTTTATCTTGTCCTTGACTACACTTGTTTCCCCACTACAGCTCCTGTCTACCTCGAGGTCATTTAAAATGCATTCTCTCATGCGAAACATTTACTGACTACCTGGATCAGCACCTCCATCCTCACCATTACTGTCTCCCAGGACAGCACCTCCATCCTCACCATTTACTGTCTCCCAGGACAGCACTCCAGCTTCACCACTACGGGTTTCCCAGGGCGGCACGTCCAGCCTTACAGTTTCTGACTACATGGTCAGCACCAAAGGGGCGATATCATCCACCCAGACTTTTTATGTTCCCATCTGTTATAGAATGCTTCTAGGTTTTTTATGAAGGCTGCTTTGATGTTATCCTCTTTTAATACCAATGTGATTTTAGTCCACAGATTGATCTCATTTGGGCATACCCAAAAACACTTCCCTGATTTAATACTGCTTGTAGAAAAGTTCTTGGATATCTGCACAAGGGGCGTGGTGGTGTAGGTGATGGTGGTGGTAGTGGTAATGATGGTAGAAGATGGGTGTGATGGTGTTAGTGGTGGTAATGGCGGTGGTAGTGGTGGTGATGGTAGACGGTAGAAATGGTGGTGATGGTAGTGGGTGGTGGAGGTGGTAGTGGTAGTGATGGTAGTGAATGAGTGTGGGTGGTAGTGGTGTTGATGGTATGCATGAGTGGGGTGGTAGTGGTGGGGGTGATGGTAGACGCTGGTGTGGTAGTGGGGGCAACGATGTAGTTGAGTGTGGTGTGTGTGGTGGTGGTGGTGGTGGTGGTGGTGAAGGTGGTGGAAGTGGTAATGATGGTAGTAATGAGTGTGATGGTGTTAGTGGGGGTAATGGTGGTGGAGATGGTAGACGGTAGAAGTGGGTGATGGTAGTGGTAGTGGTGGAGGTGGTAGGGTATGAGGGTAGTGAATGATTGTGGTGGTGGTAGTGGTGGTGATGGTAGATGCTGGGTGTCGTGATGGTGGTGGTGATGGTAGACTCTGGGTATGATGGTGGTGATGGGTGGTGGTGATGGTGGACGCGGGGTTGGATGGTGATGGTGGACCCTGGGTGTGGTGGGGGTTGATGGTAATGCTGGGTGTGGTGGTGATGGAGATGCTGGGTGTGGTGGTGATGGTAGATGCTGGGTGTGGTGGTGATGGGTAATGCTGGGTTGGTGGGATGGTAGATGCTGGTGTGGTGGTGATGGTAGACTGTTACAAAAAAACGCGATTCTAAAAGCTTAGAGATCTCCAGTGAATACTAGAAAGGACTGCCCTTCTAGCATCCACCTGTTACTGGGTTTTCGTAACAAGTAGTCAGTATCCTTGTCCAATTATCCATTAGAATTCAGTATGATTCAAAAGTGCTTCAGGATTACAACTGGTAGGCTACTAACTAGAGAAATTAAAATTTAATAAATTTATTAAGTCTAGAGGTACATTATCAAATTAAATTTAAAATTTAAAATTTAAACACAGTAATCAAAATAATATCACTTCTCTCGAGTACAATATTATTGTGCTGAAAGCACATATCACATTTATAATTCTTAAGTACCGTCTGGTACATTAACATTTAATAAGATATTACAAATATGTACAAGTAAGTGTGTTATGTGTGTAAGTGCTCTAAGTAGTTCGCTATGTCTCAAGACTCAACTAGACTTAAACAAGTGACTGACAGTCCCACATTAACTAACTTCTTGAAACCACTGGGAATCAGAACAGTCTGCTTGAACAATAAAAAGAATGCTAAGGCCCAATAGCAATATAACAAGCAACTGCGACACAATCAGGATCAAGGAGATAATATAACGACACTAAGTAGGGACCATCCGCAGATCCTCCACAAAAGTCAAAAACTCCCATATTTCTGAATCTAAGTTCAGCATAAGAAAATCCCCGACTGTGATAATACACAGATACCAGTACAAATTAGGTCAGAAGCTACAGCTCAGGACCCCGAGATTGATTAGAGTGTCTATGCACACACAACCTCAGTACAATGTCGAAAAATCACTAAGTCTATACAATGTTTTGTGAACAGAGTTCTACGAACTAACAAGAATAATGAGCAGACAATCTGTCCAACCACCAAGAGAGTCTAGACCAGACTGAATACTTCAGGCGAGGTGAGGACACCCCCCCCTCGATCACTGATAGCTCCGGGCTCACTGCAGCTCAGAAACAGGAGCCGGGAGAGTAACGAGCAAAGAGCGATAATAATAGTAGTTAGACAATCAAGACTTGAACTGAGCACATAATAGTATTATCCTACCTAACAACATAACTACGTTAAATAATATTATAAAACAATATATTCACGATTTAGCTATTATCGCAAATATAAGCAGTATAAAATTATATGAAAAAATAATAATTTTATATACATAATAATCATTGCAACCCATTCAGGGGTTGCAACATAGACGCTGGGTGTGGTGGTGATGGAGAAAGCTGGATGTGGTGATAGTGGACGCTGGGCGTGGTGGTGATAGTGGACGCTGGGTGTGTGATGATGGTGGATGCTGGGTGGCGGTTATGGGGGACGCTGGTGTGGTTTGGGGATGGTGGATGCTGGGTGTGGTGGTGATGGTGGAAGCTGGGTGTGGTGGTGATGGTGGACGCCCGGTGTGGTGGTGATGGTGGATGCTGGTGTGGTGGTGATGGTGGGTGCTGGGTGGGGGTGTGATGGTGGATGCTGGGTGTGGTGGTGAGGTGGATGCTGGGGTGTGGTGATGATGGTAGATGCTGGGTGTGGTGGTATGGTGGACGCTGGGTGGGGACACGGGGTGTGGACACTGGGTGTGGTGGTGATGGTAGACGCTGGGTGTGGTGGTGATGGTGGACGTGCCCCGTTGGGTTCGGTAACGTGGATTTGGTAAGAATACTCACATAGGCAATAATGGAGTATAATGGAATATATGGGAAGCGTAGGCCTGACCTACGTCTCCACTCCCTATCTTTAGACTGACTCATGAGATGGTTCCTAGGGGTGAACGGCTTTCAAAACATGCTAAGGTCAGCCGTAACTGTGAATAACAAGTGAATCACACAGTTGGTAGTGAGTCACTACTGACACTGGTAACTGGTTACTGGTATGGTACAACGGTACTACTGAGAGCTCGGAGACGCTAATGTATGTCGTTCCGACATACAGCTAATACAAACTAGAGATGGCAGGTATACAGCTTGGGCTGATTCTATACAATGTCAAAGTACACGACAATTGAACATTATAACATACATAAGGAGAATATTGGAATGGAAGCAAACATAACTTACTGTAATACATTACAAGGTATATTACACCACAACTCGTAGAATGAGGTTCAACATTGGGATTACACAATAGAAGTAATAAAAAAAATTGATCGATCGATCTATATTCATGTGATCTACGGATTCTGAGGAAGGAATATGTACAAAGAAAGAAGTGTTTAACAGAAAAGACAGACTTGGTGCACTCAAGTCTAGACTGTTAAATCTCAGAATTCGGAGAGAACGTGAACACACACACAAAAAAATTGAATATTAATAAGTTGATACTGTAATTATTCGTCTATACAGGTTATTTACATTTAACCCCAACTCTGCTAGGGTGAGATTGACATATGCAGAATGGGTGTCATCTCTGGGAGGATCAAACTCTGTTGCACTGGCTAACTCATGCCATGTTTGAGGCAGATCTGAATTGGTAGTTACAAATGATACTTTCGGATTTCTCAATACCTGTCGTGTATGTAGGGAATAACGGCATTCAAGTTGATCGTCTGACCGAGTATTAGAGGTAGAGGGTACAGGATCAGGAGGATTGTCAGAGTCTGTCACATTAGTCTGAGTTGGAACATCATTATCATCACATACTAACTTCATATGATCTAAATGCTATTCTTTATACTGACCAGTACTAATTTCTCTAACCTTATACATATTGCCAGTGATATGTTCAACTACTCGATAAGGACCAACAAACTTTTGATCAAGCTTAGGCATTACAGACGTTTTGTTAAAGTTAGTCAGCATAACCTACTGTAATTTTCGATGGCTTTGCTCGAGTGTTATCAACTCTTGTAAATTCTGCTGTTGATTTATGAAGTGTTTCACGGATTCCTCTAGAAACACTTCGAGCTAAGCTGGTACGAGTTGCTGTGAAATCATCAGGGATGTAATTTGGTTTTGGGTTAGAATATAACAACTCATAAGGCAAACGCTTATCATCACCGTACAATGTATAATGTGGAGTGTCACCGATAGAAACATTGTAAGCAGAATATATGGAACACTGAACATCAGGTATAACTTCATCCCAAGTTTCACTGTTGGTATTGATAGTGGCTCTCAAGACATCAAGTACTTTTTAATTGGTTCGTTCCGCTAACCCATTGCTGACAGGATGATGAGGAAAAATCTTGGATTTAGAGATCTTGCTCACGGTACACAAGAATCTCATTACAGAATTCACTTCCATTATCTGTTACTAGGGACTTAGGGGTGGTATGCCTGCAGATGATGCGTTCTTTAAATGCTTTAGCTGCTGTCTCAGCAGTCTTATCTGCAATAGGAACTAACTCACAATATCTGGTGAAATTGTCTACCATAACACACAGATGTTTGTTGCCCTGGAGGGAACATTGGAAATTAGTTAATAAATCAAGCGCAACTCTTTCCCACGGTTCGCTATCAGTTGGATACACTTGGATTGGATTTGGACCATTAACATTACCTTTATGTTACATGTAGACACTACATTTCTTAACATACTCAGAAATATCAGTTGCCATACGAGGACAAAAGTATTTCAGTCTGGCTTGTTTTACTGAACGATCCATACCAGGGTGCGCAACACCTGGTACATCGTAAACTAGCTGTAAGGCTACATTTACTAGTGACTGTGGAATTACTAACTGGTATACCCATTTGCTAGGAGTACCCAACTCGGCTGTTCAATAGAGTAATTCTTGGTTCATGACAAAGTCACTGATGGGTGCTGGTGGCTTCACAGTCAGGATAAGATCTTCCTGGAGCAGGAATCGAATCACACCAGACCACATGGGATCTGTTAGGTAAGACACATATGCAACAGTTAGGTATTTTTATTTCGAAACGTTTCGCCTACACAGTAGGCTTCTTCAGTCGAGTACAGAAAAGTTGATAGAAGCAGAAGATACTTGAAGACGATGTAATCAGTCCATCACCCTTAAAGTTTTGAGGTGGTCAGTCCCTCAGTCTGGAGAAGAGCATTGTTCCGTTGTCTGAAACAATATGAAGTTGAAGTGACAGGATGGAGCCTTTTATAGTGCCAGGAGGTGAGACGTAGGTTGCGTTGGGAGGGCAGGTCCCTCTCAAACCCAGCCGTTCTCACTAGTAGAGATTGTCGAAGTTCATGGTCTGTCACTTCAACTTCATATTGTTTCAGACAACGGAACAATGCTCTTCTCCAGACTGAGGGACTGACCACCTCAAAACTTTAAGGGTGATGGACTGATTACATCGTCTTCAAGTATCTTCTGCTTCTATCAACTTTTCTGTACTCGACTGAAGAAGCCTACTGTGTAGGCGAAACGTTTCGAAATAAAGATACCTAACTGTTGCATATGTGTCTTACCTAACAATCTGTCGGTATTTTATACCATTTTAATGTTCACATGGGATCTGTTCGTTGAGGATTCTTTACATCCTCGGCAGTAAATGGAGGGTCCCTATAAAGCATCTGCAACTACATTTGACTTGTTAGGTAAGTGTTCAAAGGTGGGATTGAACTCTTGGATAGTCAAGGTCCATCTGGCTAACCTTCCAGTAGGTTGTTTGTTCTGGAATAAAGGTATCAGTGGAGCATGGTCTGTCAAGACATGAACAGGTACTGATAAATGATGTCTCAGAAGTGCTTTAAAGACCATGCTATTGCTAAAACTTCTTGCTCAGCTACTGTATCATTACGTTCAAACTTCGTAAGGACTCGGCTAGCAAATGCAACTGAGTTGTACTTGCCATCAGTCTTCTGAGCTAGTACGGCACTTATGCCAATTGAACTAGCATAAGTTGTGAGATAGAAGGTATTAGAAAAGTCTGGAAATTTCAAAATTGGAGCAGATGTTAGCTTTTCTTTTAGAGTTTGGAATGCTCTTTCTTGATGGAATGTCCAAACGAAAGGGATATCTTTCTTAAGCAACTCAGAGGAGCAGCTATGGAAGAAAAATTAGCAATGAAAGATCTATAAAAACCTGCTAAGCCCACAAAGGATCTTACGGCATCAACAGTTTTGGGAGATGGAAAATTTAGTACTGCAGTTACTTTACTTTGGTCAGCCGTAACCCCTCTAGAAGTGACTACGTGACCAAGAAACTTGATTTCTGATCTGAAAAATTGACATTTAGACAGTTTGATCTCTAAATTGGCTTCTTCAAGCTTACCAAGTACAACATCAAGTCTTTTCAAGTGTGTATCCACGTCTTCAGACATGACGATTACGTCATCTAGGTACACCATAAGGGCATTACCTATGAGACCTCTAAATATATTAGTCATGAGCCTTGAGAATATGATAGGGGAAAGATCGTAACCCAAAGGCCATATGGAGGAAGTGATAATGACCTGTAGTAGTGAAGAATGCAGTTAGCTCTTGGCTGTCCTCGTGAAGACGGACTTACCAAAACCCTTGTAACAAGTTCAGGGTCGAAAAGACTTTGTTATCTCCGATGTTACGTGAAAGATCACCAAGTACAGGAAGTGGGAAGCGATCTGGAATAGTTTTCGCATTTAACTTCCTAAAGTCAATCACGTGGGCGCCAAGTACCATCCTTCTTAGGGTACTAGGATCAAAGGGCGCATTCCAGGGGGAATTACTGGGCGCAATAACTCCATCAAAAAGCTTTTAAATTGACCCAATTTTTTCTGCGACGGGCAATTTTGGAATGGGGCTTCCCGGGTACGCGGGTGTATGGATAGGTAAAGTACCGGGTTTAAGAGCGTACAATTGGACAATAAGTTCGTTAAAACCCATCTTCTCCCCAAAAAGGGGGCAATGGCTTTACAATTTTTGTTTAACGTCAAAAAAACCCCTTGACCCGCCCTGGGAAGTCGCGAGCAAAGGGTAAAAGGGGGACGCTGGGTGTGGTGGTGTTTGGTGGGACCGGGGGGTGTGGTGGTGGGGGAAAAACGCGGGTGTGGGGTGATGGGGACACTGGTTTTGGGTGGTGTTTGGAAAGACGTTTGGGGCGGTGGTGGGGTAGAAGCTGGATTTCGTGGTGGGGGCAAAGGTTTAGGTTGAAGGGTGGTGGGGCGGGGTGTGGGGTAAAGGTGGGGAAAGTGGTAATGATTGTAGCAGATGATATAAATTGTTTAAAATGGGGTTTAAATAGGGGTTTCAGTGGTGGTAAAAGGGGGGAAGGGTCGGGTTAAAAAGGTGGTATGGAATGGTATGGGAGGGGTTGGTCGGGTAGTGATGGTAGTAATTTGGGGTGTGGTGGGGCAGGGGGGTTGATGGAAAGACGCGGGGTGAGGGGGGAATGGTGGTAATGGAAAGACTGGGGGCATGCAAAAAAATACCTAACCTTTATTTCGGGGGCCATGAAACAGACCCTCATTTACAGGCTATCCCCCCAAAAACACGCCCCAGGGACTAAGGGATGATAGGGGTCCCCCCGTCGTTAAATCAGTACCCAGGTTCCAGCTAAGAGAAATGGTTTTGGAAAATCCCCAGAGGTTATGTGGGCACCACCGCCTTTTCTGCACTTTTTTCCTTCCCCCATTTAGAGTTTGGTTTAAGCACGGGTTCCGGGCCTCTGGGTGGTTTAGTTTTCCTTGCTTACCGTGGAGTCCCACAAATCCCAAAATTTTTATATATATTTGAAATAGTGACATATTTTCGTTCTAAATTATAAAGGAAAATTTAAATCCAAAGTTTTTTCTGCTGTGTTTTTTTTGCCCCCCTTTAAAACCCAGGATAACGGGCCTTTGGGACCCGGGGTTGTAATATAACCGGGGTGTGGGGGGGATGGTGGGGGTAGTTTTGGTGATGATAGACGCGGGTGGGGTGGTGATAGTGGTGAGGGGGGCGCTGTGTGGTGAAAAAGGTTTGGAGGGCGGGGTGTGGTGGGCATAGACGTTTGGGTGTGGGGGGTGAAGGTAACCTGGGTGCGGGGGGTAATGGTAAACGCAGGTTGTGGGGGGAAAGGTTAAGGGTTTGGGTGTGGTGGTAAGGGTAACCTTGGGTGTTGGGGGTTTGGGGGGAAGGGTAGGGGGTTTTGGGGGGTGAGGGTAACGCTGGGGGGGTGGGGGTAAAGTAAAAGGCGGGGTGTGGTGGGATGGTAAAACGCGGGGGAGGGTTTGGTAAGGGGTGACGCGGGGTGTGGGGGTGAGGTAGAGCGGGGGTTGTTGTAAATGGGGCCCGCGGGTGGGTGGTAAAGGGAAGACCTGGTGGGGGGAAAAGGTGGCCCGGGGGGTGGGGGTGGTGAGGTTTAACGTTTGGGTGTGGGGAGGGTGGGGGACGCTGAGGGGTCTTGTTTTGGTAGACCCCGGGTGGGTGGTAAATTTTTAAAGGCGGGGGTTTTGGGGGTGATGGAAAGACGCGGGGTGTGGGGGGTAAAGGTAAAACCTGGGTGTGGGGGTGAGGTGGACCTGGGCGTTTGGGGGTGTAGACCTGGGTGGGGTGGTAAGTTAAAGGTTTGGGTGGGGGTAATGGGGGGGGACTTTTGGGTGTGGTGGTAAATGGTAACGCGGGGTTTTGGTGGTAAAGGGGGACGCTGGAGGGGGGTTTTAGGAGGAGACGCTGGGTGGGGTGGTGATTTTAAAGCGGGGGTGTGGTGGGATGAAAAAAACGCTGGGTGGGGGTGGTGAGGGGTGGACGCTGGGTTTTTGGGGGGTGATGGTGCCGGGGGGTTGGGGTTGGTAAGGGAAAAGGTTTGGGTGTGGTGGGGGGTAGAAGGGGTGTGGGTGAGGTGGAACGCGGGGTGGGTTTGATGGGGACCCCTGAGTGTTTTGGGGGTGATGGTAAAACCGGGTTTGGGGGGGTGTTTTTAAAAAGGCGGGGTGTGGGGTTGATAGTAAAAGCGGGGGTGGTGGGGGAATAGGGACGCGGGGTGTTGGTGATGGTAGACGTGGGGTGGTGGGATGGTGGGCCGCGGGTGTGGTGGGGAGGGTTTGGACCGGGGTGTGGTGGGTTTGGACGCTGGGTGTGTGGTGAGGGTAACCGTTGGGTGGGGGGGTTGAGGTGGACCCGGGGGCGTGTGGTGATGGGGACGCTGATTTGTTTTGGGTGATGGTAGACGCTGGGTGGTGGAGGGGTTGAAGGCGGGGTTTGGGGGTTTCTTAGAGACGCGGTGGGTGGTTAATGGAACGCGGGTGGGGGTGGTGAGGGACGCGGGTGGTGGTGATGGTTGCCGCGGGGTGGTGGTGATGGTAGAGGGGGGCTGTGGGACCCCCGGTGGGTTGGGTGGACGCGGTTGGGGTGGTGAGGTGGACCGGGGTGTGGGGTGATGGTACGCTGGGGTTTTGGCGTGTGGTGGAGCGGGTTTTTGGGGGGTAAAGGGTAGACCCCGGGGTGGGGTGGAAGGTAAAACCTGGGGGGGTGGTGATGGTAAAACGCGGGGTTGCTTGGAAAAATGGAAAGACGCTGGGGTGGGGGTGAGGTTAAAGGGTGGGGTGGGATGTAAAAAGGGGGGGTTTGGGGGGGTGGGTTTGGTTTAACGTTTGGTGGGGGGGTAATGGGACGTGGGTGTGGGGGTGATGGTGGACGCGGGGTGGGTGGTTGGAGCCCGCGGTGGGTGGTAAAGTAGACGCTGGGTGTGGGGTGATGGTCCCGCTGGGTGGGGTGGAAATGGAAACGCTGGGGTGGGTGGGATGGGGGGACGCGATTTCCCCTTGGTAAAGGGTAAAACCTGGGGGGGGGGTGTTTTTTTAAGGGTTTGGGTGGGGTGGTGATGTAACCTGGGGGTGGGGAGATGTTAACGCGGGTTTGGTTTGGTGATGGGTTAACGCTGGGTTGGTTGATGTAAAACGCTGGTGGGTGGTGATGGGGACGGGGGGTTTTGGGGGTTTATGGTAGACGCGGGGGTGTGGTGGTGATGGTAAAAGGGCTGGGTGGGGTGGGGAGGGGGGAGTACGCGGGGCGTGGGGGTTTGAGGGTGGACGCTGAGGGGCTGGTGATGGAAGACGCTGGGTGGGTGATGTTGAAGGCGGGAAATGGGTTTGGTGATAGTAGAACCCCTGGTTTTGGGGGTGAAAGTGGACCTGGGTGGGGGGGGGTAAAGGTAAAACGCGGGGCTTTGTGGGATCGTAGACCGGGGCTTTTTTTGGGATGGGAGACGCTGGGTGTGGGGGTGAGGGTGGACGCGGTTGGGTGGTAAATGGGGGAACCGTTGGGTGGGTGGTGATGGGGGGAAACGCTGGGTGGGTGGGATGGTGGGAACCGCGGGGGTGGTGGTGATCGTAACCCCGGGGTGTGAGGGTATAGGGGACGCGGGGTTTTGGGGGGTTTGATGGTAGACGCCGGGTGTGGGGGTTGATGGGGGAAAACCCGGGGTTTTGGTGGGAGGGTTTGAGGGTTGGGTGTGGTGGTAAAGGGTGGACGCAGGGGGGGGGATGGGGGGCGCTGGGGTGGGGGTAAAGGTAAAAACGCGGGGGGGGTGGTGATAAAAGACGCTGGGTGGGGTGGTGATGTGGACGTTTGGTTTGTGGGGAATGGAAAGACGCTGGGGGGGTGGGAAAGGTGGACGCTGGGCGGGGTGGTAAATGGGGGGACGCTGATTTGGGTTGATGGCAGACCTGGGGGTGGGGGTGAGGTTAAAGGGCGGGGTGTGGGGGGTGATAGTAGACGCGGGGTTTTTTGGGGGGGATGGTCAACGCGGGTGGGTTTTGAGGGTGGACGAGGGTGTGGTGGATGGTAAGGGCTGGGTGTGGTGGTGAGGGTAAACGCGGGGTGGGGTTGGGGTTTGGAACGCGGGGTGTTTTTGGTGGGGGGAAAAACGGGGTTTTGGGGGTTTAAATTTGGGACGCGGGGTGGGTTTTGGTGATGGAAACCCCGCGGGTGTGGGGGTGATCGTGGACGCTTGGGGGGTTTATGTGGGAAACGCGGGGTGTGGTGGTGATGGTGGACCGGGGTTGTGGGGGTGATGGGCGTTGGTGTGGGGGGATTTTCCCGGGGGGTTGGGTGTATGGTAAACCCCGGGGGGGGTGTTGTAAATGGGGGACGCGGGTTTGTGGGGGGAAAATGGAACGGGGGTGGTGGTGATGGTGACGCTGGTGGGTGGTGATGGTAGACGCGGGTGGTGGGATGGTAGCCCTGGGTGTGGGGGTGATGGGGAGGGGTTTTTGGTTTGTGATGGTAGAACCTGGGGGGTGGTGTTGGGAAGAAGCGGGGTGGGGTGGTAAGGTGGACCCCGGGGTGTGGGGGGGGTGGGGAACGGGGGTTGGGGTGGTAAATGGTAGACCGGGGTTTTGGGATGTGGACGCTGGGGTGGGGGTGATGGTAACCCCGGGTTTTGGTGGTATGGAAACCCTGGGTGGGGGGTTTGGTGATGGTGGACGGGGGTTTTGTGGTGATGTAAAAACGGGGGGTGTGGTGGGGGGGGTGCCCTTGGGTGTGGTGGTGATGGGACCCGGGGGTTTTGGGGGAATGGTAAAAGCGGGGTTTGGTGATGGTGGACGCTTTGTGGTGGGGGCGGAACGCTGGGTGGGGTTGGTGATGGTAACCTGGGGGTGGTAATGGTGGACCGGGGGTGTGGTTTTGAGGTTTTGGGGGTTGGGTGGGGGGTTGTTTGGGGGAAACCGCTGGTGTGGTGGTGTGGAAAGACCGGGGTGGGTTGGGTTAATGGTAGACCGGGTTGGTGGGATGGTAAAACGCTGGGTGTGGGTTTTGATGGTAAAACGCTGGGTGGGTGGTGATGGAAAGAGGGGTGGTGGGTGATGGTAAACGCCGGGGGGTGGGGGGTTGGGGGGGGGGAATCCGGGGTGTGGTGGGATGGGGGACCGGGTTTGGGGTGATGGTAACCTGGGGGGGGGTTAAATTTTAACCCCTGGGTGGGGGGAAAGGTAAGACGCGGGGGTGTGGGGGTGATGGGAAACGCTGGGTGGGGGTGATGGTAAAACCGGGGTGTTTTTGGTAAAGGTGGGACGCGGGGTTTTGTGGGGGTGAGGGTGGACGCTGGGGTGGGGGTGATGGTAAAACGTTTTGGGTGGGGTGGGATGGTGGACCGGGGTGTGGGGGTAAAGGTGAGGGTTTTGGGTGGTGGGAGGTTTTGGACCTGGGGGATGGGGGTATTGGTAGCGCGGGGTGGGGTTGGGGTGATGGGGGCCGCGGGGTGGGGGGTTTTGATGGTGGACCAGGGGTTTTTTGGTGATGGTAAAACCTGGGTGGTGGTGATGTAAAAACCTGGGGGGTGGTGGTGATGGGGTCCCTGGGTGGGGGGTTTTGAGGGGTGGACGGGGGTTGTGGGTGGTGGAGAGGTGGGGGGGGGAATGGTGGACGCCTGGGTTTGGGGTTTTTGGGGACCCCCCGGGGCGGGTTGAATTTGGTTTAAAAGGGGTTTTCCCCTTGTGAAGGGAAAAAAACCCGGGTTTGGTTTTTTTTTAAAAAAACGGTAGAACGCTTGGTTGAATGGCCCCCCGGTAAAAAAATGGGTAGAACCGTTTTTGGGGTGGGGCGGGGACGGTAAAAACCTTTGGGGTTGTTTTATTGGGTAAAACCTTGGACGCGTGGGGGGTATTTTGAACCGGGGTTTGGGGTTTGGGGATGGAAAAAGGGGGTTGGAATCCCGGGAAAAAAGGTTTAGGACCTTTGTGGGGTGGTTTGGGGGCCCCCGCCGGGGGGTGGTGGGAATAAAAAAAAGGGGCCCCCTTTTTTTCCCCCCCCTTTAATGGTGGGACCCCCCCTTGGGTGGGTTGGGTGACGTAAAAACGGCGGGGGGTGGTTTAAAAAAAACCCCCCGGGTGTGGGGGTTAAACCCCCAAATTCCCCTTTAAAAAAATATTATCCCGGGGGGTGGTTTTAAAATTTTTTGGGTTTTTGGGTTTTGGTTTTGTAGTGGGACGCTGGGTTTTTGGGGGAATTTTCCGGTTTGGAGTTTTTGGTTGTTATGGTGGACCCCTTGGGTTTTGGTTGAATAAAGGTATACCGGGGTTTTTTGGTGAAAAGGTTGAGGGCGGGGTTGGTGTATGTACAAACGCGGGAACCTTTTTGGTTTTGAATAGTAGAACCCCGCCAAAGGGTTTTGGGTTTTGGGGTTAAAAAATGGGTCGACCTTGGTTTTTTTTTAATTGGTTACGCTGGGTTTGGTTTTGATGGAAAGAGGGTGGGGGACTTTGGAAAAACCGTTTTTGTTTTTTGGGTTGGGTTTTTAAAAGAGGCGGGGTTTTTTGGTTTGGTTTTAGGAAATTAACAACCTACTATGGTAAAAAGGGTAAGGGCCGGGTTTGTTTTTTTGGGGAAATTGGTTTAAACGGCCTTGGGTTGGTGGAATGGTATAAACCCCCCTTTTCTGGGGAGTGGTGCCTTTCGGTTTTTAATGGGGGGGGGGAAAAGACGTGGAAGGGGGGTATTTAAACCGGGGTTTAATGGTAGAAAGCCCCTTGGGTTGGGGGATTTTTTAACCCCTTTGTGGTTTTGGGTAGAACCCCTTTGGGTGCTTTTTGGGGGGGGCCCCCCGTAAACGCTCCGCGGGGGGGTGTTTGGGGAAGTGAGTTTTCATTGTGTTGAAACCCCGCCCTTGTTTTGGTGAAGGTTGAACCCGGGAAAAGTTTATTGGGAAAAAGTTAACCCGGGTGTTTTTGTTTATTCCGCCGGGGGGGTTTAAATTTTTTAAAGACCCCTTCTTAAAAACCTAACGTTTTTTGGCCCGTTGGGGGGAAGCGTAAAACCTGGGTTGGTTTTTTGTTGGTTTTAAAAACCTTTTTGGGTGGCCCTTGAGGGGACGTTTGGGTTTTTTAATTTAAAAAATGCGGGTGGGTTTTGGAGGTGGTAAAGAAAGGGCTTTTTGGGGATTGAATTAACCTTTTTGTGGAATTTTTGTTTTTGGGAGGCTTTTGGGGTAAAATTTAAAAGAAAACACTTTTGGGGATGGTGAAATTAAGTTTTGGTGTGGGGTTTGGTTTGGGGAAAACCCCCCGGGGGGGTTGGTATTTTTTTGGACGCGGTTTTTGGTTTTTGGTTAAAGTTCCCCCAAAATTGGGGTTGGTAGATGGAAAACGTTTTTTTTGGCCCCGGGGTGGTGGATCGAAAAGACCCCTGGCTGGTTATCTAAAACGCGGGTGTTTGGTGGGGGGTAGAACCCCCTTTTTGGGTTGGTGGCTTTTAAGGCGGCCTTGGGACGGGAGTGGCGTGGTGGTTTGGGGGAAACCTAATTTTAAATTTTTTTGTTTTGGAATGGAAGCCCGCCTTTGGTGAGGTTGGTAAATTTTTTTTGAGGGCTCCCCGGGTTGTGGTTTTGGTTTATTTTTTTCGCCGGGTTTGGTGGGGATGGCCAACCTTTTGGTTTATGAAAGGTTGGAAAGGGAAGGGGTTTTTGGGGTGGAATTGTAAAACCTTTGGTTTGATTTTAACCTTTTTTTTGGGGTGTTTTGGTTTTTAAAAATTTTTGGACCCCTTTGGTTTTTGGTAATTTTTAAAAGGGCTTTTTTTTGGTCCCGAAAAAGCCCGGCCCTTTTTTTGTTGGCCGCTTGGTTTTTTTTTAAAAGGGGGCCCCGGGCCCTGGTGTGGGTTTGGGGTTTTTGGTTTTTTTGGAAACTTTGGGGGGGCGGAAAATTGGTTGGAAAGGGGAATGGGGTTTGGGGTTTTTTGTTTGGGTTAGCCCCGCTGGGTTTGGTGGGGGAAGGTAGAACCTTTTTGGGTTGTTTTGGGAGTTTATGGAAACCCGGGAGGTTTTTATGGTTTAAGCCCCGCTGGGTGTAATTTTTTAAAAAATTGGGCCCCTTTTGGGGTTTTAAAATGGTAAGACCCAGGGTTTTTGTAAGGGGAACCCTTTTTTCGGGTTTTGGTTTTGGTTAAACCCGGGGTTGTGGTTGGGGATTGGTAGACCCTTTGGGGTGGCGAAGGGGGAACCCCTGGGTTTGGTTTAAAATGGTGCCGGCTGGTTTTTGGTTGGTGAGGGGGCCCCGGTTGGGTTGGTAAAATTGATGGGTGGACCAAGGTGTTTTTTGGGAGTAGACGTCAGGGTTGGTTTTTTAATTTTAGACCGCGTGGGTTTTGGGGGGAAAAAAGAGGGCCCGTTTGGGGGGGTTTTTTGGAAAGAACCCGGGGTTTTCCCCCGGTGGTTAAGGTAGACCCCTGGGTGGTGGATGGGTTAAAAAAAACTGGTTGGTGGAAATTCAAACCCGCTGGGTTTTTGGTTTTGGTGATAAAAGTGGACGGGGAAAAAGTGGTTTTCGGCCCCAAAAAACCCTTTTGGGTTTTTGGGATGAAAGAACCTGGGTTTTTTTTATAATAAAAACAACTTTTATGCTAAATTTGGAACCCTGGGTGTTGGGTTTTGATGGGAAGGGGGGTTTGGTTTGTTGGTTTGGTTTTGGGGGGGGCCGGCTTTTTTTTGGGGAAAAATTTGGGAAAAACCCCTTTTCCTTTTATAAAAACCCGCAAGGGTTTTTTTGTGTTGTTTTGGTAAGGAACCCGCGGGTTAGGGGGGAAAAAAGGTGAAACGCCTTTTGTCCGTAGGTAAAACCTTTTGGCTAGTATTTTGGCCCGGTGTGAGGGGGGTTGGTGCCCCCCCAAAGGGTTTGTGAATGGGGGAACGTTTGGGCCCTTGGAGGGGTTTTGGTTTTTGGTAAAAAACGCTTTTTTGGGGGAAAAAGGTGGGAAAATTTGTGGGTTTTTTAATGGAACCCGGGTTTTGGGGGGATGGCAGAAAACTTGCGTTGTGGAAAAAGTTGAATGGTAGAAGCAAAATTGGTTTGGTAAAAATTTGAAAACTGGGTTTGGTGTGAAAGGGGGGACAGGGGTTTTGTAGGTTACGCCTCCCGGTTTTTGAAAAAGGGGGCCCCTTTGGTTAAATGGGGGCCCTTTTGTGTTGTGATTGGACCAAAAAATTTGTTTTTTTCACCTTTGGGGTATTTTCCCTTTGGGTTGTTGGTATGGTGACCCAGGGTTGGGGGAAAAAATGGGCCCGGGTAGGAGGTTGGAACCCTTTGGGGGGAAATGGGGGAACCCTGGGGTTTAGTTGGGAAAAACCTTTTTTATGGTTAAAACCGGGGGTTTTTGGGGGGGGAGGGGACATTTTAGCAAGGGTTCGCGGGGTTGGGGAGTTTTTGGGGGTTTAACCCCCTGCGGCCCGTCCCAAACCAGCCTCCCAAAGGGAAATCAGGGCCTAAACCAACGGGGCTGTTACTGCTGGCCGAACGCAGTCCAACTTCGACCCTCAGCCCGCTACCCGGGCACTGACTTTAGGAAATCTGCCCAAAGCTCTTTTTTTTGAAGGCCGGGGGTTTTTTTGGGAAATTTTCCCCCAAAAGCTTGATGGGGGGCTGTTAAAACTTTTTTGGGGCCCCAAACACTTAGGGTTTTTTCCCTCTTAGTGTACCAAGGGCCCCCTATTTTTTATTGGGGGCTTTTTGCATCGCCTGCCCGGGTCTTTTACTTTCGTATTGGGTGTTTTTCTGTGTGCAATTTGGGACCATTTCCTTCCAAGATTTTCCAAGTGAATTATGATATATCCTCCCTTTCCGCTTTTCCCAAAGAGTACCAAATCAAGTGCTTCCAAGCGTTCCCAGAGTTTTGGGGCTTGACAGAACTTATACGTGCAGTAAAGGGTCTCTGTACCTCTCTAATTTTTGGGGATTTTACCTGCTTTGAATGGAATGTTTAAGTACAGCATTTTTCCACCTAGAGAGAACCCAAATGATTTTAAAAAAGGGTCATCAAAATTGGGCCCTTTGGGATTTTCTCGTTTTTGAAATTTCATATCCATCCTATCTTTTTTTTGCACGTGGAACGTTTGGGCCCCGTTTTGACCTTTTAAAGTAATCCTCCCGACTTTTCACCCCCCAGGGCCCTTACCTTATTTTTTTCCCCTCATTGTATGGGGGGAGTCAGAAATAATTTTTTTCAGTTATTAACTCCACCAGTTTTTCCCCTAACGGAGTATTTGGGAATTTTTTCCTCATTGAAACATCAAATTTTTTACCGTTTTCCCCTGGAAAAATTTGGGTTTAAAATCTTCTTGGGGGTTAACCCGCGTCCCCAACCCAAAGAAAAGCCTCATCAGATTTCCAGTATCATCCGAAAAAGGGTATACGGTGCTGGGGTATATCTCTTTTAGGTTTATAGAGGAGAGGAAAAAAGATGGGGGGAGTACTGGCCTTGTTGAACAGAGCTCTTCACTATGGCAGCCTCCAAATTTTAAATCTGTTGACCCTACCCCTTTGTTTTCGATTTGTTAGGAAGTTGAAGAACCCCTTTCCCCCCCTTTCCCCGTTTTTTCCTTTTCACGTATTTTTATGGGGTATTACGCCATGATCGCATTTTCCCAAAAGCTTTTTCAAAATTTTTGTATATTACATCTGGGATTCTGATTTTCTTCCAGTGCATCCAAAGGGCCCTGTCAAGTGAACCAGTAAATTGTGAGAGGCAAACGACCTGCCCTGAACCCATGTTGCCCTGGATTGTTTCAGATTTTGGGAATCCCCCGGGGGGTTTTAATCCTGCTTTTTAGCACTCTTTTTAAAGTTTTTAAAATGTGGGACTCAGAGCTATTGGGCTAAAAAGTTCTTACTAATGCTTTGCTGCCACCTTTATGGGGTGGGCAATATCCCTTTTTTTTTAAAACGACTGTGGAATTTCAACCATGTCCAAGCCTTTCCCCCCCATAGTGTAAATTAGGGGCCCCCGAAGGGTTTCCCCAGGGTTTTTAAAGAAAACAGAGTTTAAAAGAAATCTGGGCCCGGGGGTGAGTGCATAGGCATATTTTCAATGGCTTTTTCGAAACCCATCGGGGTTGGGTAATGTCGGAAATCTGGGATACATTTATGGATTTTTAAGGGTCAATTTATGAAGAAATCCCTTTGGGGCGTCCCATCCTCAACCGATTAGGGGTTTACTTTAAAAACAGAGTCTACTGGATTTTAATTTTTTCACTCATTTCCCCCTTTTTTCATTGTGTAAGTCCCCCCTCCGTCCCGAGAAGGGGGCCCCATACTAGATGTTTGGGAATTTTTCCTTTTTTTTTTGGCCCTATGAAAAAAAAATTTTGAATTTTTTTTCAATTTCACTAATAGCTTTTAAGCTTTCCCCCGGCCCCTCCTGGGTTTCCCGTAAAAGTCATTTACTTTTAAAAATTTTTTATAGTTTCCCACTTTTCCCGGGGCAGCGCCTCCTTTCGTGTATCAGATAATTTTAGCACTCCTGAGGAGGCCCCCAGTGACTCTTCGTCGTCTTCTGTAGAGGGAAACGTCTTTTTCTCCTTTCCCGGTTTTCCCTGCTCTTTTTTCTTTCTTAGGGGAATATGCCTAGAACCCTGCTTTTGGGAAACCCGGAATTGATCCTTTCAAGGCACTGGTTTTGGGTCCAATTTATTTAAGACACTTCCCAACATTTTCCCTTTAGGCCTGGTTTACCTTTTTCCCAGTTGATGTTTTTTTTTGTTTAAAATTGGGATTTTTTTGGGAAAACCAAACCCTTTACAGGGACGCATTCTGCTGATCAGGGCCCTTTTCATTTACGCTGGACTTCGATTAGATTGGGGATCGGAATTTGTTGTTTTTTAAATTCCTTTTGTCTCTTTATCAGGTCCCATTATTTGGAAATAAGGCAATGGTTTTTTTAGTCTTTTTTGGCTCCCCTATCTTTCTGGCTTAAAGGGGTGTTTTTTTCGCAGAGACTTAGTAGCTTAAAGTGTGTGGCCCCTTTTATCTGCCCCCTACCTCCGGGATTGTTTTTAGCTATAACATTATTTTTTACATTCTTCCATTTTGTATGCCTTTGGGTTTAAATCACCAACAGTAAGAAGTTTTGGGGGTTGGGGCCGGAAGGTTTTTTCCCCAAACAGTAATCCCTTTTCGTACTGTTCCCTTGGGAAATGTTTTTGAGGTTTCATCTGGTGGCTTTTAAAACAACCACAATTTACTAGGGGTTTGGGGTTTTCGATCTTTAATTTTAGAACTTCAACCCCACCCATTTGTGGGTTCACAACTCCGTGCAGATAAGGGAAATCTTTACATACGGCCAAAACCCCCCCTTTTTTTGCCGGGTTTTTTTTGTCGCAAACTAAAAAAGGTTGGGAACCCAAATTATCCAAAATTTCAAATGTCAAAGTGATCTTTTTGGGGAGTCCCCGGGGATGGTGCAAACATTGCATTAGACTCCTCTAGAAGTCCACCCGAAAAAGGTAATTTTTGTTGGGTGGAAAGGCTTAAAAGGGCCCCGTATATTGCAAATATGAACAGGTTTTATTTTTGTGGTTTTTTGGGGGGTTTTTTTATTGCATCAGTGGGTTTTAATTCTGGGGGGCCCTGGGTGGCCCCCTGGGTTTTCGCCCCCAGTCCAACAAAGGGTTTCCCAAGGGGGGGACTTTTTTTGTTAATTTCCCTTTCCCTTTTCTTTTTTTTTTTCCTGCCACTAAAAAAATTTCCCCGGAGTTGGGGTTTTTGTAGCACTAAATTTTTTGTCTTGTGGGGTCGGTGCCTCCTGGTCCCTTTTTTGATGGTATGCAGGGCACTCAATTTGGAACACTGCTTTTGGAAAGGGCCGAGGGGTGGGCCTTTTTTGGGGGAAAGAAAGTAAAAGAAAAAAAGAACGACACACCTCCTTTAGACAGGAGGTTGCTACATTTTTTGGGATGGTCAAAGTTGCATGTCCCATTTTTTTCCCCTGTTATTCCATGCTTACAGATGCCCCAAGCAAAATATTTGCACAAATTCACCTTTGGTTGAGAATTGTTGGGAGGTGTGTTGTCAATTTCTGCAGGTTCTGGGACTGCACTATAATCCTCAGTATCCAAGCCAGGGCCACCCCGTCCTGGATTCCATCTACTTTCCCCAGTAGAGGAAGAAGGAGGAGACTCCTCTCCAGCATCTCTACTGTGGGCCACGGTCTTGTGCAATGATGGTTGTATATTTACGGTTTTAGATGGTTGTATATTTACTGTTTTTGTGGTGGTTTTGGTAGTGTCCCTAGGAGAGTCTGGGCTGGCAGTAAGGCTGAGGGCTGGGTCTGGGTCGGCACTGGGGCTGGGGGCTGGGGCTGGGTCTGGGTCAGTGGCTGGGCCTGGGCCAGCACCAGCACTGTGGGTATTAGTGCTATGACTGGGGGAGCCTGGGCCAGTACCAGCACTGTGGGTATTAGTGCTATGACTGGGGGAGCCTGGGCCAGCACCAGCACTGTGGGTATTAGTGCTATGACTGGGGGATGGGTCTGGCTTAGCACCATGTGGGTGACTAGATAGTTTCGAGTCATCTGTTGTGGTATGGACATTCTGCACTTTTTGATACACTCTCTCTTGCTCCCATGTTTTATATATTTTTGGTAGACTATCCAAGAGGTCATCCTTGTTTTCTTGATTATTTTTATCATTTATTACTCTCCTTAGTACCTTTCTGATACCTGCCCAAAGTTCTACATCTTTATTGCACAACCAGAAGCACCTTGCTAGTTCGAGGTCATTTTTTTGAGGCTGTATTTAGTCTAGTACAAGAGTTTATGGTTTTTGGGAAGAGCATAGGTTGCATATGATTCTGGATTTCCTTCCAAGGATTTTTTTACATGTCCCACAGATATACTGTGCTGACATCCTGTCTGTATCCTACTACACTCTGTATGCCAAAGAAGAAAACTGATTTCCACTTTACCTTTCTCTTGCTGGTGCCAGTAATATGCAAGATGTATTTATACGAACCAAGTTTGCAGTATGTGGGTGGTGGTGTAGAGTGGGTGCTGGGTGTAGGGTGGGTGTGAGCTGGGCAGGACTTGCCTACACTGCCACACTTCACTATTATTTTTTTTTTACTATTATTATTATTATTATTATTTAAATTCCTTTTATGTAGTGCTGTATACTGCTTATCTGGTGATGGTGGATGCTGGGTGTGGTGGTGATGGTGGACGCTGGGTGTGGTGGTAATGGTGGACGCTGGGTGTGGTGGTGATGGTGGACGCTGGGTGTGGTGGTGATGGACGCTGGGCGTGGTGGTGATGGTAGACGCTGGGTTTTGGTGGTGATGGTGGACGCTGGGTTTGGTGGTGATGGTAGACGCTGGGTGTGGTGGTGATGGTGGACGCTGGGTGTGGTGGTGATGGTAGACGCTGGGTGTGGTGGTGATGGTGGACGCTGGGTGTGGTGGTGATGGTGGACGCTGGGTGTGGTGGTGATGGTAGACGCTGGGTGTGGTGGTGATGGTGGACGCTGGGTTTGGTGGTGATGGTAGAAGCTGGGTGTGGTTGTGATGGTGGACGCTGGGTGTGGTGGTGATGGTGGACGCTGGGTGTGGTGGTGATGGTAGACGCTGGGTGTGGTGGTGATGGTGGAAGCTGGGTGTGGTGGTGATGGTAGACGCAGGGTGTGGCGGTGATTGTGGACGCTGGGTGTGGTGGTGATGGTAGACGCTGGGTGTGGTGGTGATGGTTGATGCTGGTTTTGTGGTGATGGTAGACACTGGGTGTGGTGGTGATGGTGGACGCTGGGTGTGGTGGTGATGGTGGACGCTGGGTGTGGTGGTGATGGTAGACGCTGGGTGTGGTGGTGATGGTGGACGCTGGGTGTGGTGGTGATGGTAGACGCTGGGTGTGGTGGTGATGGTGGACGCTGGGTGTGGTGGTGATGGTGGACGCTGGGTGCGGTGGTAATGGTGGACGCTGGGTGTGGTGGTGAAGGTGGACGCTGGGTGTGGTGGTGATGGTGGGCGCTGGGTATGGTGGTGATGTTGGACGCTGGGTGTGGTGGTGATGGGGGGACGCTGGGTGTGGTGGTGATGGTGGACGCTGGGTGTGGTGGTGATGGTAGACGCTGGGTGTGGTGGTGATGGTGGACGCTGGGTGTGGTGGTGATGGTAGACGCTGGGTGTGGTGGTGATGGTGGACGCTGGGTGTGGTGGTGATGGTGGACGCTGGGTGCGGTGGTAATGGTGGACGCTGGGTTGTGGTGGTGAAGGTGGACGCTGGGTGTGGTGGTGATGGTGGGCGCTGGGTGTGGTGGTGATGTTTGACGCTGGGTGTGGTGGTGATGGGGGACGCTGGGTGTGGTGGTGGATGGTGGACGCTGGGTTTTGGTGGTGATGGTGGACACTGGGTGTGGTGGTGATGGTGGACGCTGGGTGTAGTGGTGATGGTGGACACTGGGTGTGGGGTGATGGTGGACGCTGGGTGTGGTGGTGATGGTGGACGCTAGGTGTGGTGGTGATGGTGGACGCTGAGTGTGGTGGTGATGGTGGACGCTGGGTGTGGTGGTGATGGTGGACGCTGGATGTGGTGGTGATGGTGGACGCTAGGTGTGGTGGTGATGGTGGACGCTGAGTGTGGTGGTGATGGTGGACGCTGGGTGTGGTGGTGATGGTGGACGCTGGATGTGGTGGGGATGGTGGACGCTGGGTGTGGTTGTAATGGTGGACGCTGGGTGTGGTGGTGATGTTGGACGCTGGGTGTGGTGGTGATGGTGGACGCTGGGTGTGGTGGTGAGGGTGGACGCTGGGGGTGGTGGTGATGGTGGACACTGGGTGTGGTGGTGATGGTGGACGCTGGGTGTGGTGGTGATGATGGACACTGGGTGTGGTGGTGTTGGTAGACGCCGGGTGTGGTGGTGATGGTGGACGCTGGGTGTGGTGGTGATGGTGGACGCTGAGTGTGGTGGTGATGGTGGACGCTGGGTGTGGTAGTGATGGTGGACGCTGAGTGTGGTGGTGATGGTGGACGCTGAGTGTGGTGGTGGATGGTGGACGCTGGGTGTGGTGGTGATGGTGGACGCTGGGTGTGGTGGTGATAGTGACGCTGGGTGTGGTGGTGATGGTGGACGCTGGGTTTTGGTGGTGATGGTGGACGCTGGGTGTGGTGGTGATGGTGGACGCTGGGTGTGGTGGTGATGGTGGACGCTGATGTGGTGGTGATGGTGGGCGCTGGGTGTGGTGGTATGGTGGACGCTGAGTGTGGTGGTGATGGTGGACGCTGGGTGTGGTGGTGATGGTGGACGCTGGGTGTGGTGGTGATGGTGGACGCTGGGTATGGTGGTGATGGTGGACGCTGGGTGTGGTGGTGATGGTGGACGCTGGGTGTGGTGGTGATGGTGGACGCTGGGTGTGGTGGTGATGGTGGACGCTGGGTGTGGTGGTGATAGTGGACGCTGGGTGTGGTGATGATGGTGGACGCTGGGTGTGGTGATGATGGTGGACGCTGGGTGGGTTATCACTATTATCTCGTAACAATAACAATGAAAATATTCAGAACATCTTTTACGTTAGTTCACTTTATTTTAGAGTTCACTTTTTTTAAGAGTTGCTTGTGGCAAGTAATTTGTCTGATGAAATTGTTAGTAAGGGCGGCGTGATGCATGCGTGTAACCCACGATACATGGAGACAAGTGCAGCATCTGCCACGTGATCTTGCTGTGTTGTGTGGGCACGAGATGAGACTGCAGTGGCGTGGGAAAGGATGGTAGTGGCCCGGTGGCCTGGTGGCTAAAGCTCCCGCTTCACACACGGCGGGTGGAAACATTTCGACACGTTTCCTTACACCTGTTGTCCTGTTCACCTAGCAGCAAATAGGTACCTGGGTGTTAGTCGACTGGTGTGGGTCGCATCCTGGGGGACAAGATTAAGGACCCCAATGGAAATAAGTTAGACAGTCCTCGATGACGCACTGACTTTCTTGGGTTATCCTGGGTGGCTAACCCTCCGGGGTTAAAAATCCGAACGAAATCTTATCTTATCTTATCTTATATAGGGATGGAGGGATGTGTGGGATAAGAGTTTGTGACGTTATGTGGAGTAGGAGAGCATGGGGAGAGAGGGGCTTCTGTGTGTGTGTGTACTCACTTAAGTGTGGTTGCAGGGGTCAAGACTCAGCTCCTGGCCCTGCCTTTTCATCGATCGCTACTAGGTCCTCTCTCTCCCCTGCTCCATGAGCTTTATCATACCTTGTCTTGAAGCTATGTATGGTGCCTGCCTCCACTACATCTCTTGCTAGGCTATTCCACTTCCTGACAACTCTGAGACTGAAGAAATACTTCCTAACATCCCTTTGACTCATCTGAGTCTTCAACTTCCGCGTGTGACCATTTGTTTCTGTGTCCCATTTCTGGAACATCCTGTCTCTGTCCACCTTACCTATTTTCATGCAGTATTTTGTATGTCGTTATCGTGTCTCCCCTAACCCTCCTGTGCTCCAGTGTCGTCAGGCCACTTTCCCTTAATATTTCTTTGTAGAACATTCCCCTTAGCTTTGGAACTAGCCTTGCTGCAAACTTGTGCTCTTTCTCTAATTTCTTGACGTGCTTGACCAGGTGTGGGTTCCAAACTGGTGCCGCATACTCCAGTATGGGCCTAACGTACACGGTGTAGTGTCTTAACGATTCCTTATTAAGGTATCGGCACGCTATTCCCAGGTTTGCCAGGCACCCGTATGCTGCAGCAGTTATCTGGTTGATATATGCTTCCGGAGACATGCTCGGTGTTATACTCACCCCAAGATCTTTCTCCCTGAGCGAGGTTTGCAGTCTTTGGTCACCTAGCCTATACTCTGTCTGCGGTCTTTTTTGCCCTTCCCCAATTTCTATGACTTTGCATTTGGCAGGGTTGAATTCGAGAAGCCAGTTACTGGACAACGTGTCCAGCCTGTCCAGGTCTCTTTGTAGTCCTCCCTGACCCTCATATGATTTAATTCTTCTCATTAACTTCACATTATCTGCAAACATGGACACTTCTGAGTCTATCCCTTCCATCATTTCATTCACATATACCAAAAATAGCACTTGTCCTGAGGGACTTGACTCCTGAAAGACCCCGCTCGTCAAAGGCGCCCACTGTGATACCTCATCAAGTACCATGACTCATTGTTGCCTCCCTGTCAGGTATTCTCTGATCCACTGCAGTGCCCTTCCTGTTATATGCACCCGATCCTCTAGCTTCTGCACTAATCTCTTATGAGGAAGTGTGTCAAAGGCCTTGTTGTAGCCCAAGAAAATGCAATCTACCCACCCCTCTTTCTCATGTCTTACTTCTGTTACTTTGTCAAAAACTCTAGAAGGTGTGTGACAAAGGATTTGCCTTCCATGAATCCATGCTGGTTGTTGTTAATAATCGTGTTCCATTCCAGGTGCTTCACCACTCTCCTCCTGATAATCTTCTTTATGACTTTGCATACTATACACGTCAGAAACACTGGTTTGCAGTTTAGTGCTGCATTTCTGTCTCCTTTCTTAAAACTGGGGACTACATTTGCCGTCTTCCATACCTCAGGTAGTTGCCCAGTTTCAAGGGATGTATTGAAGATTGTGGTTAGAGGCACGAACAGCGGCCCTGCAGCTTCTCTAAGGGCCCATGGGGAGATGTTGTACAAACCCCTCGCCTTTGAGGTATCGAGGTCACATAGCAACTTTTGCACCTCCTCCTCCATTGTTTGTATGTCATCCAGCACCTGTTGGTACGTTCCCTGTTGGTGTTCCTCTCTGTGCTGTCTTCTCGGAACAATTCCTGTCTCTACTGTAATTACTTCCTTAAATCTCCTGTTGAGCTCCTCGCATACCTCGTGATCCTTACTTGTGAGTTCCCCCACCTTCTTTCCTCAGCCTGATCACCTGGTCTTTGACTATCATCTGCCTCCTGATGTGGCTGTACAGCAGTTTTGGGTCTGACTTGACTTTCGATGTTGTGTTATTTTCATACTGTCGCTGAGCCTCCCTCCTTACCTGTGTATACTCGTTCCTGGCTCTTCGACTAATCTCCTTATTTTGTGTTCTTTGCCTTCTGTACTTTTTCCATGCTCTATTGCACTTGATTTTTGCCTCCTTACACCGCCGGGTAAATCAGGGGCTCGTTCTGGTCTTCCCATTATTTCTGTTGCCCTTGGGAACAAACCTTTCCTCTGCCTCCTTGCATTTTGTTGTTATGTATTCCATCATTTCATTTACTGACTTTCTTACCAGCCCCACTGAACCTCTTGCAGGAAGTTTCTCAAACCTATGTAGTCCCCCTGTTCTTCTCCTGTTACCCTCTCCACTTGTATCTTTACTATGTATTCAAAGCACAGAACCACATGGTCACTAGCTCCTAGGGGTCTCTCTTTATGTGATGTCCCCCATGTCTGAACTGCTCAGGGTGAGCAAAAGGTCCAAATCATGCTGGTTCATCCTCCCCTCTCTCTCTGGTAGCACCCTTTAACATGTTGATACTTGAGGTTTTCGAGTACCACATCCATCATCTTGGTCTCCATGTTTTGGGCCCCCCATGTGGTTCCAGGTTTTCCCAGTCTATCTCCCTGTGATTGAAACGCCCATAACCAGTAACTCTGCTCTGCTCGAATGAGCTCTTCTTGCCACCTCAGCCAGTGGGGTCCACCATTGCTCTGTTACTCTCTTCGTATTCCTCTCTTGGCCTCCTGGAGTTTTTGTGGTGGATTATACATCACTGCAATGACTACCTTGGCCCCCCAGACTGAAGTGTACCTACTATTATTCTCTTCCCAATCTCGTCCATGCCTCCCATTTTCCCAAAAAATTTTATCGTGGGTTTTTCAAGCAGTGCACCCCTCCCCCCCTTCTGCTCCTTGTGTCTTTCCTCATGATCTGATATCCTGGGGAAGATTGCATCTGCTACTGTCTCAGTGAGTTCGTTTCTGTGACTGCTATGGTGTCTGGGGATTTCCATTGATTCTTTCATGCCACTCCTCAATTTGTTCATTATTCCATCTGCATTTGTGTTCCAAACCTTCAACTTCTGTTCCAAACTGTCTTCCTGGGGGAATATTTGGGTTGGAAAAAGCAGGAGCCCTGGTGGGGGCCTATGGGGGTTGTGGTGGGTTAGAGTTCCCCTAGGGTTGCTGTAGGGTTGGGGTTTGTGGTTTTTGGGAGGTGGGGACAGTGGATCAGTGTGTGATTGGGTTAGTATTGTTCAGTTGTCTTGGGGTTGTCTGGTTGGAGTCCTCTTGCAGGTGTTTCTGGGGGGTTTGTTTGCTCTTTTACCTGTTGTCTGGGTTATTCCTTCTCTTTGTCTCTTCCTCCCAATTTCTCTTTCGTTTTTGCACTCTCTCTCAGTACCCTCCTTTCCTCTTGCGTTCTGTCTTGGTCGAGGTACACACTCTGGAATATCCATTTGTCTCTTTAGCCGTGCTTTCTCCCGCATGATCATGGTTCGAGTTGATTCTGCCCCTTTAAAATTACTTTGAGAGGCTTCCTTCTCCTTGTGAACCACCCAATTCTCTGAAATTTGCCCCGTGTTCATGTTTACTCTCATCTATTGCCTATATGATACCTTCAATTGCTTTTATCTCTTCCTGTTTTCTTTCCTCATAGGCTTCCCCATCGGCTTGCTGAAGCCCATAGACAAAAACTGATCTCTCCCTTTCTTCCTCCCACTGTGTCTCCCATTGTGTCCTCTGAGGTGTTTTAGTTTCTTCTCTTGGAGTGTTCCTCCCTTCAATCCCTTCCCTAGCCGAGGCCCCATTGCTCATTGGGCTGTCTTTCCTGCTCAGCTGTTCCTCGCCCCTGCAGGAGTCTGGTAGAGTCCCTGCATATACCTAGCTCCTTCAATGTCTTCAGATCTCTCATTTGTTCCTAGTGTGCTCCTTGTCATTGCCTTGGTGATGTATGGGTCTGACCTGCCATTTGCATACAGTATAGCTTCCTTGCTCCCTTCAGTCCCCTTGTCTGTGTCTGATGTAGAAGTTCCTGATGTTTCAGGTTGCTCAGTTGCTCTTCTAAGTGCTGTATCTTGTCTTCTGCTACTATGGCATGTTGTTCCCAGCTTCTTCTCTCTGCAGCTACTATCTCCTCCATCCTCCTTCCAAGCTCTTCTAGCTTCCTTTCCCAGTCTTCCTCCCTTCTTTTGAGCTCTGCTTCCCAATCATCCTTCCCAGCTCTCGGCCTTATTTTTGGCCCCATTGTACCACAGAATGAAGTTTCTGTGAGGATGGGTGTTGCAGGTAAGGGGATGGGTAGTGAGGAAGGGCAGGGAGGAGAAGGATATGGGGTGGAAGGGGGGTCAGTGTCAAGGAGAGTTTTAGGGGTTACAAGAGAGTATAGGGAGGGAGGAGAGAGGGGGGGAAAGACTGGGGAGAAGAAGGTGGTGGGAGGGTGGGGGATAAAAGAGAGAGAAAAGAGAGAGGGGAGAGAGAAAGGGGAGAGAGAGAGGGGAGAGGGGAGAGAGAGGGAGGGGGAGGGGAGAGAGAGAGAGAGAGAGAGAGGGGAGGAGAGAAAAGAAAGAGAGAGAGGGGAGAGAGAGAGAGGGGAGAGAGAGAGAGAAAGGGAGACAGAGAGAGGGAGAGAGGGTGAGGGGAGAGAGAGGGGGAGAAAGAGGAGGAGAGGAGGGAGAGAGAGGAGAGAGAGAAAAGGAGAGAGAGGGGGGAGAGAGGGGAGAGAGGGGAGGAGAGAGGAGAGAGAAGAGAGAGAGAGAGAGAGAGAGAGAGAGAGAGGGGGGAAGATGGATGGCTTTGGTTAGGATGAGAGTGGGGAGTAAGGGGGGGGAGAGATGGTTAGATGGGGAGACAAGGGATGGAGTGTGGGGACAGGATGTCTGTGGGTGGGTAGGTTGGGGGGTGAATGGTTGTGAGGGGACCGTTTGTGTGTGTGTGTGTATGTATGTGTACTCACCTAGTTGTAATCACCTAGTTTAGGTTGCAGGGATCGAGTCCGAGCTCCCCGGGCCCCGCCTCTTCACTGGTCGCTACTAGGTCACTCTCCCTGAACCGTGAGCTTTATCATTACCTCTGCTTAAAGCTATTTATGGATCCTGCCTCCACTACTCGCTTCCCAAACTATTCCGCTTCCTGGATACTCTGTGGCTGAGGAAATACTTCCTAACATCCCTGTGATTCATTTAGTGTTTTAACTTCCAACTGTGTCCCCTTTTTTACTGTGTCCAATCTCTGGGAACATCCTGTCTTTGTCCACCTTGTCAATTCCTTCAGTATTTTTTATGTCGTTATCATGTCCCCCTATCCCTCCTGTCCTCCATGTCGTCATGTTGATTTTTTAACCCCTCCTGTGGACATACCCCTTAGCTCTGGGAAAGTCTTGTTGCAAACCTTTGCACTTTTGTAGTTCCTTTCGGCTTGGCTGGTGTGGGTTCCAAACGGTGGCATACCCATTTGGGCCAAAAGTCGCGGTTTTTCAGGGGCCGAAACATTCCTTTATTAAGATGTCGGAATGCTGTTTTGAGGTTGCTAGGCGCCATATGCTGCAGCCGTTATTTGGTTGATGTGCGCTTTGGAGTGGCCCGGGGTTTACCCCCCCGTTTTTTCCTTGAGTGAGGTTTTTTTTCTCGGTCCCCTTTGATGTACTCTGTCTGCGGGGCTTCTTTCCTTTCCCCCAACTTCTACTTTGCACTTGGTGGGGTTGAAAACCAGGGGGCCAATTCTGGACCAGGTCCCGCAGCCTGTCCAATCCCTTTGTAGTTTTGCCTGGTATTGATTGAGTGAATTCTTCTCATCAACTTCACGTTCTGCAAACAGGGGCCTTTTGGAGTCATTCCTTCCGTATGTCGTTCCAAACACCGAAACAGCATGGTCTAGGACGCCCCTGGGGGCCCCGCTGGTACGGTGCCCACTCGACACCTCGCCACGTACCATGATCGTGCTGTTCCTGACAAGTATTCCCTGACCCCTTTGCAGTCCCTTCCCTGTTATCCCTGCTTTTTTCCCCATTTTTTTCATTAATCTTTTGTGGGGAAACGTGTCAAACACCTTTTTGCAGTCCAAGAATAGAAATCCACCCCCCCCCTTTGTTTTACTGCTTCACCAGTCATAGAACCCCCAGTGGGTTTTTGAACAGGTTTTTCCGCCCCTGAAACCTTGGGGGCTGTGTTGATGAATATTCCTTTCTAAGTTTTTTCCACCACTCTTTCCTGATAATTTTCCCAAATGATTTTGCAACTATACATGTCAGTGACAGGGTCTGTATTTAGTGTTTCAGGTTTTTCCCTTTTTTGAAAGATTGGGTCTTTTGTGTTTTCCCATGCCCTCGGCAATCCCCCCCTGTTCGATAAAATTATTGAATATTGTTGTTGGGGGTAAAAATAGCACCCCCCGTCCCCTCTCAGGACCCAGGGGGGATGTTATCTGGCCCCATTTCCTTGAGGTATCTTTCTCACTAGAAGCCTCTTCACTTCTTCCCGTTTTGTGCACTGCGTCCAGCATTGGTTGGTTTTTGGGCCCCCCCTCTCCTCTTTTTTGGGCCCTTTTTTCTCCTTTTTTTAACACTTCTTTGAATTTTTGTTGGCCCAAATACTTCACGGCATTTCCCGTTGTTCCCTCCTTCCCTTCCTTAGCCTGATTACCTGGTCCCTTGGGCTGTTTTTTCCTCCTGATGTGGCTGTATAACAGTTTCGGGTCAATTTGGCTTTTTCTGCTATGTCGTTTTTATTTGTCGTTGGCCCCCCTTTATCTGTGCATAATTTTTGGCTTACGACTGCTTTTCTTTTTTCTCCTGGGTCCTTTTCCCTTTTTGTTTTTTTCCATTCCATAGCCACTTGGTTTTTGCCTCCCTGACCTTTGGGGGGAAAAATGGGGGCACCTGGTGTTTTCCTTATTCCTGTTTACCCTTGGGTACAAACCTCTCCCCTTTCCGTGTTGGTGTGTGTGTGTTGTTGGTGTGTGGTTGGGGTGGTGTGGTGTGTGTGGTGGGTGTGTGTGTGTGTGTGTGTGTATGTGTGTGTGGTGTGTGTTGTGTGTGGTGGTGTTGTGTTTGTAGTGTGCATGTGTTGTGTTCCATACCACTGGTTACTGCTAGAACTAATCACCCCCCTTAAAAAAACTAAGGTTCTTCAGCCTTGTGTCCCCCGTCTGGGTGTTTTGTGTGTGTGGGTGTGTGTGTTTGTATTGGCTTTTTGGGGTGTGTTTAGGTTGTGGTTCTCCTCCCCGGTTACTGCTAGCAACTAATACCCCTTAAAAACCTAAGGTTCTTGGGGCTTGTGACCCCAGTCTGTTTTTGGTGTGTTTGTGTGTTTTGTGTTTT
>NC_069419.1:39368530-39413520 GCF_026875155.1 Cherax quadricarinatus
CACATCGGGGGGAAAAACAACGTCAAACCGGGAATCAGATGAGGAAGGGTGATGGGGAATTCACAAGCAACGCCGGGGGGTATGTCAGGAGCTAACACGAGATTTAAAGAAGTATTTACAGGGGGAAACCGGGGACCCCGGAAAATAGAACGGGGGGATCACCAGCGTGCTGGATGAGGTTTTTTTAAAACCAAGGAGGAATGAAGAACTGCTATGCGAATTGACACTCAAAGGCGGTGGGACCAACATTTTTCCGTGGGTCCTTAAGAGGGAGCAGAATATTGTGTGTGCCAAAACAAAGATTTTAAAACACATCATTTGAAATGGCAACCCCCTGGGTAGGAAGATGGCAAATGTAGCCCAATTTTTTAAAAAAGGGAGACAGACATGGGGCACAAAACTACGACCTGTTCACTACCGTGTATAGATGAAAGGTCAGGGAAGTCATCGGGAGGGAGGGGTTGGACACGGGAAAAAAAAGTGTAAATTGACAACCACATGGTTTCAGGGAAGGAAAACCTGTGTCACAAACTACTAGAGTTTTATGACAAAGGGACAGAGTAAGACAAGAGAAGGGGGGGTGGATCGACTGCTTTTTTTTTTGGACTGAAAAAAGGGCCCTTTGACACGTTTCCAAGAGGTTCTGAAAAAGCTAGAAGCGGGACAATAAAGGAAAGGCACGCAATGGTCAAGAAACCCTGACGGGAGGCAACAACGAGTCATGGTACGTGACGAGGTGCAGAGTGGGCGCTTGTAAAAGGGGGGTTTCCCCCGGGGGTCAGCCAGGACCTGTGTGTTCTTGGTATATGTGAACGAATAAGGGAAAGGGGAAGACTCAGAAGTGCCCTTGGTTTGCAGATGATTTTAAGTTAATGAGAAAAATAAAACGGATGAGGATCAGGCGGGCTAAAAAAGAGCCCTGGACGGCTCAAGCTGGCCCAAAAACGGGCTCCGGGTTTTAACCCTCCAAATAAAAAGTCATGAAGAGGGGAAAGGGCAAAAAAGACCGCAGACCAATATTTTTTAAGGGCCCCAAAGCTAAAAACCTCACTCAAGGAAAAGATTGGGGGTGAGTATAACACCGGATATTCCTGGGGCGCACATAAATCAATAACTGCTGCACATAGGGCGCCTGGGAAAACCCAGGGTAGCGTTCCGATCCCCTCAGTAAGGAGTCGTTCAAAACCCTGTATACCATTTTCGTCAGGCCCCACTGGGTATGCAGCACCGTTTGGAACCAACTATCAAGACGTCAAGAAATTAGAGAAAGTGCAAAGGTTTGCAAAAGACTGTCCCAGAGACGGGGATTGTCCCACGAAGAAAGGTGAGGGAAATCGGCCTGACGACACTGGAGGCCAGGGGGGCAGGGGGAATGTAACGACATATAAAATACTGCGCGGAATAGACAAGGTGGCCCAAAAACAGGATTTCCCCAGAGGGACACAGCCAAAAGGTCAAATTGGAAAATTGAAGACTCAGATATCGAAGGGGGTGTTGGGAAGTATTTCTTCAGTTAGGGTAGCAAACAGGGAAAAGTCTAGAAAAGGGGAGTGGAGGGGGGAACCTACATTTTTAAGGGAGGGATATAAAGCTCATGAGCAGGGGAGAGAGGACCTAGTAGCAATCAGTGAAGAGGCGGGGCCAGGGGCATGATTCACCCCTGCAACCCAAAAAGGTGAGTAAAATAGGTGAGTAAAGGGGAAAAGGGGGGTTTTTTCCCAAGGGGAACAGGAATAATGAACAGCCAGGATGAGCCCCTGGTTCACCCAAAAGGGGCAGGGAGGGAAAAACCAATGTGCTATGGAAGGGAAAAAAAATAGAAGGCAAAGGGCCCCGGAGAATAAGGGAAAAAGTCGTAGACCAGAAAGAAATGCACAGATAGAAGGGAGGCCCAAAGACAAAAGAAAACGACATAGCAGCAAAAGCCAAAACTGACCCCAATTTAACACCACATCAGGGGAAAACAAACAGTCAAAGGGCCAGGAAACAGGAAGGGAAGGAAGGAGGGGAGACAACAGGAAAAAGCCCTGAAATAGTGAGGAATCAACAAAATTCAAAGAAAAGTTCAGGGGACAGAAAAGGCTCCAGAAAAACGGAGAGGTGGGGCACACCCCAAGTGTGGACACAGGACCAAAAAAGAGGAAGAAGTGAAGGGGCTTCTGGTGAGCAAGATACCTCAAAGGTAATGAGGCCAGATAACATCTCCCCATGGGTCCTGAGAGAGGGAGCAGGGATGCTATGTGTACCCTAACAACATATTCAATAAAATCTATCGAACAGGGAGATTGCCTGAGACATGGAAGACAGCAAATGTAGTCCCAATCTTTCAAAAAGGAGACAGACATGAAGCACTAAACTACAGACCAGTGTCACTGACATGTATAGTATGCAAAATCATTGAGAAGATTATCAGAAGAGTGGTGGAACACTTAAAAAGGAATGATCTCATCAACAGCAGCCAACATGGTTTCAGGGACGGAAAATCCTGTCACAAACCTACTGGAGTTCTATGACATGGTGACAGCAGTAAAACAAGAGAGAGAGGGGTGGGTGGATTGCATATTCTTGGACTGCAAGAAGGTGTTTGACACAGTTCCACACAAGAGATTAGTGCAAAAACTGGAGGACCAAGCAGGGATAACAGGGAAGGCACTACAATGGATCAGGGAATACTTGTCAGGAAGAAAGCAGCGATTCATGGTACGTGGCGAGGTGTCAGAGTGGGCACCTGTGACCAGCGGGGTCCCACAGGGGTCAGTCCTAGGACCAGTGCTGTTTCTGGTGTTTGTGAACGACATGACGGAAGGAATAGACTCCGAAGTGTCCCTGTTTGCAGATGACGTGAAGTTGATGAGAAGAATTCACTCAATCGAATACCAGGCAGAACTACAAAGGGATCTGGACAGGCTGCAGACCTGGTCCAGCAATTGGCTCCTGGATTTCAATCCCACCAAGTGCAAAGTCATGAAGATTGGGGAAAGGCAAAGAAGACCGCAGACAGAGTACAGTCTAAGGGACCAGAGACTACAAACCTCACTCAAGGAAAAAGATCTTGGGGTGAGTATAACACCAGGCACATCTCCTGAAGTGCACATCAACCAAATAACGGCTGCAGCATATGGGCGCCTAGCAAACCTCAGAACAGCATTCCGACATCTTAATAAGGAATCGTTCAGGACCCTGTACACCGTGTACGTTAGGCCCATATTGGAGTATGCGGCACCAGTTTGGAACCCACACCTAGCCAAGCACGTAAAGGAACTACAGAAAGTGCAAAGGTTTGCAACAAGACTAGTCCCAGAGCTAAGGGGTATGTCCTACGAGGAGAGGTTAAGAGAAATCAACCTGACGACACTGGAGGACAGGAGGGATAGGGGGACATGATAACGACATACAAAATACTGAGAGGAATTGACAAGGTGGACAAAGACAGGATGTTCCAGAGATTGGACACAGTAACAAAGGGACACAGTTGGAAGTTGAAAACACTGATGAATCACAGGGATGTTAGGAAGTATTTCCTCAGCCACAGAGTATTCAGGAAGCGGAATAGTTTGGGAAGCGATGTAGTGGAGGCAGGATCCATACATAGCTTTAAGCAGAGGTATGATAAAGCTCACGGTTCAGGGAGAGTGACCTAGTAGCGACCAGTGAAGAGGCAGGGCCAGGAGCTCGGACTCGATCCATGCAACCTAAACTAGGTGAGTACAACTAGGTGAGTACACATACATACACACACACACACAAACGGTCCCCTCACAACCATTCACCCCCCCAACCTACCCACCCACTAGACATCCTGTCCCACACTCCATCCCTTTGTCTCCCCATCTAACCATCTCTCCCCCTCATTACTCCCCCACTCTCATCCTAACCAGCCATCCATCTTCCCCCCCCCCCTCTCCTCTCTCTCTCTCTCCCTCTTTCTCTCTCTCTCTCTCTCTCGCTCTCTCCTCTCTCTCTCTCTCTCTCTCTCTCTCTTCTCCTCTCCTCTCTCTTCTCTCTCTCTCTCTCTCTCTTTTATCCCCCTCCTCCAACCCTTCTTCTCCCCATGTCTTTCCCCCCCTCTCTCCTCCCTCCCTATACTCTCTTGTAACCCCTAAAACTCTCCTTGACACTGACCCCCCTTCCACCCCATATCCTTCTCCTCCCTGCCTTCCTCACTACCCATCCCCTTACCTGCAACACCCATCCTCACAGAAACTTCATTCTGTGGTACAATGGGGCCAAAAATAAGGCCGAGAGCTGGGAAGGATGATTGGGAAGCAGAGCTCAAAAGAAGGGAGGAAGATGGGAAAGGAAAGCTAGAAGAGTTTGGGAAAGGAGATGGAGGAGATAGTAGCTGCGAGAGAAGAAGCTGGGAAAAAACATCCCTTTAGTAGCAGAAGACAAGATACAGCACTTAGAAGAGGAATGAGCAACCTAAAAACATCAGGAACTTCTACATCAGACACAGAAAGGGGGACTAAAGGGAGCAAGGAAGCTTACTGTATGAAATGGAGGTCAGGGCCCCTTTCATCACCAAGGCAATGACAAGGAGCACATAGGAACAATGAGAGATCTGGAGACATTGAAGGAGCTCGATATATGCAGGGACTCTACCAGACTCCTGCAGGGGCGAGGAACAGCTGAGCAGGAAAGACAGCCCAATGAGCAATGGGGCCTCGGCTAGGGAAGGGATTGAAGGGAGGAACACTCCAAGAGAAGAAACTAAAACACCTCAGAGGACACAATGGGAGACACAGTGGGAGGAAGAAAGGGAGAGATCAGTTTTTGTCTATGGGCTTCAGCAAGCCGATGGGGAAGCCTATGAGGAAAGAAAACAGGAAGAGATAAAAGCAATTGAAGGTATCATAAAGGCAATAGATGAGAGTGACATGAACCACGTGGCAAATTTTCAGAGAATTGGGTGGTTCACAAGGAGAAGGAAGCCTCTCAAAGTAATTTTCAAGGCAGAATCAACTCGAACCATGATCATGCAGGAGAATGCACGGCTGAGAGACAAATGGATATTCCAGAGTGTGTACCTCGACCAAGACAGAATGCAAGAGGAAAGGAGGGTACTGAGAGAGAGTGCAAAAACGAAAGGAGAATTGGGAGGAAGAGACAAAGAGAAGCAGAATAACCCAGACACAGGTAGAAGAGCAAACAAACCCCCCAGAAACACCTGCAAGAGGACTCCAACCATGACAACCCCAAGACAACTGAACAATCTAAGCCAATCACACACTGATCCCTCTGTCCCCACCTCCCACACCACAAACCCCAACCCTACAGCAACCCCCTATGGGAACTCTAACCCCACCACAACCCCCCATAGGCCCCCACCAGGGCTCCTGCTCTTCCAACCCCAATATTCCCCCAGGAAGACAGTTTTGGAACAGAAGTTGAAGGTTTGGTACACAAATGCAGATGGAATAATGAACAAATATGAGGAGTGGCATGAAAGAATCAATGAGAAATCCCCAGACATCCATAGCAGTCACAGAAACGAAACTCACTGAGACAGTAGCAGATGCAATCTTCCCACCAGGATATCAGATCATGAGGAAAGACACAAGGAGCAGAAGGGGAGGAGGGGTTGCACTGCTTGTAAAACACGATAGAATTTTGAGGAAATGGGAGGCATGGACGAGATTGGAGGAAGAGAATACATAGTAGGTACACTTCAGTCTGGGGAGCACAAGGTAGTCATTGCAGTGATGTATAATCCACCACAGAACTCCAGGAGGCCAAGAGAGGAATACGAAGAGAGTAACAGAGCAATGGTGGACACACTGGCTGAGGTGGCAAGAAGAGCTCATTCGAGCAGAGCAGAGTTACTGGTTATGGGCGATTTCAATCACAGGGAGATAGACTGGGAAAACCTGGAACCACATGGGGGTCCCAAAACATGGAGAGCCAAGATGATGGATGTGGTACTCGAAAACCTCAAGTATCAACATGTTAAGGATGCTACCAGAGAGAGAGGGGAGGATGAACCAGCATGACTGGACCTTGTGCTCACCCTGAGCAGTTCAGACATTGAGGACATCACATATGAGAGACCCCTAGGAGCTAGTGACCATGTGGTTCTGTGCTTTGAATACATAGTAAAGATACAAGTGGAGAGGGTAACAGGAGAAGAACAGGGGGACTACATAGGTTTGAGGAACTTCCTGCAAGAGGTTCAGTGGGGCTGGTAAGAAAGTCAGTAAATGAAATGATGGAATATTTTTTTTTCTTTTTTTTTATTATCACACTGGCCGATTCCCACCAAGGCAGGGTGGCCCGAAAAAGAAAAACTTTCACCATCATTCACTCCATCACTGTCTTGCCAGAAGGGTGCTTTACACTACAGTTTTTAAACTGCAACATTAACACCCCTCCTTCAGAGTGCAGGCACTGTACTTCCCATCTCCAGGACTCAAGTCCGGCCTGCCGGTTTCCCTGAATCCCTTCATAAATGTTACTTTGCTCACACTCCAACAGCACGTCAAGTATTAAAAACCATTTGTCTCCATTCACTCCTATCAAACACGCTCACGCATGCCTGCTGGAAGTCCAAGCCCCTCGCACACAAAACCTCCTTTACCCCCTCCCTCCAACCCTTCCTAGGCCGACCCCTACCCCGCCTTCCTTCCACTACAGACTGATACACTCTTGAAGTCATGATGGAATACATAACAACAAAATGCAAGGAGGCAGAGGAAAGGTTTGTTCCCAAGGGCAACAGAAATAATGGGAAGACCAGAACGAGCCCCTGATTTACCCGGCGGTGTAAGGAGGCAAAAATCAAGTGCAATAGAGCATGGAAAAAGTACAGAAGGCAAAGAACACAAAATAAGGAGATTAGTCGAAGAGCCAGGAACGAGTATGCACAGGTAAGGAGGGAGGCCCAGCGACAGTATGAAAATAACACAACATCGAAAGTCAAGTCAGACCCGAAACTGCTGTACAGCCACATCGGGAGGAAGATGATAGTCAAAGACCAGGTGATCAGGCTGAGGAAAGAAGGTGGGGGAACTCACAAGTAAGGATCACGAGGTATGCGAGGAGCTCAACAGGAGATTTAAGGAAGTAATTACAGTAGAGACAGGAATTGTTCCGAGAAGACAGCACAGAGAGGAACACCAACAGGGAACGTACCAACAGGTGCTGGATGACATACAAACAATGGAGGAGGAGGAGGTGCAAAAGTTGCTATGTGACCTCGATACCTCAAAGGCGAGGGGTTTGGACAACATCTCCCCATGGGCCCTTAGAGAAGGTGCAGGGCCGCTGTTCGTGCCTCTAACCACAATCTTCAATACATCCCTTGAAACTGGGCAACTACCTGAGGTATGGAAGACGGCAAATGTAGTCCCCAGTTTTAAGAAAGGAGACAGAAATGCAGCACTAAACTGCAAACCAGTGTTTCTGACGTGTATAGTATGCAAAGTCATAAAGAAGATTATCAGGAGGAGAGTGGTGAAGCACCTGGAATGGAACACGATTATTAACAACAACCAGCATGGATTCATGGAAGGCAAATCCTTTGTCACACACACCTACTAGAGTTTTTGACAAAGTAACAGAAGTAAGACATCAGAAAGAGGGGTGGGTAGATTGCATTTTCTTGGGCTACAACAAGGCCTTTGACACACTTCTCATAAGAGATTAGTGCAGAAGCTAGAGGATCGGGTGCATATAACAGGAAGGGCACTGCAGTGGATCAGAGAATACCCGACAGGGAGGCAACAATGAGTCATGGTACTTGATGAGGTATCACAGTGGGGCCTTTGACGAGCAGGGTCTTTCAGGAGTCAAGTCCCTCAGGACAAGTGCTATTTTGGTATATGTGAATGAATGATGGGAAGGGATAGACTCAGAAGTGTCCATGTTTGCAGATAATGTGAAGTTAATGAGAAGAATTAAATCATATGAGGGTCAGGGAGGACTACAAAGAGACCTGGACAGGCTGGACACGTTGTCCAGTAACTGGCTTCTCGAATTCAACCCTGCCAAATGCAAAGTCATAGAAATTGGGGAAGGGCAAAAAGACCGCAGACAGAGTATAGGCTAGGTGACCAAAGACTGCAAACCTCGCTCAGGGAGAAAGATCTTGGGGTGAGTATAACACCGAGCATGTCTCCGGAAGCATATATCAACCAGATAACTGCTGCAGCATATGGGTGCCTGGCAAACCTGGGAATAGCGTGCCGATACCTTAGTAAGGAATCGTTAAGACACTACACCGTGTACGTTAGGCCCATACTGGAGTATGCGGCACCAGTTTGGAACCCACACCTGGTCAAGCACGTCAAGAAATTAGAGAAAGAGCACAAGTTTGCAGCAAGGCTAGTTCCAAAGCTAAGGGCAATGTCCTACAAAGAAATATTAAGGGAAAGTGGCCTGACGACACTGGAGCACAGGAGGGTTAGGGGAGACACGATAACGACATACAAAATACTGCATGAAAATAGGTAAGGTGGACAGAGACAGGATGTTCCAGAAATGGGACACAGAAACAAATGGTCACACGCGGAAGTTGAAGACTCAGATGAGTCAAAGGGATGTTAGGAAGTATTTCTTCAGTCTCAGAGTTGTCATGAAGTGGAATAGTCTAGCAAGAGATGTAGTGGAGGCAGGCACCATACATAGCTTCAAGACAAGGTATGATAAAGCTCATGGAGCAGGGAGAGAGAGGACCTAGTAGCGATCGATGAAAAGGCAGGGCCAGGAGCTGAGTCTTGATCCCTGCAACCACACTTAAGTGAGTACACACACACACAGAAGCCCCTCTCTCCCCATGCTCTCCTACTCCACATAACGTCACAAACTCTTATCCCACACATCCCTCCATCCCTATATAAGATAAGATTTCGTTCGGATTTTTAACCCCGGAGGGTTAGCCACCCAGGATAACCCAAGAAAGTCAGTGCGTCATCGAGGACTGTCTAACTTATTTCCATTGGGGTCCTTAATCTTGTCCCCCAGGATGCGACCCACACCAGTCGACTAACACCCAGGTACCTATTTGCTGCTAGGTGAACAGGACAACAGGTGTAAGGAAACGTGTCGAAATGTTTCCACCCGCCGGGAATCGAACCCGGGCCCTCCATATGTGAAGCGGGAGCTTTAGCCACCAGGCCACCAAGCCACTACCATCCTTTCCCACGCCACTGCAGTCTCATCTCGTGCCCACACAACACAGCAAGATCACGTGGCAGATGCTGCACTTGTCTCCATGATCGTGGGTTACACGCATCCCCCTCCCCCACACCCAGCGCCCACCATCACACAACCCCCTCCCCCCCCCCAAAACCCCACGTCCCCCTCCACCCCCAGGGGGGCCACCATCACCGCCACACCAGCCCTCAACAAACCTCCACCAACCACACCCGCGTCACTACCACCAACCACCCACATCACACCCAGACAGTCCACCATCACAACCCAACCAGCCCAGCATACCACCATCCCACCACTCACCCCTCCACATCACGATCCACACAAACCAGGTTTCCACTATCTATACCACAACAGCGTTCCATAAGCCAACAGCACAACCAGCGTCCACCATCACCAATCACCACAGCTCCACTCACCCCACACCCAGCGTCTACCTCACCCAGCATGCATCACACCCTACCCTCAGCTCCACCAGCACCGCATCACAGCGTCCACATCACAAACCAGTCCAACGATCATAGCTCAACTAGTCAATCTAACCAAAAGATCCAACACACCAACACCTCACTCCACCACTAACCCACCAACCCCTCACATCACCACACACCATGCCGTCCACTCACCTACAAACAGGTCCGACATACCGCGAAACCAGGTCCTCACCATACACTCCAGACGTCACATCACACAGTCACTACGGTCCACATCACCACCAGCTCAGACTACCAACTCCACGCACTACCCAGCGTAACCAGCCAACAAAACCGTCGTTCCACCAGCTCCCAACACCCAGATCACAGCGTACACTCACACACAGATCACCATGCCAAATCACCACATTATCCCATGCTACACATTACAAGTCACACTACAATCACATTTCAGGTTCACGATCATACCACCCAGCGGTCACCATCACCGCACACCGCGTCCACCATCACCACCACACCCGCGTCCAAACACCACCACACAGCGTCCACTCACACCACACCAGCGTCCACCATCACGCCACACCCAGCGTCCACCATCACCACACACCCAGCGTCCACATACATCCACACCCAGCGTCCACCATCACCACCACACCCAGCGTCACCATCCCACCACACCCAGCGTCCACCATCACCGCCACACCCAGCGTCCACCATACCACCACACCCAGCGTCCACCATCACCACCACACCCAGCGTCCACCATCACCCACACCCAGCGTCCACCATCACCACCACACCCAGCGTCCACCATCACCACCACACCCAGCGTCCACCATCACACCCCACACCCAGCGTCCACCATCACCACCACACCCAGCGTCCACCATCACCACCACACCCAGGTCCACCATCACCACCACATCCCAGCGTCCACCATCACCACCACACCCAGCGTCCCACCATCACCACCACACCCAGCGTCCACCATCACCACCACACCCAGCGTCCACCATCACACCACACCCAGCGTCCACCATCCCACCACACCCAGCGTCCACCATCACCACCCACCCAGCGTCCACCATCACACACACCCAGCGTCCACCATCACCACCACACCCCGCGTCCACCATCACCACCACACCCAAGCGTCCACCATCACCCCACACCCAGCGTCCACCATCACACCACACCAGCGTCCACCATCACACCACACCCAGCGTCCACCATCACCACCACACCCAGCGTCCACCTCACCACCACACCAGCGTCACCATCACCACCACACCCAGCGTCCACCATCACCGCCAACCCAGCGTCACATCACCACACCAGGTCACCATCACACACACCAGCGTCCACCATCACCACACACCCAGGTCCACCATCACCACCACACCTCCAGCGTCCACCATCACCATCCACACCCAGCGTCCACCATCACCACCACACCCAGCGTCCACCATCACCGACCCACCCAGCGTCACATACCACACACACGTCCCATCACACACCCAGCGTCCACCTTCACCACCACACCCAGCGTCCACCATCACCACCATCACACCACGCGTCCACCATCACCGCCACACCCAGCGTCCACCATCACCACCACACCCAGCGTCCACCATCACCGCACACCCAGCGTCCACCATCACCACCACACCCAGCGTCCACCATCACCACCTACACCCAACGTCCACCATCACCACCACACCCAGCGTCCACCATCACCCACACCAGCGTCCACCATCACCACCACACCCAGCGTCCACCATCACCACCACACCCAGCGTCCACCATCACCACCACACACCAGCGTCCACCATCACCACCACACCAGCGTCCACATCACCACCCACACCCAGCGTCCACCATCACACCACACCCAGCGTCCACCATCACCCCACACCCAGCGTCACCATCACCCACCACACCCAGCGTCACCATCACCACCACACCCAGACGACCACATCACCACCACACCCAGCGTCACCATCACCACCACACCCAGCGTCCACCATCACCACCACACCCAGCGTCCACCATCACCGCACACCCAGCGTCCACCATCACAACCAGTCACATCACACACACGCGTCCACCATCACCACACACCCAGCGTTACCACATCACCACCACATCCAGCGTCCACCATCACCACCACACCCGCGTCCACCATCACCCACACCCAGCGTCCACCATCACCACCACACCCAGCGTCACATCACACCACACCCAGAGTCCACCATTCACCACCACACCCAGCGTCCACCATCACCACACACCAGCGTCCACCATCACTCACCACACCAGCGTCCACCATCACCGCCACACCCAGCGTCCCCATCACCACCACACCCAGCGTCCACCATCACCACAACCCAGAGTCCACCATCACCACCACACCCAGCGTCCACCATCACCACCACACCCAGCGTCCACCATCACCACCACACCCAGCGTCCACCATCACCGCCACACCCAGCGTCCACCATCACCACCACACCCAGCGTCCACCATCACCACCACACCCAGAGTCCACCATCACACCACACCCAGCGTCCACCATCACCACCACACCAGCGTCCACCATCACCACCCACACCAGCGTCCACATCACCACCACACCCAGCGTCCACCATCACACCACCACCCAGCGTCCACCATCACCACCACACCCAGCGTCACAACACCAACCTCCTTCCCATCACCACCACACCCAGCGTTCCACATCACCACCACACCCAGCGTTACATCACACACCCAGTCCACCATCACACCACAGCGCCACTCATCACCACACCACACCAGCGATCCACCATAAAACCCAGGTCACCTCACCCACACCCAGCGTCCACCATCCACCAACCCAGCGTCCTCCATCACCACCACACCCAGCGTCCACCATCACACCACACCCAGCGTTACCATCACCACACCAGCGTACCCATCACACACCAGCGTCCACCATCACCATAACACCAGCGTCCACCATCACCACCACACCCAGCGTCTACAATCATACCACCACACCCAGCGTCACCATCACCACCACACCCAGCGTTCACCATCACACACCACTCACCATCATCACCACAGCAGCTCCATCACCACACCACAGCGTCCACCATCACCACCACACCCAGCGTCCACTCATCACCACACCCAGCGTCCACAATCACCACACACCCAGCGTCCACCATCACCACACACGCGTCACTATCACCACCAACCTCAGTCACACCATCACACACACTGCGTCCACCATCACCACCACACCCAGCGTCACCATCACCACCACACCCAGCGTCCACCATCATCACACACCCAGCGTCCACCATCACACCACACCCAGCGTCTCCATCACCACCACACCCACGTCCACCATCACCACCACACCCAGCGTCCACCATCACCACCACACCAGCGTCCACCATCATCACCACACCAGCGTCCACCATCATCACCACACACAGCGTCACTATCACCACCACACCAGCGTCCACCATCACCACCACACCAGCGTCCACTATCACCACCACACCCAGCAGTCCACCATCACCACCACACCCACGTCCCACTCCACCACACACCAGTCTCCACATCACACACACACCCAGCGTCCACCATCACCACCACACCCAGCGTCCACCATCACCACCACACCCAGCGTCCACCATCACCACACCAGCGTCCACTACAACACACCAGCGTCCACCATCACCACCACACCCAGCGTCCACCATCACCACCACACCCAGCGTTCACCATCACCACTACACCCAGCGTACATACCACCACCAGCGTCCACCATCACCACCACACCAGCGTCCACCATCACCACCACACCCAGCGTCCACCATCACCACACACACCCAGCGTCCACCATCACCACCACACTCAGCGTCCACCATCACCACCACACCCAGCGTCCACCATCACCACCACACCCAGCGTCCACCATCACCACCACACCCAGCGTCACCATCACCACCACACCCAGCGTCCACCATACCACCACACCCAGCGTCCACATCACCACCACACCAGGTCCACCATCACCACCACACCAGCGTCCACCATCACCACACACCAGCGTCCACACACCACCACATAGCGTTCCACCATCACTACCACACCCACAGCGTCCACCATCACCCCACACTCCAGCGTCCACCTCACCACCACACTCAGCGTCCACCATCACCACCACACCCAGAGTCCACCATCACCACCACACCCAGCGTCCACCATCACCACCACACCCAGCGTCCAATCCCAACACCGCTCACATCACCACACCCAGCGTCCACCATCACCACCACACCCAGCGTCCACCATCACCACCCACAAGTCCACCACACCACCCACCCAGCGTCCACCATCACCACCACACCAGGTCCACCATCACCGCCACACCCAGGCGTCCACCATCACCACCACACCCAAGCGCTCCACCATCACCAGCCACACCCAGCGTCACCATCACCACAACACCCAGCGTCCACCATCACCACCACACCCAGAGTCCACCATTACCACCACACCCAGCGTCCACCATCACCACCACACCCAGCGTCCACCATCACCCACCACACCAGCGTCCACCATCACCGCCACACCCAGCGTCCACCATAACCCACCCAGCGTCCACATACCACCCAGAGTCCACCATCACCACCACACCCAGCGTCCACCATCACCACCACACCCAGCGTCCACCATCACCACCACACCCAGCGTCCATCACCGCCAACCCAGTCCACCATACCACCACTCCCAGCGTCCACCATCACCACACACCCGCGTCCACCATCACCACCACACCCAGCGTCACCATCACCACCACACCCAGCGTCCACCATCACCACCCACACCCAGCGTCCACCATCACCACCACACCCAGCGTCCACCATCACCACCACACCCAGCGTCACCCATCACACACACCAGGTCACTCCACCCCCTCACCACCACACCCAGCGTCCACCATCACCACCACACCAGCGTCCACCATCACCGCACACACCCAGCGTCCACCATCACCACACACACCAGCGTCCACCATACACACACACCCAGTCCACCATCACCACACACCCAGCGTCCACCATCACGCCACATCACCCACTCAACACACCCAGCGTCCACCATTCACCACCACACCCAGCGTCCACCATCACCACCACACCCTAGCGCTCCACCATCACCACCACACCAGCGTCACCATCACACCACACCAGCGTCCACAATCACCACCACCACACTGCGCCACCATCACCACCACACCCAGCGTCCACCATCACACCACACCCAGCGTCTACCATCACCACCACACCAGCGTCCACCATCACCACCACACCCAGCGTCCACATATCACCACCACACCCAGCGTCCACCATCACCACCACACCCAGCGTCCACCATCACCACCACACCCAGCGTCCACCATCACCACCACACCCAGCGTCCTCCATCACCACCACACCCAGCGTCCACCATCACCACCACACCCGCGTCTACCATCACCACCACACCCAGCGTCACCATCATCACCACCAGCGTCCACCATCACCTAACCGCGTCCACCATCACCACCACACCCAGCGTCTACAATCATCACCACACCCAGCGTCCACCATCACCACCACACCCAGCGTCCTCCATCACACCACGTCACCATCATCACCACAGCGGTCCACCATCACCAACAACAGGTCCACTCACCACCACCCCGCGTCCACCATCACACCACACCCAGCGTCCACAATCACCACCACACCCAGCGTCCACCATCACACACACCCAGCGTCCACTATCACCACCACACCCAGCGTCCACCATCACCACCCACACCCTAGCGTCCACCATCACCACCACACCCAGCGTCCACCATCCACCACACCCAGCGTCCACTCATCACCACCACACCCAGCGTCCACCATCACCACCACACCCGCCGCTCTACCTTCACCACCACACCCAGCGTCACTCATCACCACCACACCCAGCGTCCACCATCACCACCACACCAGCGTCCACCATCATCACCACACCCAGCTTTCCACCATCACACCACACCAGCGTTCACTATCACCACCACACCCAGCGTTCCACCATCACCACCACACCAGCGTCCACTATCACCACCACACCCAGCATCCACCATCACCACCACACCAGCGTCCACCATCCACCACACCCAGCGTCCACTATCACCACCACACCCAGCGTCCACCATCTACACCACACCCAGCGTCCACATCACCACCACACCCAGCGTCCACCATCACACCACACACCAGCGTCCACCTATCACCACCACACCAGCGTCCACCATCACCACCACACCCAGCGTCCACATCACCACCACACCCAGCGTTCACCATCACCACTACACCCAGCGTCCACCATCACCACCACACCCAGCGTCCACCATCACCACCACACCCAGCGTCCACCATCACACCACACCCAGCGTCCCATCACCACCACACCCAGCGTCCACCATCACCACCACACTCAGCGTCCACCATCACCCACCACACCCGCGTCCACCATCACCACCACACCCAGCGTCCCACTCAACCACACACCCAGCGTCCACATCACCACCACAACCCAGCGTCCCCATTACCACACACCCAGCGTCCACTATCACCACCACACCCAGCGTCCACCATCACCACCACACCAGCGTCCACCATCACCACACACTCAGCGTCCACCATCACCACCACACTCAGCGTCCACCATCACTACCACACCAGCGTTCCACCATCACCACCACCCTAGCGTCCACCACACCACCACACCCAGCGTCCACCATCACACCCACCCGCGTCTACCATCCACCACACCATGTCCATCATCACCACCACACCCAGTGTCCACCATCACCACCACACCAGGTCCACCATACCACCACACCAGCGTCCACCATCACCACCACACCCAGCGTCCACCTTCACCACCACACCCAGCGTCCAACATCACCACCACACCCAGCGCCCACCATCACCACACACCCAGCGTCCACCATTACAACCAACCAGCGTCACCATCACACACAGTCACGTCCACCATCACCACCACACCCAGCGTCCACACACCACCACTCAGGTCCACCATCACCCCCACCTAGCGTCCACATCACCACCACACCAGCGTCCACCATCACCACCACACCCAGTGCCCACCATCACCACCATACCCAGCGACCACCATCACCACCAACCAGTGTCCACATCCCCCACACCCAGCGTCCACCATACCACCACTCAGCGTCCACCATCACCACCACACCTAGCGTCACCATCACCACCACAGCCAGTGTCCACCATCACCACCACACCCAGTGTCCACCATCACCACCACACCAGCGACCACCATCACCACCACACCCAGTTCCACCATCACACCACACCCAGCGTCCACCATCACCACCACACCAGCGTCCCCCATCACCACCACACCCAGCGTCCAACATCACCACCACACCCAGCGCCCACCATCACCACCACACCCAGCGTCCACCTTCACCACCACCCAGCGTCCACCATTACCACCGCACCAGCGTCCACCATCACCACCACCCAGCGTCCACCATCACACCACACCCAGCGTCTACACCATCACAACCACACCAGCGTCCACCATCACCACCACACCCAGCGTCACCATCACCACCACACCCAGCGTCCACCATCACCACCACACCCAGCATCCCCATCACCACCACACCCAGCGTCAACATCACCACAACCCAGCGCCCACCATCACCACCCACTCCGTCTACCTTCACCACACACCCAGCGTCCACCATTCACCCTGCACCCATGCGTCACCATCACCACCACTCCAGCGTCCACCATCACCACCACACCAGCGTCTACCATCACCACCACACCCAGCGTCCACCATCACCACCACACCCAGCGTCCACCATCACACACACCCAGCGTTCCACCATCACCACCACACCAGCGTCCACCATCACCACCACACCCAGCGTTACCATCACCAAAAACCCAGCATCCACCACACCCCACTAGCGTTCCACCATCACCACCACACCAGCGTCCACAATCACCGCCACACCCTGCGTCTACCATCACCACCACACCCAGCTTCCACCATCACCACCACAACCAGCAGTCCTACCATCACCACCACACACAGCGTCCACCATCACCACCCCCCAGGTCCACCATCACACCACACCCAGCTTCTACCATCACCACCAAACCCAGCGTCCACCATCACCACCACACCCAGCGTCACCATCACCACCACACCCAGCGTCCACCATCACCACACCAACGTCCGCTCACCACCCACCAGTCGTCCACCATCACCACCACACCAGCGTCCTCCATCACCTCCACACCCAGCGTCCACCATCACCACCACACCACCGCGTCCACCATCACCACCCCACACAGCGTCACCATCACCACCACACCCAGCGTCACCATCACCACACACAAGCGTCCACCATCACCACCAACCCAGCGTCCCCATCACACCACACCCAGCGTCCACATCACCACCACACCAGTGTCCACCATCACCACCACACCCAGCGTTCACCATCACCACCACACCCAGCGTCCACCCATCACCACCACACCCAGCGTCTACCATCACCACACCACCCGCGTCCAACATCACCACACCACACCCAGCGTCCCACCATCACCACCACACCAGCGTCCACCATCACACCACACCCAGCGTCCCCCATCACCACCACACCCAGCGTCCAACATCACCACCACACCCAGCGCCCACCATCACCACCACACCCAGCGTTCCACTCACCACCACACCCAGCGTCTCCACCATACCACCGCACCCAGCGTCCCCCATTACCACCACACCCAGCGTCAACATCACCACCACAACCCAGCCCCACCATCACCACCACACCCAGCGTCACCCTTCACCACCACACCCAGCGTCCACATTACACCGCACCCTGCGTCCACCATCACCACCACACCCAGCGTCCACCATCACCACCACACCAGCGTCTACCATCACCACCACACCCAGCGTCCACCATCACCACCACACTCAGCGTCCACCATCACCACCACACCCAGCGTCTACCATCACCACAAACCCAGCATCCACCATCACCACCACACCCAGCGTCTACCATCACCACCACATCCAGCGTCCACAATCACCGCCACACCCTGCGTCTACATCACCACCACACCAGCTTCCACCATCACCACCACACCAGAGTCCACATCACCACCACACCCAGCGTCCACCATCACCACCACACTCAGCGTCCACCATCACCACACACCCAGCGTCCACCATCACCACCACACCCAGCGTCCACCATCACCACACACCCAGCGTCCACCATCACCCACACACCCAGCGTCCACCATCACCACCACACCCAGCGTCCACAATCACCACCACCCAGCGTCCACCATCACCCACCACACCCAGCGTCCACCATCACCACCACACCCAGCGTCTACCATCACACCCACACCAGCGTCCACCATCACCAACACCCAGCGTCCACCATCACCACCACACCCAGCGTCCACCATCACCACACACCCCAGCGTCCACCATCACCACCACACCCAGCGTCCACCATCACCACACACCAGCGTCCTCCATCACACCACACCAGCGTCCACCATCACCACCACACCAGCGTCCTACCATCACCACCACACCAGCGTTCCACCATCATCACCACACCCAGCGTCCACCATCACCATACACCCAGCGTCCACCATCACCACCACACCCAGCGTCCAATCATCACACACCCAGCGTCCAACACCACACCCAGGTCCACCACACACACCAGCGTCCACCATCACCACAGCCACGTCCACCATCACACCACACACAGCGTCCACCATCACCACCACACCAGCGTCCACCATCATCACCACACCCAGCGTCCACAATCACCACCACACCCAGCGTCCACCATCACACCACACACCAGCGTCCACTATCACCTCACACCAGCGTCCACATCACCACACACCTGCGTCCACATCACACCACACCAGCGTCCACCATCACACCACACCCAGCGTTCCACATCATCACCACCTCCACACCCACCAACACCAGCGTCTACCACACCACCACACCAGCGTCCACTATCACCACCACACCCAGGTCCAATCCCCACACCCAGTCCACCATCAACCACACCCAGCGTCCACCATCATACACACCCAGCGTTCACTATCACCACCACACCCAGCGTCCACCATCACCACCACACCACAGCGTCATATCAACCACACCCGCATCACATCACACCACACCAGCGTTCCACCATAACACACCCAGCGTCCACTATCACCACCACACCAGCGTCACCATCCCACCAACCCAGCGTCCACCATCACCACCACACCCAGCGTCCACCATCACCACACCCAGCTCACCTATCACCACCACACCCAGCGTCACCATCACCACCACACCCAGCGTCCACCATCACCACCACACCCAGCGTTCACCATCACCACTCACACCAGCGTCCACCATCCCACCACACCCAGCGTCCACCCCCACCCCGGTCCACATCACACACACCAGCGTCCACCATCACCACCACACCCAGCGTCCACCATCACACCACACTCAGCGTCCACATCACCACCACACCCAGCGTCCACATCACCACCACACCCAGCGTCCACCATCACCACCACACCCAGCGTCCACCATCCACCAACCCAGCTCACCATTACCACAACACACCAGCGTCCACTATCACCACCACACCCCAGCGTCCACCATCACCACCACACCCAGCGTCCACCATCACCACCACACTCAGCGTCCACCATCACCACCACACTCAGCGTCCACCAATCACTACCCACACCCAGCGTCCACCATCACACCACACTCAGCGTCCACCATCACCACCACACCCAGCGTCCACCATCACCACCACACCCGGCGTCTACATCACCACCACACCCAGTGTCCATCATCACACCACACCCAGCGTCCACCATCACCACCACACCCAGTGTCCACATCACCACCACACCCAGCGTCCACCATCACCACCACACCCAGCGTCCACCATCACCACCACACCCAGCGTCCAACATCACCACCACACCAGCGCCCACCATCACCACAACACCCAGCGTCCACCATTACAACCACACCCAGCGTCCACCATCACCACCACATCCAGCGTCCACCATCACCACCACACCCAGCGTCCACCATCACCACCACACTCAGCGTCCACCATCACCACCACACTAGCGTCCACCATCACCACCACACCCAGCGTCCACCATCACCACCACACCCAGTGTCCACCATCACCACCACACCCAGCGACCACCATCACCACCACACCCGTGTCCACCATCACCACCACACCCAGCGTCCACCATCACCACCACACTCAGCGCCACCATCACCACCACACCTAGCGTCCACCATCACCACCACACCCAGCGTCCACCATCACACCACACCCAGTGTCCACATCACCACCACACCCAGCGACCACCATCACCACCACAACCCAGTGTCCACCATCACCACCACACCAGCGTCCACCATCACCACCACACCCAGCGTCCCCATCACCACCACACCCAGCGTCCAACATCACCACCACACCCAGCGCCCACCATCACCACCACACCCAGCGTCCACCTTCACCACCACACCCAGCGTCCACCATTACAACCACACCCAGCGTCCACCATCACCACCACATCCAGCGTCCACCATCACCACCACACCCAGCGTCCACCATCACACCACACTCAGCGTCCACCATCACCACCACACCTAGCGTCCACCATCACCACCACACCCAGCGTCCACCATCACCACCACACCCAGTGTCCACCATCACCACCACACCCAGCGACCACCATCACCACCACACCCAGTGTCCACCATCACCACCACACCCAGCGTCCACCATCACCACCACACTCAGCGTCCACCATCACCACCACACCTAGCGTCCACCATCACCCACCACACCCAGCGTCCACCATCACCACCACACCCAGTGTCCACCATCACCACCACACCCAGCGACCACCATCACCACCACACCCAGTGTCCACCATCACCACCACACCCAGCGTCCACCATCACCACCACACCCAGCGTCCCCATCACCACCACACCCAGCGTCCAACATCACCACCACACCCAGCGCCCACCATCACCACCACACCCAGCGTCCACCTTCACCACCACACCCAGCGTCCACCATTACCACCGCACTCAGCGTCCACCATCACCACCACACCCAGCGTCCACCATCACCACCACACCCAGCGTTCTACCATCACCACCACACCCAGCGACCACCATCACCACCACACCCAGTGTCCACCATCACCACCACACCCAGCGTCCACCATCACCAAAACACCCAGCGTCCCCCATCACCACCACACCCAGCGTCCAACATCACCACCACACCCAGGCCCACCATCACCACCACACCCAGCGTCCACCTTCACCACCACACCCCAGCGTCCCACCATTACCACCGCACTCAGCGTCCACCTCACCACCACACCCAGCGTCCACCATCACCACCACACCAGCGTCTACCATCACCACCACACCCAGCGTCCACCATCACCCCACACCCAGCGTTCTACCATCACCACCACACCCAGCGTTCCACCATCACCACCACACCCAGCATCCCCCATCACCACCACACCCAGCGTCCAACATCACCACCACACCCAGCGCCCACCATCACCACCACACCCAGCGTCCACCTTCACCACCACACCCAGGCTCCACCATTACCACTGCACCAGCGTCCACCATCACCACCACACCCCAGCGTCCACCATCACTACCACACCCAGCGTCTACCATCACCACCACACCCAGCGTCCACCATCACCCACCACACCCAGCGTCACCACCACACCACACCCAGCGTCCACCATCACCACCACACCAGCGTCCACCATCACCACCACACCCAGCGTCTACCATCACCACAAAAACCCGCATCCACCATCACCACCACACTCAGCGTCTACCATCACCACCACACCCAGCGTCCACAATCACCGCCACACCCTGCGTCTACCATCACCCACACACCAGCTTCCACCATCACCACCACAACCAGCGTCTACCATCATCACCACACCCAGCGTCCACCATCACCACCACACCCAGCGTCCACCATCACAACCACACCCAGCTTCTACCATCACCACCAAACCCAGCGTCCACATCACCACCACACCCAGCGTCTACCATCACCACCACACCCAGCGTTCCACCATCACCACACCCAACGTCCGCTATCACCACCACACCCAGCGTCCACCATCACCACCACACCCAGCGTCCACCATCACCACACACCCAGCGTCCACCATCACCACCACACACAGCGTCCACCATCACCACCCCACAAAGCGTCGACCATCACCACCACACCCAGCGTCCACCATCACAACCACACAAAGCGTCCACCATCACCACCACACCCAGCGTCCACCATCATCACCACACCCAGCGTCCACCATCACCACCACACCCAGTGTCCACCATCACCACCACACCAAGCGTTCACCATCACACACCACACCCAGCGCCACCATCACCACCACACCCAGCGTCTACCATCACCACCCACACCCAGCGTCCACCATCACCACCACACCCAGCGTCTACCATCACCACCACACCCAGCGTCCACCATCACACCACACCCAGCGTCCCCCATCACCACCACACCCAGCGTCCACATCACCACCACACCAGCGCCCACCATCACCACCACACCCAGCGTCCACCTTCACCACCACACCCAGCGTCCACCATTACCACCGCACCAGCGTCCCCCATTACCACCACAACCCAGCGTCCAACATCACCACCACACCAGCGCCCACCATCACCACCACACCCAGCGTCCACCTTCACCACCACACCAGCGGTCCACCATTACCACCACACCCAGCGTCCACCATCACCACCACACCCAGCGTCCACCATCACCACCACACCCAGCGTCTACCATCACCACCACACCCAGCGTCCACCATCGCCACACACCCAGCGTCCACCATCACCACCACACCCAGCGTCTACATCACCACAAACCCAGCATCCACCATCACCACCACACCCAGCGTTCTACCATCACCACCACATCCAGCGTCCACAATCACCGCCACACCCTGCGTCTACCATCACACCACACCCAGCTTCCACCATCACCACCACACCCAGGTTACCATCACCACCACACCCAGCGTTCCACCATCACCACCACACCCAGCGTCCACCATCACAACCACACCCAGCTTCTACCATCACCACCAAACCCAGCGTCCACCATCACCACCACACCCAGCGTCTACCATCACCACCACACCCAGCGTCCCACCATCACCACCACACCCAGCGTCCACCATCACCACCACACCCAGCGTCTACCATCACCACCACACCCAGCGTCCACCTCACCACCACACCCAGCGTCTACCATCACCACCAAACCCAGCGTCCACCATTCACCACCACACCCAGCGTCTCCCATCCCCACCACGCCCAGCGTCCACCAATCACCACCACACCCAGCGTCCACCATCACCACCACACCCAGCATCCACCATTACCACCACAACCCACTTTCCACCATCACCACCACCCCCAGCGTCCACTATCACCAGATAAACAGTGTACAGCACTACATAAAAGGAATTTAAATAATAATAATAATAATAATAATAGTAAAAAAAATTAATAGTGAATGTGCAGTGTAGGCAAGTCCTGTCCATCTCACACTCCCACCCAACACCCAACCACCCACTCTACACCACCACCCACATACGCAAACTTTGTTCGTATAAATACATCTTGCAATTACTGGCACCAGCAAGAGAAAGGTAAAGGGAAATCAGTTTTCTTCCGTGGCTACAGAGTGTATAGGATACAGACAGAATTCAGCACAGCATTATCTGTGGGACATGTAAAAAAAACCCTTTGGGAAGGAAATCCAGATCATATGCAACTATGCTCTTCCAAACACCCATATCTCTTGTACTAGACTAAATACAGCCTCAAAAATGACCTCGAACTAGCAAGGTGCTTCGGGTTTGTGCAATAAAGATGTAGAACTTTGGCAGGTATCAGAAAGGTACTAAGGAGAGTAATAAATGATAAAAATAATCAAGAAAACAAGGATGACCTTTTTGGATAGTCTACCAAAAAATATATAAAACATGGGAGCAAGAGATAGTGTATCAAAAAATGCAGAATGTCCATACCACAACAGATGACTCGAAACTATCTAGTCACCCCCAGGTGCTAAGCCCGACCCATCCCCCAGTCATAGCACTAATACCCACAGTGCTGGTGCGGCCCAGGCTCCCCCAGTCATAGCACTAATACCCACAGTGCTGGACTGGCCCAGGCTCCCCCAGTCATAGCACTAATACCCACAGTGCTAGTGCTGGCCCAGGCCCAGCCGCTGGCCCAGGCCCAGGCACTGGCCCAGGCCCAGCCGCTGACCCAGACCCAGCCCCAGCCCCCAGCCCCAGTGCCGACCCAGACCCAGCCCTCAGCCTTCCTGCCAGCCCAGACTCCCTAGGACACTACCAAAACCACCACAAAAACAGTAAATATACAACCATCTAAAACCGTAAATATACAACCATCATTGCACAAGACCGTGGCCCACAGTACAGATGTTGGAGAGGAGTCTCCTCCTTCTTCCTCTACTGGGGAAAGTAGATGGAATCCAGGACGGGGTGGCCCTGGCTTGGATACTGAGGATTATAGTGCAGTCCCAGAACCTGCAGAAATTGAGAACACACCTCCCAACAAATTCTCAACCAAAGGTGAATTTGTGCAAAAATAATGCTTGGGGCATCTGTAAGCATGGAATAACAGGGGAAAAAATGGGACATGCAACTTTGACCATCCCAAAAAATGTAGCGACCTCCTGTCTAAAGGAGTGTGTCGTTCTTCTTTCTGTACTTTCTTTCACCCAAAAACGTGCCCCTCCTCGGTCCTCCAGAAGCAGTGTTACAACATTGAGTGCCCTGCATACCATCTAAAAGGGGCCAGGAGGCACAGACCCCACAAGACAAACAATAGTAGCTAAGACAACCCAAATCCAGTAATTTTTTAGTGGCAGAAACGAAAAAAGAAAATGGAAGGAAATAACAAAAAAAGTCCAAACCCCCTTGGAGCCTTGTTGGGCTGGAGGCGCAGCCAGTGGCCACCCATGGCCCCCAGAATTACAACTACTGATGCCAATAACAAAATCCCCCCAACAAAACACAGAAAACTACCACGTTCATATTTTGCTAATATACATGCCTTAAAGCCATCCACCAACAACAAAATAACCTTTTATCACATGGACTTCTAGAGGAAGTCTAATGTCAATTTTGCAGTCCTTCACAAGACTCACACAAAAGAACACATTTGAACAGTGAAATATGGAATAAGATTTACAACCTTTTTAGACATCGACAGAAAAAAATGCAAAAGGGTGTGTTGGCCTGTAGTACCAAAGTAGTCCCTTATCGTCACAGACAGTTGCGAACACCAACAAAATGATGTAGTTGAAGTACTATCAATAAATATCGAGAACCAAACCAAGTCATGTGGTTGATTCAAGCCACCAATGCAACCTCACAACATTCAAGGAACAGCTACTGAAAATTGATTACTGTTTGAAAACCCTTCCAGCTCAATCCCAAACATCTTTACGCATGTGATTTCAACTAAGTGCATACAAAAATGGAAGAATGTAGCCAAATAATGTTAAAGCTGGAAACAATCCCCGGAGTAGTCATATGATAGTAACACATACATGACTACTAAGTCTCTGCTGCAAAAACGACACACCTGTAAAGCCGACAATATTGAGCCAACAAGACTAGAAAACGCACTTGACCTTATCTTCTTCACAAGATAATGAGACCATGATAAAGACATAAGAATATCAAAAACAACTAATTCCGATCACACACTAATCGAAGTCCAACGACATGCATAAGGTCCTGATCAGCAGAAATGCAAAGTACCTGTAAGTGCCAGTCACAAAATACAACTTCAACAACAAGAACACAACTGGGACCAGTACACCATGTCCAAATCGAAACATGTTGAAGGAAACTTAAATATCCATGGATCCGAAACCATTGCCTTGAAGGATCAACTTCCTGGGTAGCCGAAGCATGTTTCTAGCATATTCCCCTAAGACAGAAGAAGAGCAGAGAACAGAGAGAAAAAACGCGCCCTCCGAAACAGAAGACGACGAAGCGTCACTGAGCTCCTCAGGATCACTAAATATCGATACAACGAAGAGGAGGCCTGACCATGAAGTGAAACTATCGAACTTATGCTAAATGACTCTTACAGTAAACCAAGCGAAGGCAGAGGAGCATAAAGGCTATATGAAATTGAACAAGAAATTCAAAATATTTCTTTCATATGCCAAAAAACAAGGCCAAAACCACATCTAGTAATCAGCCCTACTCAGACAGGATGGACTATACACAGATTACAACAAGGAAATGATGAAATATTAAATCCTAGTACGACTCTGGTTTTTAGTGAACACACCAATCTCGTCCAGATCGACACCCAAATGATTTCTTCATGAATTGACCTCAAAACTCCATAATATGTATGCCCAGATTTCCGACATTACCACTAACTCGCGATAGATTTCGAAAAGCCTTTGACAAAATGCCTATGCACACAGCCCGCGGCCCAACATCGTGGACTCTGTTTCATTAAGACTGGCAAGAAACCCTCTCTCGTGCCTATATTACACAATGGAGAGAGCTTGACCAGGTGAAACATTCAACAGTCGCGAAAACAACGGATATAGCGCCCACTCCATAAAGTGCACAAACATTAGCTAGAGAACTATTGACCATACCTCTGACGTCCCACATCATAAAAATCTTTGAAATAGAGCTAAAAGCAGGATTGCAATCACACCTGATTCCCCAAAATCTGCATCAATCCAGGGCAACATGGGTTCAGCAGTCGCATCCTGCCTCTCACGAACTACTGATCACTATACAGGCCTTGATCACTGGAAGAAAATCCTGAATCAGATTAAATACACTTACTTGCAAAGCATTTGACAAATGCGATCATGGCGTAAATATCCACATAAAAAACGTCCTAAATGGAATAACTGGGAAAGTGGGAGATGATCGTCAACTCCAATTAACAAATCGAACACAAAAGATATTGGTCAACAGAGTTTACAAATCAAGGCGCCATAATGAAGACTCTGTTCAAAAAAAAAGGCACAGTACTCACCCCCTTCATATTCCTCATCCTCATATCAGGACATAGACAATAATATACACCACACACCGTATCATCCCATTGCGGAGATACGAATCTGCAAGAGCTGTCATCGCCGAGACCGGTAACCTCCAAAAGATATAACAAGTTTTCCATGGGCAACTGTAAACAATAATGACGTTCAACTAGACAAATTCCAACTACTCTTCCTTATGGAAAACTGGTGGAGATAATAACTAGAAACATATATACTTCTGACATCCAGCCATACAATAAGCGAAACACCTAATGTAAGGAACCTAGGTAGTAGTAATGTCTGAGGACTCACTTTCAAGGATCACAAACATCCAGCGATAACACTGCAAAAAAATATAGATTGATAATGAGAACGTTCAAACGATTAGAAATGCAAGCCCATGATGATCCATTTCAAATCACTTTTCTCTTCTAGGCTGAATACTGGCTGTACATTAACATCTCCAGTCAAAGCAGGTGAAATCAGCAGATCTAAGAGTGTACAAATCCTTTACTGCACGTATAAGTTCTTGTCAAGCCACATTAACTACTGAAAGCTTGAAGCACTTGACTTGTACTCGTTGGAATGGCAGGAGAGAGAGATCTATCATAGCTCAACACTTGAATCTTGAAGGGAAAGGTCCCAAATCTTGCAGCACACAGAAAAATCACTTCCTACCGAAAGTAAAAGGACTGGCAGCGATGCAAAAAGCCCCCAATAAAAAGGTAGAGGCCCATTGACACTAAAGAAAACCACCATAAGTTCCGGGCCTGCCAAAACTGTTCAACAGCCTCCCACAAGCATTAGGGAATGCCAATAAACCCCTGGCTGCCCATCAAGAGAAGCTGGACACTACCTAAAGTCCAGTGCCGATCAGCCGGGCTGTGGCTCGTACGTTGTGACTGCGTTGCGGCAGCAGACCGCCTAGATGATCAGCCCTATCCATCGGGAGGCCTGTGTGGCATGCAAAAGTAACGTAACCTTTATTCCGCATGGACACACCTCCATTTAAAGGCGATCTCCCCCAACCACGAACCAGTTTTGCTAAGAGTTAGATGGGGGGCCCCGTCGTCAACTGGTACCGTTCTAGCCAATAAAAGATGGTTTTGGGCAATCGCAGAGGTAATTGGGTACCGCACTCGCGTCTGCCCGTCATTCCCATTCTGAGCTGGTTGAAGCACGGTCGCTATCTTGTGGCTTCTAGTTCAGCTAGCATACCGTGGATGGCACTATACGTAATCACTGTACAAGTGTACAATATTGCTGTTTCTAAAATTGGTGAAGAAATAATAAGTCTAAACGTGTTCTACACGTGTTTATTTGCTCCCATTTACAACCCGTAACAGGCCATTTGAATCCTGTTTAATATGGGCCTTGTCCGTGATTGACTGACTTAGAGAAACGGTGAGCTTAGGTGAAGCTCGTAGCAGGGAACATGTGCACTTGCTGTCTGCATGCTTTACGAATTTTGCGTGTCATGTTTTACTGTGTGGAGAATTTTTGCAGTCAGCTTTGCTTGTATGGCGATTCTGCAAGCCGAGTACTGTGCATAGCTAAGCATGTTTTCTGCAAATTAACGTGTACAGACTTGGATTCTGCAATCGACTGTCTTAGCGAATAACTTATGCCACCTAGACGAGTCCATACGTCTCGTGTAGCCATATACTTTGCATAACCTACTAAATTGTCCCTACACGTTCTGTTCGGCCAATTGTTCGTTTCCATTGGCATTACATACTTAACGCACTGCCACAGCTGCCAACTACGTTCACTGATTGCTGACACACTTATGGAAGAAAGGAATGGCACATCAGAAAACCCCCACCCCCTTCCCGTCCTCCCACTACGGGACTAGGGCAAAAACTACTATGTTCACGCAGGAGGAAGAGAGATACACTACGATCAAAATGGTCAGTGATAGTGCAGCTGGGTTGTCTCAATGTGAATCAGCGTCGTTGGCACTTGAGCTGGCAAAAATCAATCTTGAGCAAACTAGGGAACCCAGAAGAGCATTCGCAAATGGAAGAATTTGATAGAAAGAGAAAGGAGGCTTTTTCGCATTCTGTAAATGAAATTTTTTTTTTTTTTTAGTTTACAAAAGCAGTACATTTGTTTCCCCGCTCATATGATGCCGAACCAGCGCAATTTTCGAAAGCGTCGACAATCACTCGAGCTTGAGGTGGCCGGAACAGCAATGGCCATCGTTGGTTCATACAGCATTATTTAAGCACAAGAATTCACGTCAGTATTAAATGACGTTGAATATTCCTGATTATAAAGAAGTGAAACCACAGTGTTGGGTGCATAGAACGTGTATCCCATCCAAAATACCGCAAGAGTTTCAAATTGCAGAGCGAACTGCTTGTCAATCCCTATTCGACTTTGTGAACAGCATACCAAAGCTTTTACACTGTAAAAAGTCAAGTGCGTGTCTCTACCTTTGAGGAGCTGTGCAGCTATCTGATTGATAATCCTGCTGATCTGTGAACCAATTGTTCGAGTCTTTCTGCAGGATCTGACTTAACCACTGCATTGGAGGCAGCCAGGTTGGCTCAGATCCTTCCGAAACTAACCGCACCTTGTCCAGCGAGTCGCCGTCTCCTTTTTCAACAGCCGTGGCATCAGCAAGATGCGTCCAACACTGGGAAGAATATGTCCAGCCAGGGAGAACATCTACTCAGCCAACTAAGTCACCTGGTGAGACCACCTTTCACACATATGGTCCACCTGCGAGTGGCAACTACTCGATGTGCATCTCGACAACAGATATCCAGAGAGACACCAGACCAGAACTACACCATTTGCAACGTCAACAGGGAGTAAAGGCAAGCCTGTCGTCTGCTTCAGGTGCACAATAAAGTAGCGTCACATCAGGTCCAACTGCCCCCATATACCCCACCCATTGTAATCTCTAATATCCCATATATTTTCTGCCACCATGCATAAATTTATTACAGTTGCAAAAAATATTACCTGTTCTGACTGTAGGTTCTCTAAAGGATTCCCCATGAAAGACTCAGAGTTTTTACTGAACTAACATTACTGACTGTTTAGTTCGTGTCCGAACCCTAAATTATTAATTCTATCTCGCGGTGTTGGCCCATAACTCTGGCAACATCCCTGGGATTGTCTGAGAGAATGTTACCTATCCTGTGGACGACTCCGATCTCGAATACCACATTGTTTTGATTTATCGAGAAAACTGCCAGAAGCCTCGTAGATCACGTGAACATACCCGCGAGCAAGCCTTCCTATCACCCAGTTTCAGGATTGCCAGATTCTCTGTTTCCATGCCCGAGGGACTGCTGTGCCTTTCCGGAGAACAACGAAAGACCCCTTCTTTAAAATTCCTTTTGAGCAGCCATGGTAAATCCTCTTTGGTCCATCACGGTCAAGTATGAAGTTAAAAACGATATTTGATCTCACTGAGACTGGTAGAGATGTAGAGGGCCCAATTGTTTAACAGGTTAGTGTTCCAACAAAGATAGACCTTTATGGCCACAAAATCTAAATTAATAGCTCATAATACGTCATTAGAGGTCCACTTAGGATTACAAAAACCTTTTATAGAACACACAACAGAATTTAATTGGCCAAATTAAAAGAAAAGTGTAAAATCATATAGTGTTGCCGAAATGTCAGCAAGTTGAAAACTGGACATCCATTAAACCTGCAACCTCCCAACTATACTTGCAGATGAAACCTTTTGCAGATTTATTATATATGTGTAGGGTCACTACCTAGTCAATATCTGAATCGAGTATTTATTTACGATTAAGGATAAAATAACCAGGCGAGACCCATGAAGCAATTCCACATGCGTATATAATACTAAAGCTATTCTCAAAAGCTTTAAAAACAAAATTCATTTTTCTATCATTGACTATTTCCTAAAACTATTCAAATGGATCAAGGGTACTAACTTCACTTCCAAAGCATTAGGAAGTTATTCACTAGGTTAGGATAATCCACATCTTATCCACTGCCTAATCAGTCCTCAGTCCAAGCGCACCCTTGAAGATCCACCAGATCATGTATAATCATGATGAGAAGATTTTGCATGCACTCCCTACAGACTGGGATTAATCATCTACCTGTTGTTGCTGTTCTCAGTACGAGACACGGTTGCTAGGAGTCCCACAGTATAATCCTTTGACTGATCTTTGGTCACAATGTACTGTCCTCTTAGCGGTTCTCAAAGACGAAGATGGGAGAAGACGTTTAGTTCAAACACTCACAATCCGTCTTCAAGTTGCAGGTGCACTCAGTTAGCCAAGCTAACCTAAAGACGGCTCCAAGAAAAGATGAAACAGAGTTGACAGAAGTGCACAATTTCCGCTTCCTTCCATCCAGAGACAAATTTGTCAGAAACCTATACCTGGCCACACCTTGAAAGCTAGATTTACGGGACCTATGCAGATTGTAAGTAGATATCTGATGTAAATTATGTGGTAGCTCCATTGATAAGACCTCAAAATCTAAAACTTACCACATTAATCAGTTAAAGTACTTCCATACACCAGATAAAGTCCCAGTAATGACTCTGTCCTCTACCTCTGAGGACAACTCTGACTCTTTGCACTCTATCTCTGAAATTAATATTAAACTTTCAAATTCTGTCCTCCTCAAGGATCCTAGCCCTTTAATGGAGAGATTATCTGAAACGCAAGCAACAAATTTAACTGAGCTTCTACAGTCATATCCTAATATTTTTTCGATGTGCCGAAAAAATGTACGTTAGGTTACCATGATGTAGATGTGGGAAACTCTAAACCAATTAAACTCTCCCCCTACAGAGCTAATCCTGAAAAGCAAAGGCTACTTCAGCAGGAAGTAGAATTTCTGTTAAAGCATGGGTTTAGTGGAGGAGGAGTCCCAGGTCCATTTGGGGTTCACCGTGCATCCTTGTGAAGAAGGCTGATGGAGGGTTTCGTATGTGTACAGACTACCGTAAGGTGAACGAGGTCACAATTACAGATGCTTAACCCCTTCCCCCGTCGGGATGACGTAATTGACTTTGTGGGTAAGGCGACTTTTGTGTCCAAATTAGATCTCCTTAAAGGCTACTATCAGGTACCTTTGACAGATAAGGCGAAGGAAATCTCTGCCTTCGTAATTCCAGGAGACATTATCAATACACAGTTACACCCTTCGGAATGAAAAATTCCCCCTCTTCATTCCAGAAACTTATCCATCAGGCTATTAAAGGACTTGAAGGCACGGCAGCGTACCTAGATGATATTGTTGTGGTGTCGATACTGGATCAACACCTACTTAGACTTAAGGCTCTGTTTGAGACCTTTAAGAGTTCCCATTTAAAACAGTTAATTTATCTAAATCTTCCTTTGGCCAGGCCACTGTCACTTTTCTAGGCCATGAAGTAGGTAGTGGTAAAGTTGCACCTAAACTTGCTAAAGTTCTTTCTATTAAACATTATCCAGTTCCTCATGATAGGAAATCTCTTCAACGTTTCCTAGGCATGATAGGATTTTACAGAAAGATTCTGTAAGAATTTCTCAGATATTGTAGCCCCTCTTACCTCTCTTACCAGTCAAAAAGTTCCCTTTAATTGGACCTCAGACTGTAACACTGCTTTTAATAAAGCAAAAAGACTATTGTGTACTGCACCCATTTTCTTTCTCCAGACTTCTCCAAACCTTTTTTATTACAGGTTGATGCTTGTGAGTCTGGGGTTGGGCAGTACTATTACAAATCGGGAACAACGAGTTGCAGCCTGTAGCATACTTTTCAGCCAAGTTCCAGCCACATCAGAGGGCTTACTCTACCATTGAAAAAGAAGCCCTCGCGCTGGTACTGGCTTTGGAGCATTTCGATGTTTATGTGGGCCAGACATCGCAGGTGGTCACAGTCTACAGTGATCACAATCCACTAGTATATCTCCAAGCCATGAAGAACCACAACACAAGGCTTATGCGCTGGACGCTAAGGCTGCAACCATATAATCTGTCCATTAAATATATTGCCGGCAAAGAGAAATATGTTGGCAGACTCTTATCTAAGTATAATATTTATTTAGGTTAGGATGTTATTTGTGGTAACCCCTTTTCATGCTCTTTTTTTTATCCCCTGGTGTGGGTTTTTTTTTTAGTGAGGGGATGCGGGCTACCATCCGCCTGTATCTTGGACCTGTGCTAGCCTGTCTGACTGCTGTCTCACTCTAAGTTTAGGGTTTGGCTTTTGGTCACAAGAAAAGCTGAGCTCTATCTAAGAGTTGGATGGTGGAGAGAAAAGGCGGTCCCATTATTTTGTGCCATGGCGGCACGGCTACCACTGGGAGGTGGCAGCCTAATCCTGAGCCTTCTCGGGGTGGGGGTGTGGCATGCAAAGAGTACGTAACCTTTATTCGGCGCATGTACACACCCTCATTTACAGCTATCTCCCCCAACCAGCGAACCAGGTTGCTAAGAGTTGATGATGGGGCCCCGTCGTTCAAACTGGTGACCAGTTCTAGCCAATAAGAAGATGGTTTTGGCAATCGCAGAGGTTATGTGGGTACCGCTCTCCTGTCTGCCCTGGTCATTCCCATTCTAGAGCTGGTTGAAGCACGGTCTGCTATCTTGTGGCTTCTATTTCTGCTTTGCTTACCGTGGAGTGCACTATACTTATCACTGTACATAGTGTACATATTGCTGTTCTAAATTGGTGAAGGATAATATAAGTCTAAACTTTTTCTACTGTGTTTATTTGCTCCCATTACACACGGGGTAACAGGCCATTTGGAATCCTGGGTTGTAATACTGGTCATGGACCGGGCCGCGGAGGCGTTGATCCCCGGAATAACCTCCAGGTAACCCAGCGTCCACCATTACCACCACACCCATCGTCCACCATCACCACCACACCCAGCGTCCACCATCACCACCACACCCAGTTTCCACCATCACCACCACACCCAGCGTTCCACCATCACCACCACACCCAGTTTCCACCATCACCACCACAACCCAGTGTCCACCATCACCACCACACCCAGCGTCCACCATCACCACCACACCCAGCGTCTACCATCACCACCACACCCCAGCGTCCACCATCACCACACCACACAAAGCGTCGACCATCACCACCACACCCAGCGTCCACCATCACCACCACACAAAGCGTCCACCATCACCACCACACCCAGCGTCCACCATCATCACCACACCCAGCGTCCACCATCACCACCACACACCCAGTGTCCACCATCACCACCACACCCCCAGCGTTCACCATCACCACCACACCCAGCGTCTACCATCACCACCACACCGCAGTGTCTGCCATCACCACCCACCCAGCGTCTACCATCACCACCACACCCAGTGTCCACCATCACCACCACACCCATGTCCACCACCACCACCACACCCGGCGTCCACCATCACCACCACACCCAGCATATACCATCACCACCACACCCAGCGTTCACCATCACCACCACACCCAGCGTCTACCATCACCACCACACCCTGCGTCTACCATCACCACCACACCCAGCGTCTACCATCACCACCACACCCAGCGTCCACCATCACCACCACACCCAACGCCCACCATCACCACCACACACAGCGTCCACCATCATCACCACACCCAGCGTCTACCATCACCAACACACCCAGCGTCTGCCATCTGTACCACATTAAGCGTCCACCATCACCACCACACCCAGCGTCTACTATTACCACCACACCGCCCAGTGTCTACCATCACCACCACACCCATCGTCCACCATCACCACCACACCCAGCGTCTACCATCACCACCACACCCATCGTCCACCATCACAACCACACCCAGCGTCTACCATTACCACCGCACCCGGCGTCTACCATCACCACACACCCAGCGTCCACTATCACCACCACACCCAGAGTCTACCATCACCACCATACCCAACGTCTACCATTACCTCCACACCCAGCGTCCACCGTCACCACCACACCCACGTCTACCATCACCACCGCACCCAGCGTCTACCATCACAACCACACCCAGCGTCCATCATCAACACCACACCCAGCGTCTACGATCACCACCATACCCTGCGTCTACCATCACCACCACACCCAGCGTCCACCATCACCACCACACCCAACGTCCATCACAACCACACCCAGCGTCCACCATCACCACCAACACCCAGCGTCCACCAATCACCACCACACCCAGCGTCCTACGATCACCACCACACCCAGCGTCTACCATCACCAACCACACCCAGCGTCCACTATCACCACCACACCCAGCGTCTACCATCACCACAACACCCAGCGTCCACTATCATCACCACACCCAGCGTCTACCATCACCACCACACCCAGCGTCTACCATCACACCCATACCCATCGTCCACCATCACAACCACACCCAGCGTTGACCATCCCCACCACACCCAGCGTCTACCATCACCACCACACCCAGCGTCTACCATCACCACCACACCCATCGTCCACCATCACAACCACACCCAGCGTTGACCATCCCCAAAACACCCAGCGTCTACTATCACCACCACACCCAGCCTTCAACATCACCACCACACCCAGCGTCTGCCATCACCAAGATACTCAGCGTCCACCATCACCACCACGCCCAGCGTCCACCATCACCACCACACCCAGCGTCTACCATCACCACCACACCCAGCGTCCACCATCACCACCACACCCAGCGTCTACCATCACCACCACACCCAGCGTCTACCATCACCACCACGCCCAGCGTCTACGATCACCACCACGCCCAGCGTCTACCATCACCACCACACCCAGCGTCCACTATCACCACCATACCCAGCGTCCACCATCACCACCACACCCAGCGTCTACCATCACCACCACACCCAGCGTCCACTATCACCCTCACACCCAGCGTCTACGATCACCACTACGCCCTGCGTCTACCATCACCACCACACCCAGCGTCCACCATCACCACCACACCCAACGTCCACCATCACCACCACACCCAGCGTCCACCATCACCACCACACCCAGCGTCTACGATCACCACCACGCCCAGCGTCTACGATCACCACCACGCCCAGCGTCTACCATCACCACCACACCCAGCGTCCACTATCACCACCACACCCAGCGTCTACTATCACCACCACATCCAGCCTTCAACATCACCATCACACCCAGCGTCTACCATCACCAAGACACTCAGCGTCCACCATCACCACCACGCCCAGCGTCCACCGTCACCACCACACCCAGCGTCTACCATCACCACCACACCCAGCGTCTACCATCACCACCACACCCAGCGTCTACCATCACCACCACACCCAGCGTCTACGATCACCACCACGCCCAGCGTCTACCATCACCACCACACCCAGCGTCCACTATCACCACCACACCCAGCGTCTACTATCACCACCACACCAAGCCTTCAACATCACCACCTCACCCAGCGTCTACCATCACCAAGACACTCAGCGTCCACCATCACCACCACGCCCAGCGTGTACCATCACCACCACACCCAGCGTCCACTATCACCACCACACCCAGCGTCTACTGTCACCACCACACTCAGCGTCTACCATCACCACCACACCCAGCGTCTACCATCACCACCACACCCATCGTCCACCATCACAACCACACCCAGCGTTGACCATCTCCACTACACCCAGCGTCTACTATCACCACCACACCCAGCCTTCAACATCACCACCACACCCAGCGTCTACCATCACCAAGACACTCAGCGTCCACCATCGCCACCACACCCAGCGTCTACCATTACCACCACACCCAGCGTCTACCATCACCACCACACCCAGCGTCTACCATCACCACCGCACCCAGCGTCTACCATCACCACCACACCCAGCGTCCACCATCACCACCACACCCAGCGTCTACCATTACCACCGCATCCAGCGTCTACCATCACCACCACACCCAGCGACCACCATCACCACCACACCCAGCGTCAACCGTCACCACCACACCCAGCGTCTACCATTACCACCGCACCCAGCGTCTACCATCACCACCACACCCAGCGTCTACCGTCACCACCACACCCAGCGTCTACCATCACCAAGACACTCAGCGTCCACCATCACCACGACGCCCAGCGTCCACCATCACCACCACACCCAGCGTCTACCATCACCATCACACCCAGCGTCTACCATCACCACCACACCCAGCGTCCACCATCACCACCACACCCAGCGACTACCATCACCACCACACCCAGCGTCTACCATCACCACCACACCCAGCGTCCACTATCACCACCACACCCAGCGTCTACTATCACCACCACATCCAGCCTTCAACAACACCACCACACCCAGCGTCTACCATCACCAAGACACTCAGCGTCCACCATCACCACCACGCCCAGCGTCCACCATCACCACCACACCCAACTTCTACCATCACCACCACACCCAGCGTCCACCATCACCACAACACCCAGCGTCTACCATCACCACCACACCCAGCGTCCACTCTCACCACCACACCCAGCGTCTACTATCACCACCACACCCAGCTTTCAACATCACCACCTCACCCAGCGTCTACCATCACCAAGACACTCAGCGTCCACCATCACCACCACACCCAGCGTGTACCATCACCACCACACCCAACGTCTACTATCACCACCACACCAAGCCTTCAACATCACCACCACACCCAGCGTCTACGATCACCACCACGCCGAGAGTCTACCATCACCACCACACCCAGCGTCCACTCTCACCACCACACCCAGCGTCTACTATCACCACCACACCCAGCTTTCAACATCACCACCTCACCTGGCGTCTACCATCACCAAGACACTCAGCGTCCACCATCACCACCACACCAAGCGTGTACCATCACCACCACACCCAGCGTCCACTATCACCACCACACCCAGCGTCTACTATCACCACCACACTCAGCGTCTACCATCACCACCACACCCAGCGTCTACCATCATCACCACACCCATCGTCCGCCATTACAACCACAACCAGCGTCTACTATCACTACCACACCCAGCCTTCAACATCACCACCACACCCAGCGTCTACCATCACCAAGACACTCAGCGTCCACCATCACCACCACACCCAGCGTGTAGCATTACCACCACCACCCAGCGTCTACCATCACCACCACACCCTGCGTCTACCATTACCACCGCACCCAGCGTCTACCATCACCACCACACCCAGCGTCTATCGTCACCACCACACCCAGCGTCCACCATCATCACCACACCCAGCGTCCACCATCACCACTATCACCACCACACCCAGCGTCTATCATCACCACCACTACCATCACCATCACCACCACACCCAGCGTCTATATTACAACCCAGGAGTCCTAATGGCCTGTTATCCTGGGTGTAAAGGGAGCAAAATAAACACAGCAGAAAAACTTTGGATTTACATTATCCTTCACTAATTTAGAACAGAAGTATGTCCACTATATACACTATATATAACATTAGGTATTAGTGCACTCCACGGTAAGCAAGGCAGAATAAAACCCACTAGAGAGCAGACCGTGCTTAAACCAGCTCTAGAATGGGAATGACAAGTGCAGACAGGCGAGTGGTGCCCACATAACCTCTGTGATTGCCAAAACCATCTTCTCATTAGCTGGAACCTGGGTACTGATTGAACGACGGGGCCCCATCATCATCCCTTAGTCCCTGGTTCGCTGTTTGGGGGAGATAGCCTGTAAATGAGGGTCTGTACATGCGCCGAATAAAGGTTAGGTATTCTTTGCATGCCACAGTCTACCATTACCACCATCACCACCTCACCCAGCGTCTACCATCAACACCCCTGCCTCCACCACACTCATTCACTACCATCACTACCAGTACCACCTCCACCACTACCACTACCATCACCACCACTTCTACCGTCTACCATCACCACCACTGCCACCACCATTACCACCATTAAAACATTCATACTCATCTGCTACAATCATTACCACTACCACCACCATCACCTACACCAGCACCACCACATTCAACCACTACCATCGCCACCACCACGACATCCAGCTTCTACCATCACCACCGCACCCAGCGTCTACCATCACCACCACATCCAGTGTCCACCATCACCACCACACCCAGCGTCTCCCATCACCACCACATCCAGCGTCCACCATCACCACCACACCCAGCGTCCACCATCACCACTTAGCTCCGACTGACTTCCCAGACGAGGTCAAGCGTTTGTTGACTGTTAAACAAACATCGTAAAGCCATTGCCTTACCAGGTGAGAAGATGGGTATAACGAACTTATTGTCCCATCGTATCGCTCTTGAACCTGGTACTAGACCTATCCATACACCTGCGTACAGAATGCCTCATTCCCAAGTTGCTGTCGCAGAAGAATTGATCAATCAAATGCTTGATGATGGAGTTATTGCGCCTAGTAATTCACCCTGGAATGCGCCCTTGATCCTAGTACCTAAGAAGGATGGTACTTGGCGCCCAGTGATTGACTTTAGGAAGTTAAATGCGAAAACTATTCCAGATCGCTTCCCACTTCCTGTACTTGGTGATCTTTCACGTAACATCGGAGATAACAAAGTCTTTTCGACCCTGAAGTTGTTACAAGGGTTTTGGTAAGTCCGTCTTCACGAGGACAGCCAAGAGCTAACTGCATTCTTCACTCCTACAGGTCATTATCACTTCCTCCATATGGCCTTTGGGTTACGATCTTTCCCCTATCATATTCTCAAGGCTCATGACTAATATCTTTAGAGGTCTCATAGGTAATGCCCTTATGGTGTACCTAGATGACGTAATCGTCATGTCTGAAGACGTGGATACACACTTGAAAAGACTTGATGTAGTACTTGAAGAAGCCAATTTAGAGATCAAACTTTCTAAATGTCAATTTTTCAGATCAGAAATCAAGTTTCTTGGTCACGTAGTCACTCCTAGAGGGGTTACGACTGACCAAAGTAAAGTAACTGCAGTACTAAATTTTCCATCTCCCAAAACTGTTGATGCTGTAAGATCCTTTGTGGGCTTAGCAGGTTTTTATAGATCTTTCATTGCTAATTTTTCTTCCATAGCTGCTCCTCTGAGTTGCTTAAGAAAGATATCCCTTTCGTTTGGACCTTCCATCAAGAAAGAGCATTCCAAACTCTAAAAGAAAAGCTAACATCTGCTCCAATTTTGAAATTTCCAGACTCTTCTAATACCTTCTATCTGACAACTTATGCTAGTTCAATTGGCATAAGTGCCGTACTAGCTCAGAAGACTGATGGCAAGTACAACTCAGTTGCATTTGCTAGCCGAGTCCTTATGAAGTTTGAACGTAATGATACAGTAGCTGAGCAAGAAGGTTTAGCAATAGCATGGTCTTTAAAGCACTTCTGAGACATCATTTATCAGTACCTGTTCATGTCTTGACAGACCATGCTCCACTGATACCTTTATTCCAGAACAAACAACCTACTGGAAGGTTAGCCAGATGGACCTTGACTATCCAAGAGTTCAATCCCACCTTTGAACACTTACCTAACAAGTCAAATGTAGTTGCAGATGCTTTATAGGGACCCTCCATTTACTGCCGAGGATGTAAAGAATCCTCAACGAACAGATCCCATGTGGTCTGGTGTGATTCGATTCCTGCTCCAGGAAGATCTTATTCTGACTGTGAAGCCACCAGCACCCATCAGTGACTTTGTCATGAACCAAGAATTACTGTATTGAACAGCCGAGTTGGGTACTCCTAGCAAATGGGTATACCAGTTAGTAATTCCACAGTCACTAGTAAATGTAGCCTTACAGCTAGTTTACGATGTACCAGGTGTTGCGCACCCTGGTATGGATCGTTCAGTAAAACAAGCCAGACTGAAATACTTTTGTCCTCGTATGGCAACTGATATTTCTGAGTATGTTAAGAAATGTAGTGTCTACATGCAACATAAAGGTAATGTTAATGGTCCAAATCCAATCCAAGTGTATCCAACTGCTAGCGAACCGTGGGAAAGAGTTGCGCTTGATTTATTAACTAATTTCCAATGTTCCCTCCAGGGCAACAAACATCTGTGTGTTATGATAGACAATTTCACCAGATATTGTGAGTTAGTTCCTATTGCAGATAAGACTGCTGAGACAGCAGCTAAAGCATTTAAAGAACGCATCATCTGCAGGCATACCACCCCTAAGTCCCTAGTAACAGATAATGGAAGTGAATTCTGTAATGAGATTCTTGTGTACCGTGAGCAAGATCTCTAAATCCAAGATTTTTCCTCATCATCCTGTCAGCAATGGGTTAGCGGAACGAACCAATTAAAAAGTACTTGATGTCTTGAGAGCCACTATCAATACCAACAGTGAAACTTGGGATGAAGTTATACCTGATGTTCAGTGTTCCATATATTCTGCTTACAATGTTTCTATCGGTGACACTCCACATTATGCATTGTACGGTGATGATAAGCGTTTGCCTTATGAGTTGTTATATTCTAACCCAAAACCAAATTACAACCCTGATGATTTCACAGCAACTCGTACCAGCTTAGCTCGAAGTGTTTCTAGAGGAATCCGTGAAACACTTTTATAAATCAACAGCAAAATTTTAAACAAGAGTTGATAACACTCGAGCAAAGCCAATCGAAAATTACAGTAGGTTATGCTGACTAACTTTTAACAAAACGTCTGTAATGCCTAAGCTTGATCAAAAGTTTGTTGTCCTTATCGAGTAGTTGAACATATCACTGGCAATATGTATAAGGTTAGAAAATTAGTACGGTCATAAAAGAATAGCATTTAGATCAATGAAGTTAGTATGTGATGATAATGATGTTCCAACTCAGACTAATGTGGGCAGACTCTGACAATCCTCCTTTATCCTGTACCCTCACCTCTAATACTCATCAGACCGAAACAACTTGAATGCCGTTATTCCCTACATACACGACAGTATTGAGAAATCCGAAAGTATCATTTGTAACTACCAATTCAAATCGCCTCAAACATGGCATGAGTTAGCCAGTGCCCAAAAGAGTTTGATCCCCCAAGATACACCCATTCTGCATAGTCAATCTCACCCTAGCAGAGTTGGGGGTTAAATTAAATAACCTGTATAAGGGCGAATAATTACAGTATCAACTTATTAATAAATTTAATTTTTTGTTGTGTGTTCACGTTTTCCTCCGAATTCTGAATTTAACATCTAGACTTGAGTGCACCAAGTCTGCCTTTTCTGTTAAAAACTTTTTTCTTTGTACATATTTCCCTTCCTCAGAATCCGTAGATCACAAGAATATAGATCGATCGATCAATTTTTTTTATTACTTCTATTGTGTAATCCCAATGTTGAACCTCATTCTACGAGTTGTGGTGTAATATACCTTGTAACGTATTACAGTAAGTTATGCTTGCTTCCATTCCAATATTCTCCTTATGTATGTTATAATGTTCAATTGTCGTGTACTTTGACATTGTATAGAATCAGCCCAAGCCATATACCTGCCATCTCTAGTTTGTATTAGCTGTATGTCGGAACGACATACATTAGCATCTCTGAGCTCTCAGTAGTACCATTGTACCATACCAGTAACCAGTTACCAGTGTCAGTAGTGACTCACTACCAACTGTGTGATTCACTTGTTATTCACAGTTACGGCTGACCTTAGCATGTTTTGAAAGCCGTTCACCCCTAGGAACCATCTCATGAGTCAGTCTAAAGATAGGGAGTGGAGACGTAGGTCAGGCCTGCGCTTCCCATATATTCCATTATACTCCATTATTGCCTATGCGAGTATTCTTACCGAATCCACGTTACCGAACCCAACGGGACACGTCCACCATCACCACTACACCCAGCATCTACCATCACCACCACACCCAGCGTCTACCATCACAACCACACCCAGTGTCCACACCCAGTGTCCACACCCAGCGTCCACCATACCACCACACCCAGCATCTACCATCATCACCACACCCAGCATCCACCTCACCACCACACCCAGCATCCACCATCATCACCACACCCAGCATCCACCATCACCACCACACCCAGCGTCCACCATCACCACCACACCCAGCGTCCACCATCACCACCACACCCAGCATCCACCATCACCACCACACCCAGCATCCACCATCACCACCACACCCAGCGTCCACCATAACCCCACACCCAGCATCCACCATTATCACTACACCCAGCGTCCACTATCACCACCACACCCAGCGTCCACTATCACCACACCCAGCATCTACCATCACCACCACACCTAGCGTCTACCATCACTACCACACCCAACGTCCATCACCACCACCACACCCAGCATCTACCATCACCACCACACCCAGTATCTATGTTGCAACCCCTGAATGGGTTGCAATGATTATTATGTATATATAATTATTATCTTTTCATATAATTTTATACTGCTTATATTTGCGATAATAGCTAAATCGTGAATATATTGCTTTATAATATTATTTAACGTAGTTATGTTGTTAGGTAGGATAATACATATTATGTGCTCAGTTCAAGTCTTGATTGTCTAACTACTATAATTATCGCTCTTTGTTGAGAATTTGGCCTTACCTGCTGTGTTTATTATACTATATATAATGAACACTTAGCTGATAAATGACAGCAAATCGTCTACACAGCCGCCCCTGCAGACGACGTCTAGAAGCTGTCGAAACCATGACAACAGTGGGCTGTCAAGAGATACAATTTGTAAGTATAAATTACCCCTAGGGGGTGTTATGCCAGCATATTTCATTCGATGATGGCTGACGAAATACTTACTTGTTTGGACTCAAAAGTCCACACCTTACTGCCGATTATAGGTTGATTACAAACTCCTTGTGACTCAAGAATTGCGCAATCCCCCGATCTACAAGAAATTCGTAACATACCTTGCTCTTTGTAACGTGAGCTATGGTGTTCTCAACACCTTCGACAGATATCGGTGACTTGATAGAAGCCCGAAGTGTCCTTGGATGTCCACGTCTTCCATTGTCTAGTAAACGCACACTGGGACACTATGTTCCACAAAATTTGTCTTTTTTGTTC
>NC_069419.1:39414020-39490291 GCF_026875155.1 Cherax quadricarinatus
CAACGGGGGACAAGCACCTAAAGTCAGTTCCGGATCACCCGGGCTGTGGCTCGTATGTTGGTTTGCATGCAGCCAGCAGCAACAGCCTGGTTGATCAGGCTCTGATCCACCAGGAGGCCTGGTCTCAGACCGGGCCGCGGGGGCGTTGACCCCCGGAACTCTCTCCAGGTAAACTCCAGGCATCACCTCCAGCCTTACAGTTTGTGACTACATGGCCAGTATCAAGGGCAGTACCATTCAGCCCAGACTTTTTATGTTCCCATCTGTTGTAGAAAGCTTCCAGGTTTTCTATGAAAGCAGCTTTGATGTTATCCTCTTTTAATACCCTTGTGATTTTAGTCCACAGATTTATCTCATTTGGGCATACCCAAAAACACTTCCCTGTTTTAATACTGCTTGTAGCTAGTTCTTGGATATCTGCACAAGGGGCATGACACCAATTTCCACAAAAATAACAATTTATCCATGTGGAAGCCCGTTTGAATGATTGACTGCAGACTACACACAGCTTCATAATGATTTGAATGGTTGATTTACTGTAATTCTACTAGCAACCTCTTGAATACTCTATTAGTAACCTCCTTAAATGAAGCTCTAGCTATTTGTATTTCTATTTCTAACTGTACTTTTATATTGGACAGCTTACCGTGTACGTTCCTGAGTTATATTTATTGTTTGGGTTTAATAAGGGCGCCTACAACCCCATCCGTTTACAGTCTGCTTTATTGTCCAACGAATCCGTTTGAAACCAGTCAAGGGTTCAGACCAGTCAAGGGTTCGGACCAGTCGAGGGTTCGGACCAGTCGAGGGTTCGGAACCAGTCTGATCTGATCAGTGGGTCACTTATTTAAAACATACTGGTCGGTGATTTGGGCTAACACATGAAGGATCTACTTGAAATTATCTACCCGAGTAATATGTGATTTGATTGATACAAAAGTATAACTTGCGTGTTGAAGAACTGGTGATTGCTGGCAGCTCCTACAATGACGAACGGTCGAGCCTCAACCCTTGTTTATCAATCCCTGTTTCTAGCTTTTCTAGTTTTTTTTCGTCTGCACCACAATAAATGCTATATTATCACTATAGTTGACTGGTGGAAATTTTGGAGGAAGGACGCTTTTTCTGTAGTAATAATTGCTTCTCGTTGTGTATATTGCGACCGCTGGTAACTACAGGTTATATGAGATTCATAGTATACGTCTGGTATTTCAAGAAAAAAGAAACTAATGAAAGTCACTCCACTCCACTAAGTACCATTATAATACTGGTTAGTTGCTACTACAACACTGTATTCTGCTATTCACTGGTATCACTGGATTATATGCGTGTACACTAGCAGGCCAGGAAGATTATTTAAAACAGCTGACCTCTGTGGTAAGTTAGGCATAGGGTCCTGCGAGCCTCAGTAGGTAGACACTGTGCTTGTCTATAGAGGAACTTCAGTCTGGCATTCGCTTTCTTTACTACACTGTTCCCTATCAATTCTCCTGACATGCATGGGTCAAAGGGGATTCCCAGATATTTTACTGATGAAACCAAAGTGATGGGCTCCCCATTACACTGGACATTAAAATTATTTACCCTTCTCAGTTTATGTTTCGTGCCAAAGAGAATGACTTCAGTTTTCCCAAGGTGTAATGATAGTTTGTTGTCTACTAATCATTTGCTGCAGGACTCCATTTCCAGTGTTAATACATTAGATATATCTTGTGGGTCTTTACCTGACACTAACAGGTCACTGTCATCTGCATACAGTAGGAGTTTGCACTTGACACTGACATGCATGTCATTGATATAACATAAGAATAATAAGGGACCCAGAATACTACCTTGGGGAACTCCACATGCTATCGGCAGGGGTTTTGATTCCGTTTTGTTGATTTTGACAATTAGTCTCCTGTTGCTAAGGTAGGACTTAAACCAGTCTACAGAACCTATACCGATAGCTTTAAGTTTCTTACATAATGTATTGTGGTTGACAGTATCGAAGGCCTTTTGCAGGTCTAAGGTTACCATACCTATGAGGTTCCCCATTGACATTTCAATTCTTAGGTAATCCATCAGATTAATTAGGGAGGTGTCGGTTGAGTAAGATCTTCTAAAGCCCGATTGATATCTATGGAGAATGTTGTTGTCATTAAGGTACTTAACTACTTGACAGTACACCGCCCTCTCTAGAATTTTGGATATTATACTGAGTATACTAACAGGCCTATAGTTGCTTACATCAGACCTACTATTTACCAGATGTAGACCAAACGAAATGTAAACTTTGCCAGTTGGACTATTGTCACACCCTGCGTCATTATGTACTGGAGTGCGATAAAATTAATGAATTTAGAGACAACTAACTCAGAAATGTTCAAGAAATGGCAAAGTATTTTATCCACAGTGGTATATTGCAGACCATTCTGGAGAAATACCCTGACTGTGCTAGCTGTAAATAATGCATTACCACGTGTGTGTGTGTGTGTGTGTGTGTGTGTGTGTGTGTGTGTGTGTGTGTGTACTCACCTATTTGTACTCACCTATTTGTGGTTGCAGGGGTCGAGTCACAGCTCCTGGCCCCGCCTCTTCGCTGATTGCTACTAGGTCCTCTCTCTCCCTGCCCCATGAGCTCTATCATACCTCGCCTTAAAACTATGTATGGTTCCCGCCTCCACTACGTCACTTTCTAGGCTATTCCACGGCCTGACTACTCTATGACTGAAGAAATACTTCCTAACATCCCTTTGATTCATCTGAGTCTTCAACTTCCAATTGTGACCTCTTGTGTCTGTGTCCTTTCTCTGGAACATCCCGCCTTTGCCCACCTCGTCTATTCTGCGCAGTATTTTATATGTCGTTATCATGTCTCCCCTGACCCCTCCTGTCCTCCAGTGTCGTCAGGCCGATTTCCCTCAACCTTTCTTCGTAGGACAATCCCCGTAGCTCTGGGACTAGTCTTGTTGCAAACCTTTGCACTTTCTCTAATTTCTTGAAGTGCTTGACTAGGTGTGGATTCCAAACTGGTGCTGCATACTCCAGTATGGGCCTGACGTAAATGGTATACAGAGTCTTAAACGAATCCTTACTGAGGTATCGGAACGCTATCCGTAGGTTTGCCAGGCGCCCGTATGCTGCAGCAGTTATCTGATTGATGTGCGCCTCCGGAGATATGCTCGGTGTTATACTCACCCCCAGATCTTTTTCCTTGAATGAGGTTTGCAGTCTTTGGCCATCTAAACTATATTGTGTCTGCGGTCTTCTTTGCCCTTCCCCAATCTTCATGACTTTGCATTTGGCAGGGTTAAATTCAAGGAGCCAGTTGCTGGACCAGGCTTGTAGCCTGTCCAGGTCTCTTTGTAGTCCTGCCTGATCCTCGTCCGATTTGATTCTTCTCATTAACTTCGCATCATCTGCAAACAAGGACACTTCTGAGTCTATCCCTTCCGTTATGTCGTTCACATATACCAAGAAAAGAACAGGTCCTAGGACTGACCCCTGTGGAACCCCGCTTGTCACAGGCGCCCACTCTGACACCTCGTCGTGTACCATGACTCGTTGTTGCCTCCCTGTCATTTATTCTCTGATCCATTGCAGTGCCTTTCCTGTTATGTGTGCCCGATCCTCTAGCTTTTGCAGTAACCTCTTGTGAGGAACTGTGTCGAAGGCCTTCTTGCAGTCCAAAAATATGCAGTCGATCCACCCTCTCTCTCTTGTCTTACTTCTGTCACCTTGTCATAAAACTCTAGTAGGTTTGTGACACAGGATTTTCCTTCCCTGAAACCATGCTGGTTGTCAATTATACACTTGTTTCTTTCCAGGTGCTCCACCACTCTCCTCCTGATGATCTTCTCCATGACCTTGCATACTATACACGTTAGTGATACAGGTCTGTAGTTTAGTGCCTCATGTCTGTCTCCCTTTTTAAAAATTGGGACTACATTTGCCATTTTCCATACCTCAGGGAGTTGTCCAGTTTCAAATGATGTGTTGAAGATCTTTGTTAATGGCTCACACAATATTTCTGCTCCCTCTTTAAGTACCCATGGAGAGATGTCTGGTCCCACCGCCTTTGAGGTGTCAAGTTCGCATAGCAGCTTCTTCACCTCCTCATTGGTTATATGTACCTCATCCAGCACTTGCTGGTGTGCCCCCCTGTTCTGATTTCCTGGAGTCCTACTGGTTTCCACAGTAAATACCTCTTTAAATCTTGTGTTGAGCTCCTGACATACCTCTTGGTCTTATCTTGTGAATTCCCCATCACCCTTCCTCAGTCTGATTACCTGGTCCTTGACTGTTGTTTTCCTCCTGATGTGGCTGTACAACAGCTTCGGGTCAGTCTTTAATTTTGATGCTATGTCATTTTCATATTGTCTCTGAGCCTCCCTTCTTATCTGTGCATATTCGTTTCTGGCTCTTCGGCTAATTTCTTTATTTTCCTGAGTTCTCTGTCTTCTGTACCTTTTCCATTCTCTAGTACACCTAGTTTTTGCCTCCCTACACCTTTGGGTGAACCAAGGACTCGTTCTGTTCTTCCCATTATTTCTGTTTCCCTTGGGAACAAACCTCTCCTCTGCCTTCTTGCATTTTGTTGCCACATAGTCCATCATTTCTTGTACTGGTTTTCCTGTCAGTTCCCTCTCCCACTGAATGTCTTGAAGGAAGTTCCTCATGCCTGAGTAGTTCCCCCTTTTGTAGTTTGGTTTTTCCCACCCTATTCCTGCTACTCTCTCCACTTGGAGCTCAACTATGTAGTCGAAGCACAGAACCACATGATCACTAGCTCCCAGGGGCCTTTCATACATGATACTCTCGATGTCCGAACTACTCAAGGTGAATACAAGGTCCAGTCTTGCTGGTTCATCCTCTCCTCTCTCTCTGGTTGTGTCTCTAACATGTTGATGTATGAGGTTTTCCAGTACCACATCCATCATCTTGGCTCTCCATGTTTCGGGACCCCCATGGGGCTCCAGGTTTTTCCCAGTCAATCTCCTTGTAATTGAAATCACCCATAACTAGTAACTTTGCTCCTCCCATGTGTGCTCTCCTGGCCACCTCGGCTAGTGTGTCGATCATTGCTCTGTTGCTCTCATCATATTCTTCTCTTGGCCTCCTGCAGTTCTGTGGTGGGTTGTACATTACTGCAATTATCACCTTATGTCCCTCAGACTGGATTGTTCCTACTAAGTAGTCCCTTTCGCCCGTGCCATCCATTCCTTCCATTTCCTCAAAACCCCACTGGTTTTTAATGAGCAGTGCAACTCCTCCTCCCCATCTCCTCCCTCTTCTTTCCTGAGGATTTGATATCTGGATGGAAAGATTGAATCTGTTATTATTCTGGTGAGTTTTGTTTCTGTGAGTGCTATTATGTCTGGGGATGTCTCCTTGATTCTTTCGTGCCACTCCTCATACTTGTTTGTTATTCCATCTGCATTTGTATACCACACCTTCAACTTCTTTTCTAAGACTGTGGTCTGGGAGGTATATTGGGGTTGGGGAAGTGGGAGACCTGGTAAGGAACTAGTAAGTAAGTAAGTTTATTCAGGTATACACAAATACAGTTACATAGAATTATTATACATAGCAGCATATGTGTAGAGAACCTAGGATAACCCAAAAAACTATGGGTTGTTGCTGTAGGGGTGGAGTTTGTAATGTAGTGGGTGGGGGCATTGGATGTGGCATGGGTGTTTTGATTTAGAGTGTTTGGTTGCACTGGGGTTGACCTGGTTGGGAGGCTTCTATAGGAAGTTGTGAGGGAGGCTGTATTTGATCTTCTTCCTGGGTCTGGGATCTCCTGTCTGTCTTCTCCATCCCCTCTCTTTCCTCCTTTCGCCTTTGTACCATCTCTCTCAGTTTCTGCCTTTCTTCATGTGTTCTGTCACGGTCGAGATACACCTTCCTGTATGCCGGCATGTCCCTTAATCGTGCTTTCTCCTGCAGGATCCTGTTCCGAGTCACTTCTGCCTTGTGTGTGTGTGTGTGTGTGTGTGTGTGTGTGTGTGTGTGTGTGTGTGTGGTGTGTGTGTGTGTGTGTGTGTGTGTGTGTGTGTGTGGGTGGGTGGGTGTGCGTGCTTGTGTGTGTGTTTGTGTGTGTGTGTGTGTGGGTGGGTGGGTGGGTGGGTGGGTGTGCGTGCTTGTGTGTGTGTGTGTGTGTGTGTGGGTGGGTGTGCGTGCTTGTGTGTATGCATATATTAGTACGCTCGTGTGCATGTGTCCGTGCCTGCACCCTCGTGTGTGTATGTGTGTGCGCGCACGCTCGTGTGGGTGTATGACCCACTTAATATTTGTATTTATAACTCATTACAATTGTGACCAGGTGTGGACGTATCAGTGGCTCATTACTTTGTAATTTGTTAATGACTGTAACCATGTATAGGAGTGAGGTTGATTCATTACCTTTGTAACTTTCCATGATTGTGACCAGATCTACGTGGAGTTCATTACCTTTGTAACTAGTTCAGCTATCATAACTTTGGGGTCCAGTCCCTGGACCCATTATGTACCTCTGTAATCATTTGACTACCGCCCACAGGATGGGTATGGGGTACATAATAAAGATATTAAACTGAAAACTCTTGAAGATAGGAGTAACTCTGGCCTCCTTGAACCCCTCCGGTACGGTATTAGTGGTGATTGATAGATTTATTATGTGAGCAATAGGGATTGACAGTTCAGAAGCACCATCTTTTAGGCACTTAGAAGGAATGTTATCAGGGCCGGTGCTCTTAGCTTTGTTTAACCTGCTTAGTTCTTTTGGAATAGTCATGAGATACACTTACTAGTTGACAACTGTTTAGGGTTACCCCTTTACTGGTATAGTATGTTTGAAACTTATCAGAGTCTGAGTTAAAGGTATTTGATGCAGCTGGTAGTTTACTTACTAGTGTTGATGCAACAGATGTGAAGTAGGAATTAAAACAATTTGCCACCTTAGATGTTTCGTGGCATACTTCGTTATCGATAGTGAGTACTATGTTAGACCTATCTACTGGCTTATGGTTATACCCCAAATGTTTTAGTTGTTGCCAGAGCTTTCTGGGGTTATGCTTATACTCTTCAATTATTGAGCAATAGTGCTTTGCATTTGCTCCTTTTACAAGCCTTTGAACTCTGTTCCTCACCTTTGGAATTCATTTAGTGCTGCAATATCCTGTCTGTTTGTTTTAAATATTTTTAGCAGCTGGTCTCTGAATTTCATATTATCTAATATCTCGGTATTCATCCAGGGTTCAGTTCTTCATTTAATCCTAACCTCTTTAACTGGTGCAATATTATTAAGAATGGTAGTGAACATTGTTTTGAATTTTTCCCAGGCATCGTTTACGTCCGTGCAACTTGTTATCTCTGTCCAGTCACAATTGTGTAGCCTATTTACCAGTGTTTCTTTACTGTAGTTTCTAGTTGACCTCATTTTTATTGTCCTGTGTAGGCCTATCCTATCTCTAGTGATTTTCCTGGTGCAATAAATGATGAAATGATCACTAAGACCTGTAGTAATGACGCCTGACTGACTAATGTTCTCAGAGAGGTTACAAAGTATGTGGTCAATTAGGGTGGCTGAGAACTGTGTGATCTGGGTTGGTGTATTAATTAGTTGAGTGTAACTATTTAAATCTAGAATTTGCTTATACCTTTTGCATAGCCCGTTATTTTGCTGCTGAAAACAGATGAAGTCGCAATTGTTTTCAACTCCGGACAAGACTCTGGAAAAGTCTTCTAAGAACTGATCCTGGGTAGGAGGGCGGTAACTAGTTCCTACTAAGATGGGTTTGGTCTTAGGAAGCAGCACTTCAAACCATAGAATCTCCAGTTTATTGTTATTTAAATCAGGTCTTGGGTTGTAAGCTAAGTTATTTCTAATGTAGGCACATACTCCACCGCCCTTTCTGTTCCTATCTAAGCGTTTTATATTGTAACCTTCTATTTTGACCTCGTCGTCAGCACCGTATCATCCAACCAGGATTTAGAGTGGTTAACTGGCCCGCCCTAATTTTGTTAGCTAGAATCTCTGCCAATTTAGGAAGAAGTGATCTTGCGTTGACATGAATAAAGTGAAGGCCTGTTTTCATAAAACAATCATAATCATCAATATATGGCAATGGGTCATTTGTTTTTAAAATAGGTAAATCAATGTCATCACTGCTAAAGGGTAACTGTGCCAAAGTGCATTTGTTACACACAAAATGAATTCTGGCACCGTTGCTATAATTGTACATACATCCATCATGCACCCACCCCTTACACATTTTACATAAGGTGCCTTTTCTGTTTTTCATGCGTACTTTAGTACAGTGTATGTACCTGTTTGTTAGTGTTTGAGATAATAATGGCTGTATTGTCTCACATTGACCTATGTATGCATTACATATGGAATTAAGGTTATCATTCCTAGCTACTACTTAATCTTAATCTTAAAATAATAAATCCTAACTTTTTTTATATTTTATTTAAAAAAACACAGTATACAAGTATGGTATACATAATTGACTTAAAACACAGTATACATGTATGGTATACATAATAGATTTAAAGCAAAAACCGTGAAAACTTTATATAATAAAACAACAGTATATCATCGATACCATGCCCAACCTTTCTAGGGTAGGGTAGGTGCCTAAGCCCGAGCTTCTAGCTCATAAGACTGTCGTTCCCATTAGCCCCCTTGTGGCGGGGATGGCAGACCAGAGAGGCCTAGCTTGTGGCTAGGCCTGGGGATAGTTGGTCCCAAAGATGAGGAGGTACTTGTGCCTCCTCCCATGGGAGACTTAGGTCTCAGACACTCCCTAAAGAGGGAGCCAAGGCCGGGCCACCACTTGGAAAAGGCCCGGGCCGGGAGAATACCGGCTTATTTAAAAAAAAAACAACAAAAAAAAAACAACAGTATATAACTAAACAGAGGACTACCAGAACATACCTTAAGCACAAAATAACTATGTAAACAAAACCTGACAGTCTTATTCTTATTGTGTATGAACTTTTATATGCAAAACAATGTCATTATAGACTAATACATTGCATACTCAATGGTACTATGGCTTTATAAAAAATTTATATACAAAAACAAATCATATAAACTAATGCAATGCACAGTCAATGGTACCATGTTTATATAAAATAACTATGAAACCCACATGACTCTCGAAATTGAAACCTGGTGTTCTTTATTTTTGTTTTTGTATATATTGAAAATGGAATAAAAAATTGCAAAAAACCTCTAATAATTAGCATAAGACTTTTACAGTTCTAGCATGTATGATTACATATGAGGAAACACTAAGACACTTAATACCCCGACCAACCCCATATTTAGTTTCTCAAACTAATTATAAACCACATAAAGTATACCTTGCTTGTATACAGTGATATTAGTAAAGGTGCTTAAGTGAACATCAACTGACTATATGCACCATAAATGATAAAAAAAAAAAATACACGCGAAAGCGTGCTGCCCAAGGAACTTGAATGCCCAAAGATTACAAGTTAGTTTAATATGTTTATTATGTACCCTATACCCATCCTGTGGGCGGTAGTCACCACATACCCATCCTGTGGGCGGTAGTCACCACATACCCATCCTGTGGGCGGTAGTCACCACATACCCATCCTGTGGGCGGTAGTCACCACATACCCATCCTGTGGGCGGTAGTCACCACATACCCATCCTGTGGGTGGTAGTCACCACATACCCATCCTGTGGGCGGTAGTCACCACATACCCATCCTGTGGGCGGTAGTCACCACATACCCATCCTGGGGCAGTAGTCACCACATCCCCATCCTGTGGGCGGTAGTCACCACATACCCTTTCCTGTGGCGGTAGTCAAAAGATTACAGAGATACATAATTGGTCCAGGGACTGGACTCCAAAGTTTTGATGGCTGAGCAAGTTACAGAGGTAATGAATTCACAATTTACAAAGGTAATGAACTCACAATTTACAAAGGTAATGAACTCCAGGTAGGTCTAGTCACAATCATGACAAGTTACAAAGGTATTTACAGATTACAGAGGTACGTAATGGGTCCAGGGACTGGGCTCCCAAAGTTGTGATGGCTGAACTAGGTACAAAGGTAATGAACTCACAAGTTACAAAGGTAATGAATACTGTAAGAATGGTTACTTACGTTTATACATGGCTACAATATATATCCCCCTAGCGGCAGCGGCAGCGGCAACAGGAACCTTGTCCTCTATTTTTACTTCTACCTGAGGTTCCCAGCAGCCCAGTGATGACCTAATCAAGACCCGCATAACACTAACATGTGTGGATACCCAGAATGATATAAAGCAACTGCAGAAATCACCCAAAAGTTCACAAATTACCAACTAATAGGACTCGTTCTAGCAACTCCTACCCAGCTGCCACTGAAGTGATACTCCACAACATTCACCCAACACCCATCGCCTACTATTCACCCGAAGCCACAGCCAATGGACAAGGGTCAGAACAATAAAAGAAGACCCAGTAACCACCCCAGGACCCCTAACATCAAAGGTGAGAGCAGTAATAACACGAGGAAAACTTGTAGTACTGCCACCCAGGACACAACCCTTCACCCACGGCACCACCACAACACACGACAGACGACAACAAACATGGCCGCCACTACAGTCCAAGATAACTCCTTCCCAGTATTTGATGTCAAGATCACCGACCCAGAAATAGCTAAACTCCTTATGATTCAGAACCAAACGATCCCCAAACTAACTCTAGAAATGCGGGAACTAAAGGCTAGCAATGCAGATTACCTCAACAAGATCACTGCTTTTGAACAAAAAACTAGACACTCTGAACAACAAAGCAAAAACCCACACCCGGTCCCTAGACACCATCAACACTTTAAAAGACCAAGTCACCCTACTTACTACCAACATTACAGAGGAAAGATCAAGAGTGGACCAACAACTTGCCAATGTCAAAACCCAACTTCCAAGACCATAATGCCAACGCAGCTATCTGACGCTGTTGTAGTTAACCCGCAAACATCTCCCACTCACAGTCACCCAAGAGACCTGCATGGAGGACACCCTACAGCTTATCAAGGACCACCTTCGCCTTAACATAAGTAGTGATGACTTAAAGGATTGCAAATGATGGCTATCATGCAGGTAAAAAAACAGTGCTGTTAAATTTTTCCCAAAACTAGCTTACAAGAAACAACCAAACTAAAAAACATCTATTTCTATGAAAACTGATGTTTACGTCAATGAGTGCCTTACAAAACGAGACAAAATCTTCTTTATCGACTAAGAAAACTGCGCTATCCCCAAAAAAAATCCACCAGTGGCTTTGTGGGGGAGGGAAAAAAATAGCAGTTAGGAAACAGCCCACTGGAAAAGAGATACTTCATCCCCACAAAAACATGACCTTAAAACATTCCTAAGTGAGGCTGGATAACAGAATCAGAGTAAAGTGCAGTAATACCCATAGTCCCCCGTTAGTGTTATATTGTCATAAATTTGTGCCCCCTAAAATTCTAATACTCCAACTACTTTTAATTGTCATTGTTGTACTCAACGACCATTCTACCTCATAGTCTTAATTGTATTAAATATCTACAGAATCTATCCCCTTTTTTTTAAACTTACCACATCACTGTTCCATCTTTTTTTTTTTTATAAACTAACCATAACTTGTCTTCAATAATTCTACCTCACTTTAAAAAATACTCAATTGCCCAATTTTATTCTAAATCCCTATTATTGCCCAATTTTACTTTAAACTATATTGATCAAACTTATTGTAAACTTCTTTTATTGACCATTTTTATTCCATACGTTTTTAACCTAGTATTTTCAACTACAACTTTTATATCATCCTGTCTACCATCTTACTAGCATATTATAACCAAGTCATTGCCATTTTTATTTTTATCAATTCTTTTAATATTATTATTATTAAAGATTAGCCGGTATTCTCCCGGCCCGGGCCTTTTCCAAGTGGTGGCCCGGCCTTGGCTCCCTCTTTAGGGAGTGTCTGAGACCTAAGTCTCCCATGGGAGGAGGCACAAGTACCTCCTCATCTTTGGGACCAACTGTCCCCAGGCCTAGCCACAAGCTAGGCCTCTGGTCTGCCATCCCCGCCCCAAGGGGGTAAATGGGAATGACAGTCTTATGAGCTAAAGGCTCGGGCTCAGGCACCTACCCTACCCTAGAAGGGCTGGGCATGGTGTCGATCATCAATTCTTTTTTTTTTATTATTTTGCTACCTTAATTTGTGTATTTTATCCTGTCAATTTAAATCTAATTATACTCTAATTCTTGTAAACAACTTATATAAGACCTTAGTGCAATTACAATTGAGAGTCTTATTCCTTTATTATATTATTAGATTAATCACAGTTTTACTCTAGCTCATTCTAGCTCAATACATAGTCAATACCAAATTCACTATACTAGACCATAGTGCAATTACTAGTGAGAGACTGGTGCTATTTGTATTTGTATTTTTTATATTATAGACTAAAGTTGTTGTACTATAGCTCTTTCTAGCTCAATACATAGTCAATACCAAATTCACTATATTAGACCATAGTGCAATTACTAGTGAGAGACTAGTGCTATTTTTAATTTGTACTTTTATATTATTAGATTTAACCTATTGTACTTTAGCTCACTCTAGCTCAAAACATAGACTCCACAAAAGTCATTATTAGACCTTAGTGCAATTTCAAGTGAGAGTCTTGTTTTTATTTTTTAAATTTTTTATTTTTGTATTACTAGTTTATACCTAGTTGTACTTTAGTTCATTCCAGAACAACACCCCAGACAACATCAACTTCATTATGTGTAGTAGTGACTATACCCTACATGACCAAAATACTCTAGCTATATACTTGTCCAAACTTCCAACCACTACAGATATCAGTAGTAGAACTCAACACACAACTCAGGATTTTTAAATAAACCCTAATTTTAAACATGGAAGATGATTGATCACGTTGACCCTGATCTAAACCTCCAAATCTGACACCCAATCAAAACCTATTGGAAAGTAACTGCCTTTATTTTCACCGCATCACAAGCCCACTATCCTAAACAATGCTAAAAGTCAAACAGTACTTAACTACAACATCAGGTCCTTAAGCAAACACTATGATGACCTCCTAGCACTCCTTGAATCACTAAAGACACCCTTCTCCTGCATTATTTTTCTGAGACCTGGCTTAAGCAGGACACAATAGATATCTACCCTCTACCAGGATACCAGCAATTCACAACTGCAGAACAAACCAAGTTGGGGGTGGGATTGCAATCTATTACTCTAACCAATTATCTTGTCTTAGCACCACTTGCTTTAGTGATGAATATGGGGAATACATTTTTGCTAATTTTACTGTAAAAAACCTTAAGACGCCTATAACAATCGGTGCCATTTACCGGATACCTCACAAAAAAACATCCCAAATTTCAGTGAGAAATTAAAAGTCACTAATAACAAACAGACAAATGAATAAGCACCACCTTCTCTTAGCTGGAGACTTCAACATCAACCTTGGCTTACTAGATGATCAGCCTGTAACTGATTTCATCAACAATATGAACAACACACTTCTCATACCAACAATAACTAAACCAACCAGGGTCACTGAGACAAGTGCAACCATAATAGACCACAAAATGGACCAATATACTAGCCCCCCCTTAAATCAGGGATAATCACCCGATAGCACTACAGACCACTACCCTACCTTCCTCCTGACAAACATTAGTAAACCACCACTTGAATACAACAAAGTCTCATTTAGACTCCATGACGAGGCCTCAGTAAGGAAGTTTACAGCTGACCTAGAGACGTTGATTGGCCTTACAGAATTCTCCAAGGCAATGGTATTGATGACTGGACAGGGAAACTTTTTAACAAATTACTTAGACTATACAACAAACATTGTCCTATAAAAACAAAACAGATCACAAACAAACGGCTTGGTTGCCCATGGCTAACCAGCACCTTCTGAAATCCATTGACAAGAAACACCAATATGAAAAGCAAAAATAGACAGGGCTTAATACACAAAAATACTCTTAAAAAACTATTCATCAGCTCTCACCAAAGGAATAAAAAAAGCCAAACAAAATATACTACTCCAGTAGATTCACAGACACTAGAGGGGATATAAAAAAGACCTGGAAAACACTCTCTCAGGTTCTAGGGACCCACAAAACTGAGAAAAACCAAGAATTATTGTCCTAACTAAACCTAATGAAACACCACTACATCCCACTGACACAGCTAACAAGATAAACGACTTCTTCTCAAACATAGGATCTAATCTCACCAGTAAAATCCCACATACCAATGCCCCTGCCGGGGGGCTACCCAGATGGAAATTTCCCTAATTCCTTCTATCTTGCACCAACTGAGCCCACGGAAGTCATTGAGATCATAAAGTCACTTAAAAATAATTGGGGAATCTGTCTCATGTCCCACCATTACTGTACAAGCGAAACGGCCCATGTCCTTTGCATGCTATTTCATTACTTTTTAACAAGTCAATAGAGACTAGCACCTTCCCGAAAATACTCAAGATGGCAAGGGTTACACCAAAATAAAGGTGGTGACCCTACAGACTTAAACAACTATAGGCCAATATCTAACTTACCATTGCTATCCAAAATTTGAGAAAATCGTGCACAGGAGACTGTATTTATTTATAAAAGGCTCAAAACATACTCAACCCCTGCCAGTTTTGGGTTTAGGAAAATAAAGCACTAATGATGCAAACATAAAAAAGCTAGATCTGCTTTACACAGCATTGGAATAATAAGGAATATCCACTAGGAATTTTTAAATTTACCTAAGAAAAGCTTTTGACACAGTAGGGGCCACGACCATCCTACTCCACAAACTTGATCACTACGGTTTTAAGAGGCCAGCACTTTCTTATTTCAAATCTTACATTACTAATAGGTATCAGTACGTCACCATTAAAGACACAGCCTCAGCAACACGGCCCCCTTGATACTGGGTTCCGCAGGGAAGTGTCCTTGGTCCCCTGCTCTTCCTCATATACATCAATGACCTTCCAAACGTATCCCAACACCTGAAACCCTTTCTCTTTGCGATGACACGACTTATGTCATCTCTCACCCTAATTCTTGCCACCCTCAACCCATTGGAATGAGGAGCTGATTAAAATATCGACTTGGATGACAGCCAATAAACTTACGTTAACACTGACAAAACCTACTATATTATGTTTGGTAGCAGAGCAGGAGATGCACAAATTAACCCTTAAGATTGACAACACTCTAATTACCAGAAATAATGGGGGAAAATTCCTAGGGTTATACCTTTACAACAACCTGAATTTCGCACCCATATCCAGCATATAGCCAAAAAAGTATCCAAAATGGTTGGGATCCTCTCCAAGATACGATACTACGTGCCGCCCAAAATGCCCTTCTCACCTATACCACTCACTTATTTATCCATACCTCACCTTGCATTTGTGCTGGGGATCAAAAATGCAGCAACCACCTAAAGCCAATAATAACCAACAAAAAGCTGCCCTAAGAAAAAATCACTAAATCCCATCCCTGGCACACCCCCCCCCACTCTTCATAGATCTAAACTTGCTCCCAGTTCAGTACATCCACACTTACTACTGTGCAATCTTATCTACAGGCCTTAAACTCTAATATCAACCTTGACCTAAAACGCTTTCTTGATAGTTGTGACAGAACCCACAGGCATAACACCAGACACAAAATCTCTACGACATTTCCCCGTGTCCGACTAAAAACCCTTTACAAAAAATTCAATGTATGTCAAAGGCCCTAAAATCTGGAATACCCTACCTGAGAACTCTAGAACTGCAGACACATTCATCACCTTCAAAACTACCATTAGAAAACATCTTATCTCCCTGATACACCCCGTCAACTAACTACACGAATACCACCTGGGGGTTCACACTTACACTCACTCACTCATTTGACCATAAACGGAAATATTAATCTCAGTCTTAAAATAATGAATCCTGTGATTACTCCAATACTGAAACTATGTACTGTGCCAAAACAAAAGCATTCACATTGCTAAACTCACAAACTAGTATTTAGTCACTTAGCCATAATACCAACTTACCTCATAATTTGTAATATTTTACAATTAAGAATAAAACTAAGTATGCCCGAAATGCCTAGCCATGCTAAGCGTTCTAGTGGTACACTCTGTAATCACAATTTTACTACATGTAAACCAAACAATAACCAAATTTCTGTAAACTCAGCATTGTAATCCTTATAGAGAATAAACTTTGAATTTGAATTTGAATTTGAATCATGAACAAATTTTAGAGTAATGAGCAATTCCACACCCGGTCACAACTGTAGTGAGTTATTGGTGCAAATAATGATTGTTGAGTCACACACACACACACAAGAGAGAGAGGGGTGGGTTGATTGCATCTTCTTGGACTGCAAGAAGGCCTTTGACACAGTTCGTCACAAGAGATTAGTGCAGAAGCTAGAGCATCAGGCGCATATAACAGGAAGGGCACTGCAATGGATCAGAGAATACCTGACAGGGAGGCAACAACGAGTCATGGTACGTAATGATGTATCACAGTGGGCACCTGTGACGAGCGGGGTCCCACAGGGGTCGGTCCTAGGACCAGTGCTATTTTTGGTATATGTGAACGACATGACGGAAGGGTTAGACTCAGAAGTGTCCCTGTTTGCAGATGATGTGAAGTTAATGAGGAGAATTAAATCTGATGAGGACCAGGCAGGACTTCAAAGAGACCTGGACAGACTGGACACCTGGTCCAGCAAATGGCTTTTTCGAATTTAATCCTGCCAAATGCAAAGTCATGAAGATAGGGGAAGGGCACAGAAGACCACAGACAGAGTATAGGCTAGGTGGCCAAAGACTGCAAAACCCCACTCAAGGAGAAAGATCTTGGGGTGAGTATAACACCGAGCATGTCTCCGGAAGCACACATCAATCAGATAACTGCTGCAGCATATGGGCGCCTGGCAAACCTGAGAACAGCATTCCGATACCTTAGTAAGGAATCATTCAAGACACTGTACACCGTGTATGTCAGGCCCATACTGGAGTATGCAGCACCTGTTTGGAACCCGCACTTGATAAGCACGTCAAGAAACTAGAGAAAGTACAAAGGTTTGCAACAAGGTTAGTTCCAGAGCTAAGGGGAAATGTCCTATGAAGAAAGATTAAGGGAAATCGGCCTGACGACACTGGAGGACAGAGGGTCAGGGGAGACATGATAACGACATATAAAATACTGCGTGGAATAGACAAGGTGGACAAAGACAGGAGTTCCAGGGATGGGACACAGAAACAAGAGGCCACAATTGGAAGTTGAAGACACAAATGAGTCAGAGAGATAGTAGGAAGTATTTCTTCAGTCATAGAGTTGTAAGGCAGTGGAATAGCCTAGAAAATGACGTAGTGGAGGCAGGAACCATACACAGTTTTAAGACGAGGTTTGATAAAGCTCATGGAGCGGGGAGAGAGAGGGCCTAGTAGCAACCGGTGAAGAGGCGGGGCCAGGAGCTAGGACTCGACCCCTGCAACCACAAATAGGTGAGTACAAATAGGTGAGTACACACACAGATTACAATATAGGACATTATACATCTCAACCCCCCCCCTCACAGCGGTGACCGCTAAACAACCCCCCCCCCACAGCGGTGACGCTAAACAACCCCCCCTCACAGCGGTGACCGCTAAACAACCCCCCCTCACAGCGGTGACCGCTAAACAACCCCCCCCTCACAGCGGTGACCGCTAAACAACCCCCCTCACAGCGGTGACCGCTAAACAACCCCCCCCTCACAGCGGTGACCGCTAAACAACCCCCCCCTCACAGCGGTGACCGCTAAACAACCCCCCCCCCTCACAGCGGTGACCGCTAAACAACCCCCCCTCACAGCGGTGACCGCTAAACAACCCCCCCTCACAGCGGTGACCGCTAAACAACCCCCCCTCACAGCGGTGACCGCTAAACAACCCCCCCCTCACAGCGGTGACCGCTAAACAACCCCCCCCTCACAGCGGTGACCGCTAAACAACCCCCCCTCACAGCGGTGACCGCTAAACAACCCCCCCCTCACAGCGGTGACCGCTAAACAACCCCCCCTCACAGCGGTGACTGCTAAACAACCCCCCCCTCACAGCGGTGACCGCTAAACAACCCCCCCTCACAGCGGTGACCGCTAAACAACCCCCCCCTCACAGCGGTGACCGCTAAACAACCCCCCTCACAGCGGTGACCGCTAAACAACCCCCCCCTCACAGCGGTGACCGCTAAACAACCCCCCTCACAGCGGTGACCGCTAAACAACCCCCCCCTCACAGCGGTGACCGCTAAACAACCCCCCTCACAGCGGTGACCGCTAAACAACCCCCCCCTCACAGCGGTGACCGCTAACAACCCCCCCCCCTCACAGCGGTGACCGCTAAACAACCCCCCCCTCACAGCGGTGACCGCTAAACAACCCCCCCTCACAGCGGTGACCGCTAAACAACCCCCCCTCACAGCGGTGACCGCTAAACAACCCCCCTCACAGCGGTGACCGCTAAACAACCCCCCCTCACAGCGGTGACCGCTAAAACAACCCCCCCTCACAGCGGTGACCGCTAAACAACCCCCCCCTCACAGCGGTGACCGCTAAACAACCCCCCCCCTCACAGCGGTGACCGCTAAACAACCCCCCCCCCTCACAGCGGTGACCGCTACTACATATACAAAAACAATCTTAGGCAAATGACACTTTTTGCCCTTCATCAAAAGTTTACAATCATCACCAAAAGGTCTGCTCATGACCATTACCCTTAAAGGCCAGTATAACGTTGTACTTTTAGCGGTTATATCAGCGTGGCATCCGCTTACAAATGATTAAACTAAACCTAACGGGAATCCCAGGAAAGACCCAACATACTTCACCAAGCCCCGGCCACAGTCGGGAACCGGTTCAGTCTTGCAGAGGCTGGAACATATACTGAAATATTGCTTTTTATCTGTATTATCAAGATGCATGACCATTTTAGGATTAATCCAAGATCTCAGTTTCACACAACGCCACAACCATAACTACACAGACGCACAGAACCATTCATAATACATACACGTCCTTCCCTGAAACCCGCCCTCTACCCTGAAGTCCCGAACATACCGTTTGGTGCTACCACAGGGGGTGAGTTAGTCAGTGCTTGGGGTGCTGCATCTAGCTATGACAATCTTCCCAGTACCACACAGGCAAAATTAAATGACAAATATGATGCAAGGGAGAGACTTGTTTGCTTTATGCTCAGCAAGGCAGATGATTGCAACATTCCTTTCACTAATTATGAACTTGATGCAGCACTAACTAAGGGCAACTCCACGTCGCCTGGTGAGGATGGTATTACTTACAACATACTCAGATTGCTGTGTCGAGTACCAGGTAATCCATTACTTGAATTATATAACATGAGCTATGTAACTGGGGAGCTCCCTCAATCTTGGACCAAAAGCCTCATCATTCCAATTCCTAAGCCCAATCAACAAAATGCATTTCGCCCAATATCTCTTACTAGCTGCTTGTGTAAAACATTTGAGAGAATGATTCTTAATCGTCTCATGTACAGAATCAAACAATTTTTGTCTCCCCGGTTACATGGTTCCATGCATGGAAGAAGAGTGCATCATTGCATAGCCACCTTTCTCACCCTGCACACTGACAGCTCATACACTACCTTCCTTGACCTTAAATCCGCTTTCGATGTAGCCAACCGACATGTAATCATTAGTGAACTTGCCAGAATGGATGTTGGAGGATGGCTTCTCCGCTGGATTAAAGGTTGCCTGTCCAACAGAAAATCGTCTGTGTTGTTCCAGGGACATAGAAGTGTAACTAAAGACTTTGAATTAGGAACCCCACAGGGAGGTGTGCTCAGTCCCACACTGCTCAATATTCTAATTAATGCATTACTTAATGTTATGCCTAGTCAGCCCCATCATTATGTGATTAGTTTTGCTGATGATATAATGATTCACACCACCGGATTCTCCAACACCCAAAACATTCTTAATCATGTACTAGCCTCGTGTCAGGACCTGGGGTTGATAATCTCTACTGATGAAACAAAGATACTCAATAGGCGTCCTCCTCGACAGAGAGGCACAGTTCGTCAGATCCAATTGCATGATGGGTCTCTTCTAGAATATGTAAGCAGATACAGGTATCTAGGCTTTGAGGTTCCACTACTTGGACCTGTTGTAACAAGACTTTGTCGCCAATACAAAGAACTACTAAAGCACTTAGAGTTGTGGCAGGTTTCACCCCAGGTATGGTGCTAATGTTAAAATTGTGAAAATGATGTATCTTGCTTATATTAGATCATTGGTTGATTATGCTGCGCCACTACTTGCTCTTGTGCCTGACTGGAAGCTTGGAGGGCTGGAAAAACTGCAGAACGAAGCAATGAGGATCATTTTAGGATGCCCTCGTACTGCCAAAATTTTAAATATGCAAAAAGAACTTGATATTCCAAGCATCAGAGATCGTGTTACTGAAAGAAATTTCCTAATTGGGTTAATATGCTCAGGCAAGCTCATTCAAACCCCTGCACAGAAGCCCTCCAAATTTCCTCAGCACTGGTGAACACTCCTCCAGATGGATCGAAAAAACTGGAACCGACCTCCGCATGAATCAGATACATGATTCTATGTCAAGTAAGCAACAGCGGCACTTCTCCGCTCCATGGAATATTACCCCATTCCAAACTACCATTCCTCCATTTCTCCCCAAACTACTTCTTAAATCACAACCAAAACTTCGCCTTGAAGCCAAACATGAGGCCTTAAGCTGTATTGATAACTTAGTCACACAGCACACACTCTCGCAAATTATTTACGCTGATGGTTCTGTTCACCAATCCACTGGTGCAGCTGGTAGTGCTGCTGTTGTCGTACAGAGTGATGGCTCTCTTAAAGAAATTGGAGCACGCATCAATAATTGGGCCTCTACCCTTCAGACAGAACTGTTTGCCATACTCCTTGCACTGAAATGCATCTATGTATCAAAGATTGACAGTTTAGTTGTAACTGATTCTCTGTCATCCATAAATGCTCTCAACTCACTAAGCATAAATTGTGGCATGCTTGTGTCAGAAGCCAGACACAGGTATGGTAGGATTGTGGACAGTGGAGTCAGAGTGCACATGCTGTGGATTCCATATCACATTGGTCTTCAGATGCATGATAGAACTGATAAATTGGCTAAGCTGTATGCTTTCAAAGTGGGAGTAGATTACAATCTTGGCTTGTCAGGTAGTAGTTTGAGAACAATAATACGAAAAGAACTTCAACTGAATTTTATGGACTTAAGGCTCAGGGAGATTGACACCAGTGAGTCCATCTATCATCATTCTATCATGCAGGAGGAGCCACATGTCTATGGTGCATCCAACAAAATAAGCAGACTCTTGGATGTCACTACTGCCCGGCTCCGGCTGGGTTACAAGTATCTTTGGCAGGTTAAATCACCACCACCACCAGATGTAGACCAAACGAAATGTAAACTTTGCCAGTTGGACTTATTGTCAAACCATGCGTCATTATGTACTGGAGTGTGATAAATTAATGTATTTAGAACAACTCACTCAGAAATTGTTCAAGTAATGGCAAAGTATTTTTTATCCACAGTGGTATATTGCAGACCATTCTGGAGAATTACCCTGGACTTTGCTGCTGTAAATAAAGCAATACCACATGTGTGCATGTGGTTAGTTATATTTAGTCCTAGGACACCATGCCGATTAGACTCTAGGCATGTTGTATAGTGTACGTGTGTGAGTGTGTGTGGTGTGTGTGTGTATTACCATTTTGGCCTAGGCACATGTCGATAGGACACTAGGCTGTAGGTATAGCGGTGTGTGTGTGGTTGTGTGTTTTGAGTCTCTATGTACCGCGGATTCAATCCGGCCGGGGGTATGGTTGTTTGCATCGTGTCATTATGATTTCTTTTAAGTCATGTTGACTGCAGTGAAGGGACTCTTGGAAGCTAGAGTTCGTCACGGCCACACTAGCTGGAGATTCGTCTGTAAAAACTTGCATTGTGGTCACAGAGGTGCCTGTGCTAACTTTCTATGGTGTAGAAATTACCTATTTGGATGAATCTATTGTGGCTAGCTGGTCTAGTGGCTAACGCGACGGGCTGGAGTTTTGAGCTCTATGACCGGGGGGTTCAATCCCGGCCGGGGGTATGGTTTACCATTTTGTCCTAGGCACATGTCGATTAGACACTAGGCCTGTAGTATATGCGCGCGCGCGCGTGTGTGTGTGTGTGTGTGTGTGTGTGTGTGTGTGTGTGTGTGTTGTGTGTGTGTGGGGTGGTTTACTCACCTATTTGTGGTTACGGGGGTCGATTCTAGTTCCTGGCCCTGCCTCTTCACTGATTGCTACTAGGTCCTCTCTCTCCCTCCTCCATGAGCTTTATCATCCCTCGCCTTAAAACTATGTATGGTTCCCGCCTCACTACTTCACTTTCTAGGCTATTCCACGGCTTGACTACTCTATGACTGAAGAAATACTTCCTAACATCCCTTTGATTCATCTGAGTCTTCAACTTCCATTGTGACCTCTTGTGTCTGTGTCCCATCTCTGGAACATCCCATCTTTGTCCACTCGTCCATTCCACGCAGTATTTTTTTATGCCGTTATCATGTCTCCCCGACCCTCCTGGCCTCCAGTGTCGTCAGGCCGATTTCCCTCAACCTTTCTTCGTTGTGTGTGTGTGTGTGTGGTGTGTGTGTGTGTGTACTCACATAATTGTACCACCTAATTGTGGTTGCAGGGGGCGAGACTCAGCTCCTGGCCCCGCCTCTTCACTGATCGCTACTGGATCCTCTCTCTCTCTTCTTCCTGAGCTTTGTCATACCTCTTCTTAAAACTATGTAAAGGTTCCTGCTCCACTACTTCACTTGCTAGGTTTTTTCCACTTGCTGACAACTCTATGACTGAAAAAAATACTTCCTAACGTCCCTGTGACTCGTCTGAGTCTTCACTTCCAGTTGTGACCCCCTTTTTCCCTGTGTCCCCTCTCTGGAACATCCTATCTCGTCCACCTTGTCCCTTTTTTTCCCCCAGTATCTTGTATGTCGTTATCATGTCTCCCCTGACCCTTCTGTCCTCCAATGTCGTCAGTCCGATTTCCCTTAACCTTTCTCGTACGACATTCCCTTGAGTCTGGGACTAGCCTTGTTGCAAACCTTTGTACTTTCTCTAACTTCTTGACGTGCTTGACCAGGTGTTGGGTTCCAGACTGGTGCTGCATACTCCAGTATGGGCCTAACATACACAGTGTACAGTGTCTTGAACGATTCCTTATTAAGGTATCAGAACGCTATTCTCAGGTTTGCCAGGCGCCCGTATGCTGCAGCGGTTATTTGGTTGATGTGTGCCTCCGGTGATGTGCTCGGTGTTATGGTCACCCCAAGGTCTTTCTCCCTGAGGAGGTCTGTAGTCTTTGTCCACCTAGCCTATACTCTGTCTGCGGTCTTCTTTGCCTCCCCAATTTTCATGACTTTGCATTTGGTGTGTTTTGTGTGTGTGTGTGTACTCACCTAGTTGTACTCACCTAGTTGAGGTTGCAGGGTCGAGTCCAAAACTCCTGGCCCCGCCTCTTCACTGGTCGCTACTAGGTCACTCTCCCGAACCCTGAGCTTTATCGTACCTCTGCTTTAAAACTATGTATGGATCCTGCTCCCCTACATCGCTTCCCAAACTATTCCACCTTCCTGACTACTCTGTGTGTGTGTGTGTGTGTGTGTGTGTGTGTGTGTGTGTAAAACTCACCTAGTTTGTACTCACCTATTTGTGGTTGCAGGGGTTCGAGTCACAGCTCCTGGCCCCGCCTCTTCGCTGATTGCTACTAGGTCCTCTCTCTCCCCCGCCCCATGAGCTCTATCATACCTCGCCTTAAAACTATGTATGGTTCCTGCCTCCACAAAATCACTTTCTAGGCTATTCCATTGGCCCTGACTAACTCTATGACTGAAGAAATACTTCCTAACATCCCTTTGATTCATCTGAGTCTTTTAACTTCCAATTGTGACCTCTTGTGTCTGTGTCCCATCTCTGGAACATCCCCGTCTTTGTCCACCTGTCTATTCCGTGCAGTATTTTATATGTCGTTATCATGTCTCCCTGACCCTCCTGTCCTCCCCGTGTCGGGCAGGCCCCATTTCCCTCAAACCCTTTTTTCATAGGACAATCCCATAGCTCTGGGACTAGTCTTGTTGCAAACCTTTGCACTTTCTCTAATTTCTTGACGTGCTTGACTAGGTGTGGATTCCAAACTGGTGCTTTCATACTCCAGTATGGCCTGACGTAGATGGTATACAGAGTCTTAAACGAATCCTTACTGAGGTATCGGAACGCTATCCGTAGGTTTGCCAGGCGGCCCCTATGCTGCAGCGTTTTATCTGATTGATGTGCGCCTCAGGAGATATGCTCGGTGTTATACTCACCCCCCGATCTTTTTTCCTTGAGTGAGGGTTTGCAGTCTTTGGCCATCTAAACTATATTGTGTCCTGCGGTCTTCTTTCCCCTTTCCCCCAATCTTTATGACTTTGCATTTGGCAGGGTTAAATTCAAGGAGCCAGTTGCTGGACCAGGCTTGTAGCCTGTCCAGGTCTCTTTGTAGTCCTGCCTGATCCTCGTCCGATTTGATTCTTCTCATTAACTTCACATCATCTGCAAACAAAGGACACTTCTGAGTCTATCCCTTCCGTTATGTCGTTTTACATATACCAAGAACAGCACAGGTCCTAGGACTGACCCCTGTGGAAACCCCGCTTGTCCCCAGGCACCCACTCTGTGTGTGTGTGTGTGTGTGTGTGTGTTTTTGTGTGTGTGTGTGTGTGTATGTGTGTGTGTTGTGGTGTGTGTGGTGTGTTTTTGTGTGTGTGTGTGTGCACTCACCTAGTTGAAGTTGCAGGGTCGAGTCCAAGCTCCTGTGTGTGTGTGTTGTGTGTGTGTGTGTTTGTGTGTGTGTTTGTGTGGGGGTGTGTATGTGTATGAGTGTGTGTGTGTGTGTGTGTATGAGTGGTGTGTGTGTGTGTGTATGAGTGTGTGTGCGTGTGTGTGTATGAGTTTGTGTATGTGCGTGTGTGTGTGTGTGTGTGCGGGGTGTTTATGTGTGTGTGTGTATGAATTTGTATGTGTGTGGTGTGTTGTGTGTGGGTGTGTGTGTGTGTGGTGTGTGTGTGTGTGTGTGTGTGTGTGTGTGGTGTGTGGTGTGTGAATTTGTATATGTGTGTGGTGTGTGGTGTGTGTATGAATTTGTATATGTGTGTGTGTGTGTGTGTGTGTGTGTGTGTGTATTGTGTGTATGTGTGTCTCAACAATCAATATTTGCAACCCAAAAACTCACTACAGTTGTGACCGGGTGTGGAAGTGTGAATTGCTCATTACACTATAATTTGTTCATGATTGTAGCATGTATAAACGTAAGTAACCATTCTTACAGGATTCATTACCTTTGTAACTTTTGGTTCATCCTTGTTTCCTAGTTCAGCCATCCCAAACTTTGGGGCCCAGTCCCTGGACCCATTACGTACCCCTGTAATCTGTAAAAACCTTTGTAACTTGTCATGATTTTTGACCAGACCGACCTGGAGTTTTATTACCTTTGTAAAATTTTGAGTTCATTACCTTTGTAAATTTTGAGTTTATTCCCTCTGTAACTTGCTCAGCTATCAAATTTTGGGAGCCCAGTCCCTGGACCAGTTATGTCCCTTTGAAACTTTTGACTACCCCCCACGGGGATGGGAATGGGGTGCTAATAAACATAAAAACAAACCTGCTGGAACAACACATAAAAAACCCCGCTTGAACCCATTTACAAGTGTGTCCCCTATGAGGGGGTTTATTTGAATTACACTATTGCGGGTTTTTCTGTGTGTACACTTGTGGGGGTTTATCTGTGTGTCACTATGTGCGGGTTACTGTGTGTACACTTTGCGGGTTATCTGTGTGTACATATGTGGGGGTTTGTGTGGCCCGGGGTGGGTGGTAATTTTCCCACTTCACACACGGGGGGCCCCGGGTTCGATTCCCGGCGGGGGGGAACTTTTTCGCACGTTTCCTTACATGTTGTCCTCGATGACGCACTGATTTTCCCCTGGGTGGAAAACCCGCTGGGTTAAAAATTCGAACGAATTTTATTGTGTGTAACTGCGGGTTTCTGTGTGTGCACTATGTGCGGGTTATCTGTGTGTAATTTTGTGCGGGTTTATCTGTGTTTCCTAGTGTGGGTTATCTGTGGTGCACTATGTGGGGGGTTTTATCTGTGTGTACACTTTTTGGGGGTTTATTTACTACCTATTTGTACCACCTATTTGGGGTTTTGCGGGATCGAGTCAAGCTCCGGGCCCCGCCTCTTCGTGATTGCTATTGGTCCTCTCTCCCCCCTGCCCCAGGGCTTTATCTCCCTCGCCTTAAATATTTGGTTCCCCCCTCCACTGTCCTTCTAGGCTTTTCCCACGGTCAAATACTCTAGGTTGAGAAATCCCCTAACATCCCTTTGTTTCATCTGAGTCTTAAATTTCCCAATTGGACCTCTTTGTCTGTGTCCATCTCGGGGAACACCCCCGTTTTGTCCCCCTTGTCAATTTCGCGCAGTTTTTTATATGCGTTATCATGTCTCCCCGACCCCCCTGTCCTCCAGTGTCGTAGGCCGTTTCCCTCAACCTTTTTCGCGGGGACAACCCCCGTAGCTCGGGGATCCCTTGTTGAAAAACTTTGCACTTTCTCTAATTTCTTGACGGCTTGACAGGTGTGGATTCCAAACTGGTGCTGCATATCCAGTTGGGCCTGACGTAAATGGTTTTAACAGGTCTTGAACGAAACCTTATGAGGTATCGGAACGCTACCCGTAGGTTATTGATTATGTGCGCCTAGGAGATAGCTCGGGTTTATACTCACCCCCAGATCTTTTTCCTTGGTGGGGTTTTTCGTCTTTGGCCAAAAAAACTATATTGTGTCTGCGGTCTTTTTTGCCCTTCCCCAATCTTCATGCTTTGCATTTGGCGGGGTTTTTTAAACTCGGACCCAGTTGTGGACCGGGCTTGTGCCTGTCGGTCTCTTGTATCTCCCGATCCATCCGATTTGATTCTTCTCTTTAAAATTTTACATCATCTGCAAACAAGGACATTTCTGAGTCTTCCCTTCCGTTTATGTCGTTGACATTTTACCAAGAACAGCACAGGTCCGGGGACTGACCCCTGGGAAACCCCGCTTGTCACAAGGCCACTCTGACACCTCGTCAGTACCATACTCTTGTTGCCCCCCCGTCGGGTTTCTCTGATCCATTGCAGTGCCTTTTGTTAGGGTGGTCCTGACCTCACTTTTGCGAAACCTCTTTTAGGGACTGTGTCGAAGGCTTCTTGCAGTCCAAAAAAAGCAGTTGTCCACCCCTCCGCTCTTTCTTATTCTGTCTTTTTTGTCATAAAACCCAGTGGTTTTTGTGACACAGGTTTTCCCTTTCCCCTGAAACCGTGCTGGTTGTCAATTATACACTTGTTTCTTTCAGGTGCTCCCCCATTCTCCCCCTGACGATTTTCCCCCATGCTTGCATACTTCCTTTGTGATACAGATCTGTGGTTTTTGCCCATGTTGTCTCCCTTTTTAAAAATTGGGACAAATTTTTGCCTCCCCCAAAACCTCGGGGGAGTTGCCCGTTTCAAATGATGTGTTGAAGTTTTTGTTAATGGCACCACATATCTTGCTCCCCTTTAAGGACCACGGGGAGATTTGTTTTGGTCCCACCCCCTTTGAGGGTCAAGTTCGCATAGCAGTTCTTCACTTCCCCTTGGTTTATTGTACCTCATCCCGCACTTGCTGGTGTTACCCCCCTGTTTGATTTCCCGGGTCCCCTGGGTTTTCCACTGTAAATACTTCTTTAAATCTTGTTGACTCCTCACATCCCTTTGGTCATTTCTTGTGGGAAAATTTCCCCCTCACCCCTTTCCCCGTTGTTTCCCGGTCCCTTGACGTTGTTTTATCTGATGTGGGTGTACAACGCTTCGGGTCCGTGTGGGTTATCTGTGTTACAATTGCGAGTTTTCTGGGTACACTATTGCGGGTTCTGTGTGTATCTATGTGCGGGTTATGGTGTACACTATGTGCGCATTATCTGTGTGTGCATATGTGTGGGTCATCTGTGTGAAATATTGCGGGTTATCTGTGTGTACACATGTGTGGAAAAAATCTGTAATTTCCAAAAATACAGGTATTTTGTATGTAAATTTTGTAATATATTGTGTGTATAAAAAAAATTTTTTAATAAAATAAAGAAAACCCGCGATGGGTGGCTCGTGGGGGGAGATGCCATTGTTTTTTAATGGGTAAGGCAGTTAGGGAATGTGCAAAATTTTCGTCGCTTAGGGGTTTATTGGGCTTAAAAACCCCCAAAAAAGGGGCCAGAATTGTTTTGGGTTTTCAGTCCCCATAACGTGAGCATTAAGAGATGGACAGCACTTCAAACCCCCTAAGTCAGTCTATTTTGTGTTGAATTTGGCCCGTAAAATTTTTTCATAAATTTGGGGAGGGGTTTGAGTAACACACCGAAAAATCCAACAATTGGTGAGTCTTATTATTATAAAAAACCTTCAATGTATATGTATTCACATTTAAAATTTTAAAAAACATAAAATTTTATTAATGTTTTTACCGAATTCCCGGTGATGTATATTTCATTGAAATTATATGGTCCAGAGTGATTTTGGGGATGATTATCTAGGTATCGAAAGGGGGAATTTTTTTCGACCAGGGTTTCCTAAAATTCCATTTTGTCCCTGAACCTTGATAAAGAAAAATTTCTTGTTACCATTTACTGGTTTTATCTTAGGTTATATCCCGGTAAATTTTAAATTTTTACACCCGGTTTTTTAAAAGGGATGTGAGAAAAGTTAGCCCTTGTTAAGGATTTTTTTCAAAGAAATTTTGTTAGGATGTGGGAGATGTTCAAAATCTTGAGGGACAGAGGACGGCTGTACACCAATTATCTAACCTTTTGGGAGCTTTTCCCATAGAGGACCCCTGTTGCTGTTCGGTTCATAACTGTGTTAATGTATGTATAAGTTAAAGCCCAGGGAATATTTTAAAAGGGGTGTTGGTTTAAATAAACCCCCGGGGATGATGCAGATCCCGCCAGCACTGGTATATATGTGTGAATTGTACCTTGCTTTTTTTTGTATAAGTAATACTTTTATATTTTATGATTAAATCATCTGAAGACAGGAAACAGTGTAAAAAGATGGTTTTATATGACCAAGTGAAAGCCGCTACCGTAGTTCTGTCCATGTACCCCCTTTTTGCCTAAAATTTTTTAGTTTTTTTTCCTTTCGTACTTTTCTAGTTTCTGCTGTTATTATCAGAGTTGTGGAGTAAAACGTTTCTCTGGTAATTTATCTTAACCTGTAATCTCCCCCAATTTTTCTCTATTTCTAAACTAAAAAAGTCTCAAACCGTCTCATAAAACTCTTTCACAAAAATCTGCTAATATGCTTTCTGTGTTTTTTGGGTGAAAATTTTTCTTCTACTTGTAGCCCAACCCAAACTTTATACCTATTTTGCTCTATCATTATTATTTAGTTATTTATTTTGTTCATTTATTTTCCCGTGTTTATTCATTCAGGCTACCTATGTTTTGTGTTATTTTGTTTTATGTATTTGTTTAATTCTTTTATGCTTTTGCCTGAATATGTCCATTCTTTTAAGAACAAAAAATTTTAAAAGAAGGAAACAACAGCAGGGCCCACTGGCCATTGGGCAGGTCCCTGTCAACCCCTATTACCCGGGCCCCGGGGGCTTTCCCCCCGGCCCGGTTTAGACCAGGGCCTTATGGTGGAGCAGGGTCTGATACCCGGGGGTTATGCTGGCCGCACGAAGCGAGTTGAGCCACACCCGGGTTTGGGCAGGTACTGATTTAGGTGCCTGTCCAGGCCCTCTTGAAGATAGCAGGGGGTTTTTGGTAAACCCCCTTTGTATTCGGGGAGGGAAAAAAGAACTCTTGGCCCTGGGCCTTATTAAGTTTTTCCTCATGTACTCGTGACGCCCCCGCTTTTATCGGGGGAAAAGTGCATCTCCGCCCTCTTTTCTTTCAAGGGAGTGATTTTCGTGTGCAGTTTGATGCAATCCCCCTGGACCTTCCAATGTATATTATCATGTATCCTCTCGCCCTGCATTCGAGGGAATACAGACAAGGAAATTTTAAAAAGTTTCCCAGTTTTTTTTGGTGCCTTTTCTCGTGTGGCCGTTTTGGGTTCTTTGTACACTCTCCAGGTCTGCAATGTCGCTAGCCTTGAAGGGGGCCGTTAGTGTACAGCAGTAGTCCAACCTAGAGAGCACAAGCGATTTGAAGAGAATCATCATGGACTTGGCGTCCCTAGTTTTGAAGGTTCGCATTATCCATCCTATCATTTTTCTAGCGGATGAGGTAGATACATCGTTGTGGACTTTAAAGGCAAGATCCTCTGACATTATCACTCCCAGGTCTTTCACATTACTTTTCCGCTCTATTGTATGGTTAGAATTTGTCGTATACCGTGACACATTTTGAATTTCTTCAAGTTTCCCATATATGAGTAGTTGAAATTTCTCCTCGTTGAACTTCATATTGTTTTGAGTGGCCCATTCGAAGATTTGGTTCATGTCCGCTTGGAGTCTCACAGTGTCTTCGATGGAGATCACTGCCATTGTAATACGGGTGTCATCTGCACGGGAAGACACGGCTTACATCTCTATGTCAGAAATGAGGATGAGGAATAGAATGGGAGCAAGTACTGTGCCTTGTGGAACAGAGCTTTGTACCGTGGCTGCCTGGGACTTAACTCTGTTTACTATTACTCTTTGTGTTCTATTTATCAGGAAGTTGTAGATCCATCTACCAACTTTTCCCGTTATTTCTTTATCACGGATTTTGTGTGCTATTACACCATGGTCACATTTGTCGAAAGCTTTTTGCAAAGTCTGTGTATACTACATCTGTATTTTGTTTATCCTCTATAGCAACCAGGACCTTGTCATAGTGGTCCAGTATCTGGAACAGGCAGGAGCGACCTGCTCTAAACTCGTGTTGCCCTGGGTTGTGTAACTGATGGGTATCTAGGTGGTTGGCAAACTTGCTTCTTAGAACCCTCTCAAAGATTTTTATGATATGGTATATTAGTGCTATCGGTCTGTAGTTTTTTGCAGTTGCTTTGCTGCCACCTTTGTGGAGTGGTGCTAGGTCTGTTGTTTTAGTGTGTCCATGCTCCCTCTCCATAAAATGCTGAAGGCACGCGATAGGGACTTCTTGTTATTCTTGATGAACACGGAGTTCCATGAGTCTAGGCCTGGGGCAGAGTGCATGGGCATGTCATTAATTGCCTTTTCAAAGTCTTGTGGAGTTAGAATAATATCGGAGATTTTTGAGATGACCAAATTTTGGGTTTCGTTCATAAAAAATTCATTTGGATTGTCGACCCTTAGTCCAGGCAGTGGCTCGCTGAACACTGAGTCATACTGGGACAATAGTATCTCACTCATTTCTTGGCTATCATCTGTGTATGTCCCATCCCGCCTAAGCAGGGGCCCAGTACTGGATGTTGCTTTTCCCTTAGATTTAGCATAAGAGAAGAAGCATTTTTTTTTTCAATTTTCTTTATGGCTTTTAGTTCTTCCTGTGATTCTTGTCTCCTGTAAGATTCCTTCAGCTTAAGTTCGATATTTGCAATTTCATTGACTAGTGCCTCCCTTCGTATTTCAGATATATTGGCCCCACTAAGCAGCTCTGTGACTCTTCACCTTCGTCTGTATAGGGAATGTCTCTCTCTTTCTAGTTTACATCTTCTCTTTCTTTTTCTTAATGGAATGTGTCTTGAGCAGATCTCAAGAACCACAGAATTCATTTTTTTCAAGGCAAATGTTCGGATCCGTGTTGTTTAGGATATCTTCCCAGCTGGTTTCATTTAGGACATGGTTTACTTGATCCCATTGTATGTTTTTGTTATTGAAATTGAATTTCGTGAAGAGACCTTCATGACTGATCACATTTTGCTGGTCCGGAGCCCTGTGCATACATGTCTGTACCTCTATTATGTTGTGATCCGAGTGAATTGTCTTTGATAAAGTTATATTACGTATCAGATCATCATTGTCAGTGAAGATGAGGTCCAGCGTATTTTTTTAGTCTTGTAGGCTCTACTATTTGCTGGTTTAAGGTGAATTTGGTGCAGAGATTTAATAGTTCGTGTGTGTGTGTGAATTTTCCTCTGAGCTGCCTCCCTGCTGGAACTATATCTCCTTTCCCCTCAAGGAAGGTTCCTTGATGTTGGTGAGGGGCTCTTGATTTAGGGAATTGGATCTGTGCTCCAGTTCCCCGAATTAAGCCTGAATGCCTTCCACATCCCCCCCCCCAGGCGCTGTATAATCCTCCGGGTTTAGCGCTTCCCCTTGATTAACATAACATAACATATATCTCCTTTCATCCCTTCTACTACTAAAAAAGCAGGTGTTAGCAGCATTTATTCTTAATTAAGAGAATTGTGCCCTGCCTTTCTTTTTTCTCAAATTCTATTTATTCCCCCTTTTAATTTTCTTCCTGTTAATATATATTTTAGTCCACTCCGAGTCTCGTCCTGTGGGAATAGAATAGACAATATGGCATCGTCTGGTGCTCGGTCGACCCGAGGGTGAGAGTAGGTTAGCAACTTCGCTTCAGTATAATTGCGATTTAGCAAGTCAGTATGATGCAACATTGGGCGTAGTGATAAGAACAGTGGAAGGCCGTACATGTGTTTGGAACTGGGTGTGAAAGGGATCATAAAATGCAGATTTTATCCCTGTTTAATTCACATAAGAATATATCTGATTTCATGTAAAAATTGTGAGATATGTTGTTCAGATATGGTTTGTGATGGGTTCATTATTTGTGATAAACGGTAGAGTTCATGTCAACGACTCCCACCTCTCTTCAGTCAGAGGTGACGAGAGTGGAGGAATCATTTGCAAATCTGTCAATTTATTGATGTGTCTGCGATCACTGAACCTGTAGTTTTTGATGAAGGTGTTCAAAATAGCACCATTCTTGTGAATTTCAATTTAGAATTTTAGCATAAGACTGAGAGCTTCCTGTTCCGTGTTAGACACAGATCAGGTAGAAATACTGTTAATGCTGCTTCATCCTATTTTCCGCCAGTAATGACGCTAAATCCTGAGAAATAGCTTTTTCCATATCTGTAGAGTACGATATCAAGATAAATCTTTCATTCCATTCCGTCTTTATTGTCCTTGTACCATTTCACTGTGAGCAGGTCAGAGGTGGTGGAGGTCAGACCTAGAGTCGCCTCGGTGCTCCGTCTAGGCCCAAAGTCGGTGTTGGCATTGAGAAGGGACATGTTTCTTAAGTTTTAAGAAGACCAGCGCCATCTTGAACACAAGAATGAAAACATCAGCTACGTATCACTGACTAGCTAACTGCTACACCACACCAGCTCAAGAAGACCTGTCACGCCCTCGCCATAGGACGTACAGCACCTCGATTGCTGAACTACATTTATCCTCCTGGCCATAGGAATGGAATCACTGGACCCCCGACATAGAATCCCCGAGTTGCTTCTATGGGATCCAGTACTAGGCTATCATCCTGTCATGATCCTGTATCATCTTGTGTCCTTTAACCTAACACAGTACAGCTCTCTAGCAGTGAGTCGCACCTAATGTAATAATGTTTCTTTATACAAACTTAAACTCTTCAGCGAAACTGTATAATAAATTATTTACTGTTCATGGTTTCATTTGCATACTTGCCAACACATAGTGTCATTGATCAAACAAAATCCACAAATAGACAACTGTAATAATAGAATAAATAATATATATAGCATTTAAAAAGTTAATCTGATTCGGGTGAAAGATGTTCAAAAGACAAAGTTACCATGAAGGCGAGAGCAAGTCTGAGCCCTCCTCTTCACCCGTCACTGACTAATATTCAATAAGGACAAGCACCTCACTTCTGGGCACACGGTCACAAGGCTCCACCCGCGACCCACAACCACATCACTAATGTAATGCATCATATATGTCTGATGGCTGAGGGGTAGAGAGTAACGGTGCAAGTTTTGTCACTGGGGGTAGTGTTAGCCCTCAAACTGAAAAAAAGGCACTAAGGCAGAATGCATATTTGATAACCAAGATTTTTCCAGCTTATAAAGAATACATGGGGAACCTTAGGAATAACGAAAAAGGCACAATACCGTGACTTTGTAAATGGTCCAATTCGGATCGAAATGTTGTCGTAAGCTCCTCCCTTCTATATGCGGGTTATTTGTGTATAATCTTAGGAATATACAGACGGAGTGAGAGAAGTACTACGAGAAGTGCAGTTGACCCGAACACCTGAACAACTGTAAATGTCAAGTGGAGGTGTTTTCCGAACAAGAGGGATTTGACAAGCTATAAATTCCTGTATCCCTGTGTCTGTATGACGGTGTTCGTAGTGAAGGTTAAAGTTAATATTATTGTCCTTTAGATTGATTATGTCCTGTCACTGATGGTTGGGACACAAAGGCGAAAGTTTATGGTTCACCTTCAGACAAACATAGGCAGTCGTGAAAATATTGCTCTTGACCTGGAGTCTCCTCACTAATTCCTTAGCTGTGTACAGTGTGTTTGTGGGAACATGAGATTAACTTGGGGTCCGGATCTTTCAAACTTCCCGGGAACTGTGTGAAGGTCCGCGGTATTAGGATATATATTATGTAAAAGTCATTTCGTCAGCCAAAGGTTTTATCAGTCCAATATAGAAAACCTAAGTATACGGAGAATACATAGTGAGTCACAGGTTAGGTACCGCATGTTGAGTGCAGCTATGTGATGGTTGTCTGGTTTGGGAGGAATGAATCTGATCAGGATATCTAAAATCATAAAACTTCCAGAATTTTGTGTGACGGTATTGGTAGTTGCAAAAAGAAGAGATTCTAAATAGCGCTGTTGTGTTTGTCAGTTTCTCTGATGACAAATTTACCTTCTGTGAAGCTGAACTGTATGTGATCTTCCAGCGGCTGTGGGAACAGTGTCGAATGTATATACGTTGCGCCTTGCTACGACTATAGGCTTTTAATAGAAGGTTCAAATACTTTTTAAATAGGTTCCATGGTCAGATTTTGTCTTCCTTTTAAAACTGTTATGTTATACCTCCTAAACCTACCATTAAATATCTACTAAAACAGTTATTAACTAGACGTATTTCTGTGGTTCTGCGATCCAAGAAGTGCATTATTTTCCTATATGTACTTATATAATAAAAGCTATACGTGTAGTGACTTACCTTCAGTATTTAATATGCTTTATACTTTACAAAATTTGCAATTGGATTTTACCCTGCCTCTTCAGGTAGAAAGGGCTGGGCATATGAGAGAGAGGGATCCCATTCTCGGATCGCTCAGCGACCAAAAAATGGATCCCTAGCGGCCTGTCGTTATTATAATGGCTGATCATTAATGTTATGTGAGCCTCCAGATAATTCTTTAATTGATTTCTGGACGGTGTCTCTTGTAACGTCAGATACTAGACAGTAGAAATAAAAGCAATACTGAACGAGATTTTAACGTGTTTAATAGAGGTTTTGCGTTGTACCTCCCACTGTTGTCTGTTTAACCTGGAGTTTACCTGGAGAGAGTTCCGGGGGTCAACGCCCCCGCGGCCCGGTCTGTGACCAGGCCTCCTGGTGGATCAGAGCCTGATCAACCAGGCTGTTGCTGCTGGCTGCACGCAAACCAACGTACGAGCCACAGCCCGGCTGATCAGGAACTGACTTTAGGTGCTTGTCCAGTGCCAGCTTGAAGACTGCCAGGGGTCTGTTGGTAATCCCCCTTATGTGTGCTGGGAGGCAGTTGAACAGTCTCGGGCCCCTGACACTTATTGTATGGTCTCTTAACGTGCTAGTGACACCCCTGCTTTTCATTGGGGGATGGTGCATCGTCTGCCAAGTCTTTTGCTTTCGTAGTGAGTGATTTTCGTGTGCAAGTTCGGTACTAATCCCTCTAGGATTTTCCAGGTGTATATAATCATGTATCTCTCCCTCCTGCGTTCCAGGAATACAGGTTTAGGAACCTCAAGCGCTCCCAATAATTGAGGTGTTTTATCTCCGTTATGCGCGCCGTGAAAGTTCTCTGTACATTTTCTAGGTCAGCAATTTCACCTGCCTTGAAAGGTGCTGTTAGTGTGCAGCAATATTCCAGCCTAGATAGAACAAGTGACCTGAAGAGTGTCATCATGGGTTGGCCTCCCTAGTTTTGAAGGTTCTCATTATCCATCCTGTCATTTTTCTAGCAGATGCGATTGATATAATGTTATGGTCCTTGAAGGTGAGATCCTCCGACATGATCACTCCCAGGTCTTTGACGTTGGTGTTTCGCTCTATTTTGTGGCCAGAATTTGTTTTGTACTCTGATGAAGATTTAATTTCCTCATGTTTACCATATCTGAGTAATTGAAATTTCTCATCGTTGAACTTCATATTGTTTTCTGCAGCCCACTGAAAGATTTGGTTGATGTCCGCCTGGAGCCTTGCAGTGTCTGCAATGGAAGACACTGTCATGCAGATTCGGGTGTCATCTGCAAAGGAAGACACAGTGCTGTGGCTGACATCCTTGTTTATGTCGGATATGAGGATGAGGAACAAGATGGGAGCGAGTACTGTGCCTTGTGGAACAGAGCTTTTCACCGTAGCTGCCACGGACTTTACTCTGTTGACGACTAATCTCTGTGTTCTGTTAGTGAGGAAATTATAGATCCATCGACCGACTTTTCCTGTTATCCCTTTAGCACGCATTTTGTGCGCTATTACGCCATGGTCACACTTGTCGAAGGCTTTTGCAAAGTCTGTATATATTACATCTGCATTTTTTTTATCTTCTAGTGCATTTAGGACCTTGTCGTAGTGATCCAATAGTTGAGACAGACAGGAGCGACCTGTTCTAAACCCATGTTGCCCTGGGTTGTGTAACTGATGGGTAACTGCTTAATCCACTGTTGTCTGCTTAACAGCCTTTTATATTATTTGGAAATGTCTGCTACACAATCAAGTTAATATTCTCTTTGCATTTAGTTTATGGACAGTCATTATTCTGGCTTTACATGTACAAAGTATTTTTTTTCCTTGATTAATATTTCTCAGCAGCAGTCCAGGGAAGATCCATGTCTTCCTTCCCTCGTCTAGTTGTATACCTACAGTCTACCTTCTGTCTTGTCACCCACAGTCTACCTTCTGTCTTGTCACCCACAGTCTACCTTCTGTCTTGTCACCCACATCTACCTTCTGTCTTGTCACCCACAGTCTACCTTCTGTCTTGTCACCCACAGTCTACCTCTGTCTTGTCACCCACAGTCTACCTTCTGTCTTGTCACCCACAGTCTACCTTCTGTCTTGTCACCCACAGTCTACCTTCTGTCTTGTCACCCACAGTCTACCTTCTGTCTTGTCACCCACAGTCTACCTTCTGTCTTGTCACCCACAGTCTACCTTCTGTCTTGTCACCCACAGTCTACCTTCTGTCTTGTCACCCACAGTCTACCTTCTGTCTTGTCACCCACAGTCTACCTTCTGTCTTGTCACCCACAGTCTACCTTTCTGTCTTGTCACCCACAGTCTACACTTCTGTCTTGTCACCCACAGTCTACCTTCTGTCTTGTCACCCACAGTCCTACCTTCTGTCTTGTCACCCACAGTCTACCTTCTGTCTTGTCACCCACATTCTGCCTTTCTACCCACAGTCTGCCTTGCTACCCACAGCCTGCTTTGCCACTCACAGTCTGCCTTGCTACCCACAGTCTGCTTTGTCACTCACAGTCTGCCTTGCTACCCACAGTCTGCTTTGTCACTCACAGTCTGCCTTGCTACCCACAGTCTGCTTTGCCACTCACAGTCTGCTTTGCCACTCACAGTCTGCTTTGCCACTCACAGTCTGCTTTGCCACTCACAGTCTGCCTTGCCACCCACAGTCTGCCTTGCCACCCACAGTCTGCCTTGCCACCTACAGAGTGCGAATATACATCAGCGGTCGCTCTCACCTGCTGCAACATCAAGTTATTCCATCAGGTTGCTTGTCTCGTGGCAACTTCTTGGAAGATTTATCCCACCTCTCTCACTCCTCTCTATAACTTTCTCTCTTTTATACAAGTCATAGTTTTCCTCCCCCACCAAGAGACTAAATTCTTTACGCCTTTATCGAACTCAGTGTTCATTAAATTTTCGTCTGAAGTGTTGACTTCATTACTTGTAAAAGGAGTACATCATGCAGGTAAGTCCTGGCGGATTATTCACTTCGTCTGGACATTTTCATGATTTTTTCCACGTATAATTGCAAAGTGATCTGTCACTTTCTAGGCCCAAATAATTGCGTTTACGAAGATGTTTTTACGAATGATCAGTTCGCCTCACCAGGTCCTCCAGCCCTTAGATGGAATATTTTGAAAGTAGACACCAAAACATGTGGTAAAGTTATATTGATGATATTTTGTACTCTTTTGAAAGTGAACCCTTATTAATTCATAAAAACTTTCATTAATCTAACTTCCGCACAGTAAATGTAACATAAAGCTTGAAAAAGACACAGATTAGCTGCCTAGTGTACATGAGAAAGGGAATATAAATGAAGGGGAAATGGGAGGCTGAAACCCTTCCCCCCTTCCCCCTTCCCCCTTCCCCCCTTCCCCCTTTCCCCTTTCCCCCTTTCCCCTTTCCCCTTTCCCCTTTCCCCTTCCCCCTTTCCCCCTTTTTCCCCCTTCCCCCAGAAAACTCCGTCAGCTCCCCCTCCCCAAGACCCACTAAATAGAAATAATAATAACCATACTACTACATCTAAGGCACTTCTACTAATGTAAGAGGGACTTCTGGAGGCCAGTGTTGATTCGCTCTCGCTTCTGCCTTCCTGCCTCCAAGTCAGTTGTGATCAATTTCAATTGATAGACAACTCACCGAACGGAGAGTTTGATCTCATGGCGAGCCAATCCTAATGCCTTTTCGGTCCTCTGTGTTCAGTAAGGCTTCTCCATAACTTTCCTGTGTGTTGTGTGTGCTTCGTGTGTGTTGTGTGTGCTTCGTGTGTGTTGCGTGTGCTTCGTGTGTGTTGTGTGTGCTTCGTGTGTGTTGCGTGTGCTTCGTGTGTGTTGTGTGTGCTTCGTGTGTGTTGTGTGTGCTTCGTGTGTGTTGTGTGTGCTTCGTGTGTGTTGTGTGTGCTTCGTGTGTGTTGTGTGGGCTTCGTGTGTGTTGTGTGTGCTTCGTGTGTGTTGTGTGTACTTCGTGTGTGTTGTGTGTACTTCGTGTGTGTTGTGTGTACTTCGTGTGTGTTGTGTGTACTTCGTGTGTGTTGTGTGTACTTCGTGTGTGTTTGTGTACTTCGTGTGTGTTGTGTGTACTTCGTGTGTGTTGTGTGTACTTCGTGTGTGTTGTGTGTACTTCGTGTGTGTTGTGTGTGCTTCGTGTGTGTTGTGTGTGCTTCGTGTGTGTTGTGTGTGCTTCGTGTGTGTTGTGTGGGCTTCGTGTGTGTTGTGTGTGCTTCGTGTGTGTTGTGTGTACTTCGTGTGTGTTGTGTGTACTTCGTGTGTGTTGTGTGTACTTCGTGTGTGTTGTGTGTACTTCGTGTGTGTTGTGTGTACTTCGTGTGTGTTTGTGTACTTCGTGTGTGTTGTGTGTACTTCGTGTGTGTTGTGTGTACTTCGTGTGTGTTGTGTGTATTTCGTGTGTGTTGTGTGTACTTCGTGTGTGTTGTGTGTACTTCGTGTGTGTTGTGTGTACTTCGTGTGTGTTGTGTGTACTTCGTGTGTGTTGTGTGTGCTTCGTGTGTGTTGTGTGTGCTTCGTGTGTGTTGTGTGTGCTTCGTGTGTGCTTCACGTTCACTGGGTCGTGAGTCGGACACCTTACTCTTCTTCCTACATATTGTTACATTCAGAGTTGTGTGAAATTTCAATTAGTATGCAATACAGTGAAGAATATTTTTAATGTGCCAAAGTCTGCGTGAGAATTATTCTCTCTCTCTCTCTCTCTCTCTCTCTCTCTCTCTCTCTCTCTCTCTCTCCTCTCTCTCTCTCTCCTCTCTCTCTCTCTCTTCCAATACTCTATTCCTTTTCTCTATTGATTTCTTTTCTACCAAAAAAATAAATTTTATAATGGGTAATTTTATGAGGTTCTTCCGCAGCGTTGGTTTTGTCGACGTCACTTTATAAACAAAGATGTTGATATGTTAGTCACTCAAATGTGAGTTGAATCATGATGTAACAGACATTTGAAAAAAAGACACAAGAAAAAGAAGAGCTCTGTTAGTATGAGGTTTCACCTACACGAGACTTCACGTTGTAGATGTAACATGTACCTGAGTCTTGGCAGACAACGCGGCGTTGTTCTTCATGCAGTCGTCTTCTTAGCATGTTACTGTCTTGCTCGTCATCTCAAATTCGTAACATGAAATTTTTTAGGTTTAAAAAAACGTAACTCAGTGAAACACAAAATTCATTATTTTTAAAGTATATTAAATAAAACAAAAAATGACATTTAACGAGGAATAACGTCTAAGAGCAGAAACACTTCCTTAATTACTGTTCCCATTAATTACTTTCCCCTTTAATCTTGTTCCCATTAGACCCCCTTAACCTTGTTCCTATTAAACTCTTAATCCATAATGGTTTTATAGTTTCGAATAAATCTAAGAGTTCTTCGCTGCTTTGAGGTTGAGACCTCGGATGATGGCGCTCTTGGAAGATCCGGATGTTGGCAGAGTTCGAAACACCTCAGGATGCTCGACACATCGAAGATATGCGTAAACTGCCTACAATATGGAGAAGAAATATTACATGACTTTCGGGTTCATTCTCGACCATTATCAAGCCTGGGACTAACCAAATTTCTTCTAGGGGTTTCCTCTCCATATATTTTGGGTTGTGAATTTTTCAGCCATCAAAATATATGCTTAACATATTCTGAACACGTTCTGAACATTAAACCCGAGCTGAATCATTCTAAATTTTGAACAACTGACAATATCCTGTAGGCTAAATAGATAATGAGTAGCCTAGAGGTTGACTTTCATAAGAGAAAGCTCCTAACATCCAAGATGCTGGGAGCATCTTGGATGCTGGGAGCATCTTGGATGCTGGGAGCATCTTGGATGCTGGGAGCATCTTGGATGCTGGGAGCATCTTGGATGCTGGGAGCATCTTGGATGCTGGGACATCTTGGATGCTGGGAGCATCTTGGATGCTGGGAGCATCTTGGATGCTGGGTACTGTAAAGAGAAATGCTTCATCTCACCAACCCTTCCCTCGGAAACCAAGAGTGCCTGGACCAAACCTGTGTATTTTTTCAGGCGTTCTGCAAAAGATAAATAACATTAAAAAGGAGATATGTTTTATTATTATTATTATTATTATTATTATTATTATTATTATTATTATTATTATTATTATTATTATTATTATTATAACAGCAACTAGCACAACAGTAGTAGCATTAAGAGTAGGAACTAAGAAAGGAGCAACAAAATATAAAAAAAAGCAGTAATAACAACAAAACCGTAACATCAACAACAGCAGCAACAACAATATGATCACCAACAAATTAATAGCGTAAATTACACAAGGAATATTTTAACTCGTATGTACTAATACATTACGTCGAGGATGTGACGTTCTCACCGAGCTAATATATATTTTATTTACAGCTGAGAGGATTAAATTCAACATCGGCACTTCATGCAGAGTAACATGTGAGCAGACCAATGTTAAGGAAAACGTTGTAGGGACCTCCTTACCTGGGGAAGGAGCACTGAGCGCAACAGGATGTGCCAGGTAAGCTAATAGAGCCTTCACTACTGTACCTTAACACCGTATTGTTGCTCTTAGTGTGGCGAGACGGCGGATGTTGCCCTCTAGGGAACTCTTACAGTTTCTTGCCTGTGTTTCCAAATGCACTGGGTGCAATTGTACCATTTTTAATACTGTGGTAATGGCTTTTTTTTGGCGGAAAAGTAATTTTACAAACATTTAACCTCATGGGTGAAGTGGAGCTCCAAGTCATATGACAGATTCTTTATATCGCGACGGTAACATACCGGGCTCACGTCCAAGAAGACCCGGGGTTGAACCTCGCACGGGGCGGGGAAAAGGCTCCTGTTGTGGGGAATATCCAGGGTGAGGGTCTAAAAATAAAACTCAAATGGGAATAATCCTCAGTGTTTGGCTTCCTTGGGTTACTAAGCCTCCGGAGCTACCAATCCCCGCTAAGTCAAAATTTTGCATTATGGTACCCTATACTATTACCTCCTTCGATTCTCTGTTAGAAGAATAGATAATTTTACCTCTCACACGTTTGACTGAGCCCAGGAACACGTGTGAGAGAAGACCCTCCCTTCTTGGAGGGTATTTAGTAGACTCTCTAGCAACCAACGAATACACTTTTTTTTCTAACTTAAGAGGAGTAAATGAGTAAGAGTAGGAGAGAGTAGGAGAGAGAATATGAGTGATCCCGATAGATGGAAAAGATGGAGAGTAAGTGAATAAGAAGATGCGTAGGAGAAAATAGAGAGGGCATAGGAAACAAGAAATAATTGTGGGGGGAAAAGTTCGCGAGATAAGGAATTAAGTGAACGAGAGACAGAGTATGGAACGGCGAGTGCGTGAGAGGAGAGATAATGAATGTGAGGGTGACTACGGGGAGAGAATGGAAATGGGGAAGTGGGAATAGCGAGAGGTGGAGTAAACTGACGAGAGAGGAGAGCAAAGAAATGAGGGAGACAGGATTAGAATTAACATTGGAAGATATCGTTAGGAAGTAAGACGATAAATAAGAGAAGAAATGAGGTAGGTAGAGACGGAAACCAAGAAATAATGCTGTTATTGAAATGAACGAGAATACAGAGACTTGAGAAACTTGAGGATAGAAGCCATGTAGAATAGAAAAGCAAAACAAAAGAAGGATCATATAAGAAAGTAAAGAATTAAAGAAGGCTAAAAGAGAAGGAAAGCTTTAGAAGGCTGACCGGATGTCACAAGAAGGGAAAGGTCTAGACATGGGAAATTGTATGAAAGAGAAAGAATAAGAAACATACGGGAGAAAAAGCAGAGAAATGAAAGGGTTTCGCTGGTTTCTGTGTAACGTTGATGATGTACAGACATTCACTCCTTCCTGCCATCTTACGGTCCTCTGTCAGAGTCAAACATATTTGTTACTAGAGAACACAAACATGTGAGAAAGAAATACATAATTATTACAGACGTCATTTAAAACGAGAGCCTTACAAGCGGAAGAATTATAGTCATAGCTGGAGCCTCCTACCCCCTCCCCTCTTCCAGTGACACTTGTCCACTATGAATATACATTTGGGAAGGAGGAGGGAGGTGAAGGAAGAGAAACAAAGATATAAATAATAATTTTGCGATGTATCTAAGTAAATAGATACGTGTGTGGTGGGGGAAAGATGACCTAGGCAAAGCACTAGCCGCGAGTTCAAACCCCACCCGTACCGTGGTTTGTTTGCAATCGTGTCATTACGATTTCGTGAGACACCAGTCATAATGTAGCATGTAGTAGAAACACTAGTCATAATGAAGTTAACAGAATTCTTGGTTTCATATCTAGAAGTATAAATAATAGAAGTCCTCAGGTTGTTCTTCAACTCTATATATCCTTGGTTAGGCCTCATTTAGACTATGCTGCACAGTTCTGGTCACCGTATTACAGAATGGATATAAATGCACTGGAAAACGTACAGAGTAGGATGACAAAGATGATCCCATGTATCAGAAATCTTCCCTATGAGGATAGACTGAGGACCCTGAATCTGCATTCTCTCGAAAGGCGTAGAATTAGGGGGATATAATCTAGGCATATAAATGGAAAACAGGCAAAAATAAAGGGGATGTAATAGCGTGCTGAAAATTTCCAGGCAGGACTCGCAGCAATGGTTTTAAGTTGGAAAAATTCGGATTCAGGAAGGATATAGGAAAGCACTGGTTTGGTAATAGAGTTGTGGATGAGTGGAACAAACTCCCGAGTACAGTTATTCAGGCTAAAACGTTGTGTAGTTTTAAAAATAGGTTAGATAAATACATGAGTGGGTGTGGGTGGGTGTGAGTTGGACCTGACTAGCTTGTGCTGCTGGATCTGGTGCCGTGCTCCTTCCTTGAGTGGAGGTGGCCAGACTGGGTGGGTCATTGGGCTAATCCGGGGGGAGGTCATTGGGCTAATCCGGAGGGGGGGGGACATGGACCTGCTCCGCATGGGTCAGTAGACCTGTTGCAGTGTTCTTTCTTTCTTATGTTCTTAGTGAGGCAGGTAGTAGAGACACCAGTCATAATGAATCAGGTATGTAAAGTAAAAGGACACAAGTGCAACTAATGTGACATTTATTGTGGCAACGTTTCGCTCTCCAGGAGCTTTATCAAGCTTGATAAAGCTCCTGGAGAGCGAAACGTTGCCACAATAAATGTCACATTAGTTGCACTTGTGACCTTTTACTTTACATATTGTCGGTAATTCTACCAACTTTATTACATGAATCAGGTAGTGGAGAGACCAGTCATAATGAATCAGGTAGTGGAGACACCAGTCACAATGAAGCAGGTAGTGGAGACACCAGTCACAATGAAGCAGGTAGTGGAGACACCAGTCACAATGAAGCAGGTAGTGGAGACACCAGTCATAATGAATCAGGTAGTGGAGACACCAGTCACAATGAAGCAGGTAGTGGAGACACCAGTCACAATGAAGCAGGTAGTGGAGACACCAGTCACAATGAAGCAGGTAGTGGAGACACCAGTCACAATGAAGCAGGTAGTGGAGACACCAGTCATAATGAATCAGGTAGTGGAGACACCAGTCATAATGTAGTAGGTAGTGGAGACACCAATCATAATGTAGCAGGTAGTGGAGACACCAGTCATGTGAGGGAAAAGTTCAACAGATAGGAGTAGCGAGCGAGTATATGGTAACGATAGTTTGACTGACGGCTGCTTGTTAAGGTAGGGTCAGTCTCGCTCCCGCTATCCCCTCCCCCCCTTCCACCCCACCCCGAAAGGTGACGTGTGGGGCTCCGGACAAACAGTAATCACTCAATTCACAGCTCCCAGCACAACTGTAAGTAAAAGCCTGCTCCTATTCTAGTGGATATTGGTTGATAGATGAAATTAAGACACAAGCGCAACATCTGGGTATCTTTATTGTAGACGTTTCGCCATCCAATGGCTTTATCAATACAAATTCTAGGACATAACTTGAAGACAGTAGAACTACATACAGAAGATGAGGTAATCAGTCCCTCAACCTAGGAGTAACTGCGAAGAGCACCGTAGTCTTGGATATTATTAATCTCCACGACTATGGTGCTTTGCAGCTCTCCTACGTGAGGGACTGTTTCCTCATTTCTGTATTGTCCTACTGTTTTCAAGTTAGTCCTAAAATTTTGAATTGATAAAGCCACTGGATGGCGAAAGTCTACAAAAGTCCCCCAGATGTTGCACTTGTGTTTTAATTTATCTTGTGGTATTATTTACCATTCTTGAAATTAGTGATAGTTTCATTTTGTAAATTAAAAACTTAGTCTCTCGTTTTAAGTCCAAAACACTTTCGAAAATCACCCCTTTTTTAGTATCTTAATTATCAGGGAGAGTGTTTTCTTAAGCAGGGGAAACCCTGTTCTTTTTCCCGTTTGGGAATGACAGTCGGGTACTGCCAACCAACGGAAGTGTGAGGAGACGGACTAAAACGCCCATGAGACGTCATTCAAATCTACCTACCTGATTTTTGTACAGGACACTACCCCTCATCTTTGGTGGTAAAAACCTGCTTCCCTTCTCTGGACTGACTTTAAGGCTATAGATCTGTGAAGAACGTCGTTGGGTTGTCAACAACCCCTGTGCCCCCCTCCATTCTCAACAGCTACAATTTTACAAGACGGTGCAACAAAAACCGTCCCCCCGTTTACTTGTTCATTTAGCGTTAAATTCAATGTCTTTTTTCCCTTTTCATTTTTATTTTTTTCAAAAAAGGATACAACTTCATATTTCACCCTTTTTCTTGCATTAAAAAATAATAGTGTTTATTTTTTGTGAATTATTTTTCTTTTTCTATTCATTAATTTTCCGAGGAGGAGCCCGCCTTGGGATCTGCGAGTTGTTACAGGGCTGTGTAAGCCTTACAATCTAGTAGCGGTAGGGAGAAAACCGTCATAATGTAGCAGGGAGTGGGGACACCAGTATAATGTAGCGGTTGTGGAGACCAGACTAATGTAGCAGGTAGTGGAGAAACCCCGGGCATAATGTAGCAGGTGGGAGACACCAGACAAATGTAGCAGGAGTGGAACACCGCATAATGTAGCAGGTAGTGGAGACACAGAATAATGTAGCAGGTGTGGAGGGGCACCCGACATAATGTAGCAGGTAGTGGAGAAACCCGCAAATGTAGCAGGTAGGGAGACACCGGGCATAGTGCAGGTAGTGGAGAACCGACTAATGAGCAGGGAGTGGAGACACCAGTCATAATTAGCAGGTAGTGGGACACCAGAATAATGTAGCAGGTATGGAGACACCGAATAATGTGCGGTAGTGGAGACCCAGACTAAATGTAGCAGGTAGTGGAGACACCAGTCTTTTTGTAGAGGTAGTGGGGGACACGAATAATGTAGCAGGTAGTGGGAAAACCCGACATAATGTAGCAGGTAGGGGACACCGCATAAGTAGCAGGTAGTGGGACCCAGTAATGTAGAGGTAGTGGGGACACAACTAATGTAGCAGGTAGTGGAGACACCAGTCATAATGTAGCAGGTAGTGGAGACACCAGTCAATAATGTAGCAGGTAGTGGAGACACCAGACATAATGTAGCAGGTAGTGGAGACACCAGACATAATGTAGCAGGTAGTGGAGACACCAGTCATAATGTAGCAGGTAGTGGAGACACCAGACATAATGTAGCAGGTAGTGGAGAACACCAGCATAATGTAGCAGGTTAGTGGAGGACACCAGTCATAATGTAGCAGGTAGTGGAGACACCAGACATAATGTAGCAGGTAGTGGAGACACCAGTCATAATGTAGCAGGTAGTGGAGACACCAGACATAATGTAGCAGGTAGTGGAGACACCAGTCATAATGTAGCAGGTAGTAGAGACACCAGTCATAATGTAGCAGGTAGTGGAGACACCAGTCATAATGTAGCAGGTAGTGGAGACACCAGTCATAATGTAGCAGGTAGTAGAGACACCAGTCACTAATGTAGCAGGTAGTGAGACACAGTCATAATGTAGCAGGTAGTAGAGACACCAGTCATAATGTAGCAGGTAGTGGAGCACCAGTCATAATGTAGAGGTAGTGAGACACCAGTACATAAGTAGCAGGTAGTAGAGACATCCAGTCATAATGTAGCAGGTAGTAGAGACACCAGTCATAATGTAGCAGGTAGTAGAGAGACACCAGTCATAATGTAGCAGGTAGTGGAGACACCAGTCATAATGTAGCAGGTAGTGGAGACACCAGTCATAATGTAGCAGGTAGTGGAGACACCAGATATATGTAGCAGGTAGTAGAGACACCAGTCATAATGTAGCAGGTAGTAGAGACACCAGTCATAATGTAGCAGGTAGTAGAGACACCAGACATAATGTAGCAGGTAGTGGAAACACCAGTCATAATGTAGCAGGTAGTAGAGACACCAGTCACAATGTAGCAGGTAGTAGAGACACCAGTCATAATGTAGCAGGTAGTAGAGATACCAGTCATAATGTAGCAGGTAGTAGAGAGACACCAGTCATAATGTAGCAGGTAGTGGAGACACCAGTCATAATGTAGCAGGTAGTGGAGACACCAGTCATAATGTAGCAGGTAGTGGACACCAGACATAATGTAGCAGGTAGTAGAGACACCAGTCATAAGTAGCAGGTAGTAGAGACACCAGTCATAATGTAGCAGGTAGTAGAGGACACCAGAAAATAATGTAGCAGGTAGTGGAGACACCAGTCATAATGTAGCAGGTAGTAGAGACACCAGTCACAATGTAGCAGTAGTAAGAGACATCAGTCATAATGTAGCAGGTGTAGGAGATACCAGTCATAATGTAGCAGGTAGTAGAGAGACACCAGTCATAATGTAGCAGGTAGTGGAGACACCAGTCATAATGTAGCAGGTAGTGGAGACACCAGTCATAATGTAGCAGGTAGTGGAGACACCAGACATAATGTAGCAGGTAGTAGAGACACCAGTCATAATGTAGCAGGTAGTAGAGACACCAGACATAATGTAGCAGGTAGTGGAGACACCAGTCATAATGTAGCAGGTAGTAGAGACACCAGTCACAATGTAGCAGGTAGTAGAGACATCAGTCATAATGTAGCAGGTAGTAGAGATACCAGTCATAATGTAGCAGGTAGTAGAGAGACACCAGTCATAATGTAGCAGGTAGTGGAGACACCAGTCATAATGTAGCAGGTAGTGGAGACACCAGTCATAATGTAGCAGGTAGTGGAGACACCAGACATAATGTAGCAGGTAGTAGAGACACCAGTCATAATGTAGCAGGTAGTAGAGACACCAGTCATAATGTAGCAGGTAGTAGAGACACCAGACATAATGTAGCAGGTAGTGGAGACACCAGTCATAATGTAGCAGGTAGTAGAGACACCAGTCACAATGTAGCAGGTAGTAGAGACATCAGTCATAATGTAGCAGGTAGTAGAGATACCAGTCATAATGTAGCAGGTAGTAGAGAGACACCAGTCATAATGTAGCAGGTAGTGGAGACACCAGTCATAATGTAGCGGGTAGTGGAGACACCAGTCATAATGTAGCAGGTAGTGGAGACACCAGTACATAATGTAGCAGGTAGTAGAGACACCAGTCATAATGTAGCAGGTAGTAGAGACACCAGTCATAATGTAGCAGGTAGTAGAGACACCAGACATAATGTAGCAGGTAGTGGAGACACCAGTCATAATGTAGCAGGTAGTAGAGACACCAGTCACAATGTAGCAGGTAGTAGAGACATCAGTCATAATGTAGCAGGTAGTAGAGATACCAGTCATAATGTAGCAGGTAGTAGAGAGACACCAGTCATAATGTAGCAGGTAGTGGAGACACCAGTCATAATGTAGCAGGTAGTGGAGACACCAGTCATAATGTAGCAGGTAGTGGAGACACCAGACATAATGTAGCAGGTAGTAGAGACACCAGTCATAATGTAGCAGGTAGTAGAGACACCAGTCATAATGTAGCAGGTAGTAGAGACACCAGACATAATGTAGCAGGTAGTAGGAGACACCGTCATAATGTAGCAGGTAGTAGAGACACCAGTCACAATGTAGCAGGTAGTAGAGACACCAGTCATAATGTAGCAGGTAGTAGAGATTACCAGTCATAATGTAGCAGGTAGTAGAGAGACACCAGTCATAATGTAGCAGGTAGTAGAGACACCAGTCATAATGTAGCAGGTAGTGGAGACACGGTCATAATGTAGCAGGTAGTGAGACACCAGTCATAATGTAGCGGTAGTAGAGGACACCGGTCATAATGTAGCAGGTAGTAGAGACATCAGTCATAATGTAGCAGGTAATGGGAGACACAGTCATAATGAAGTAGGTAGTGGAGACCCCGGTCATAATGTAGCAGTGTAGAGACACCAGTCATAATGTAGCAGGTAGTGGAGACACCAGTCATAATGTAGCAGGTAGTGGAGACACCAGTCATAATGAAGTAGGTAGTGGAGCACCAGTCATAATGTAGCAGGTAGTAGAGACACCAGTCATAATGTAGCAGGTAGTAGAGACACCAGTCTTTAAGAAGTAGGTAGTGGAGACACCGGTCATAATGTAGCAGGTAGTAGAGACACGAGTCATAATGTAGCAGGTAGTGGAGACACCAGTCATAATGTTGCAGGTAGTGGAGACACCAGTCATAATGTAGCAGGTAGTGGAGACACCAGTCATAATGTAGCAGGTAGTAGAGACACCAGTCATAATGTAGCAGGTAGTAGAGACATCAGTCATAATGTAGCAGGTAGTAGAGAGACACCGGTCATAAAGCAGCAGGTAGTGGAGACACCAGACATAATGTAGCAGGTAGTGGAGACACCAGTCATAATGTAGCAGGTAGTGGAGACACCAGTCATAATGTAGCAGGTAGTAGAGACACCAGTCATAATGTAGCAGGAAGTAGAGACATCAGTCATAATGTAGCAGGTAGTAGAGAGACACCGGTCATAAAGCAGCAGGTAGTAGAAACACCAGTCAAAATGTAGCAGGTAGTGGAGACACCAGTCATAAAGTAGCAGGTAGTAGAGACACCAGTCATAAAGTAGCAGGTAGTAGAGACACCAGTCATAATGTAGCAGGTATTAGAGAGACACCAGTCATAATGTAGCAGGTAGTGGAGACACCAGTCATAAAATAGCTGGTAGTGGAGACACCAGTCATAATGTAGCAGGTAGTAGAAACACCAGTCATAATGTAGCAGGTAGTAGAGACACCAGACATAATGTAGCAGGTAGTGGAGACAACAGTCATAATCTAGCAGGTAGTAGAGAGACACCAGTCATAATGTAGCAGGTAGTGGAGACACCAGTCATAAAGTAGCAGGTAGTAGAGATACCAGTCATAATATAGTAGGTAGTAGAGAGACACCAGTCATAATGTAGCAGGTAGTGGAGACACCAGTCATAATGTAGCAGGTAGTGGAGACACCAGTCATAATATAGTAGGTAGTGGAGACACCAGTCATAAAATAGCTGGTAGTGGAGACACCAGTCATAATGTAGCAGGTAGTGGAGACACCAGTCATAATGTAGCAGGTAGTGGAGACACCAGTCATAATATAGTAGGTAGTGGAGACACCAGTCATAAAGTAGCAGGTAGTGGAGACACCAGTCATAATGTAGCAGGTAGTGGAGACACCAGTCATAATACAGCAGGTAGTGGAGACACCAGTCATAATGTAGCAGGTAGTGGAGACACCAGTCATAATGTAGCAGGTAGTGGAGACACCGGTCATAATGTAGCAGGTAGTGGAGACACCAGTCATAATATAGTAGGTAGTGGAGACACCAGTCATAATGTAGCAGGTAGTGGAGACACCAGTCATAATATAGTAGGTAGTGGAGACACCAGTCATAAAGTAGCAGGTAGTGGAGACACCAGTCATAATGTAGCAGGTAGTGGAGACACCAGTCATAATGTAGCAGGTAGTGGAGACACAGTCATAATGTAGCAGTAGTGGAGACACCATTTCATAATATAGTAGGTGGAGACACCAGTCATAATGTAGCAGGTAGTAGAGACACCAGTCATAATGTAGCAGGTAGTAGAGAGACACCAGTCATAATGTAGCAGGTAGTGGAGACACCAGTCATAATGTAGCAGGTAGTAGAGACACCAGTCATAATTGAGCAGGTAGTAGAGACACCAGTCATAATGTAGCGGGTAGTAGGGGACACCAGTCATAATGTAGCAGGTAGTGGAGACCCAGCCATAATGTAGCAGGTAGTGGAGACACCAGTCATAATGTAGCAGGTAGTGGAGACACCAGTCATAATGTAGCGGGTTTAGTGGAGACACCAGTCATAAATATAGTAGGTAGTGGAGACACCAGTCATAATGTAGCAGGTAGTAGAGACACCAGTCATAATGTAGCAGGTAGTGGAGACACCAGTCATAATGCAGCAGGTAGTGGAGACACCAGTCATAATGTAGCAGGTAGTGGAGACACCAGTCATAATGTAGCAGGTAGTGGAGACACCAGTCATAATGTAGCAGGTAGTAGAGACACCAGTCATAATGTAGCAGGTAGTGGGAGACACCAGTCATAATGTAGCAGGTAGTGGAGACACCAGTCATAATGTAGCAGGTAGTGGAGACCCCAGTCAAAATGTAGCAGGTAGTGGAGACACCAGTCATAATGTAGCAGGTAGTAGAGACACCACTCATAATGTAGCAGGTAGTAGAGAGACACCAGTCATAATGTAGCAGATAGTGGAGACACCAGTCATAATGTAGCAGGTAGTGGAGACACCAGTCATAATGTAGCAGGTAGTGGAGACACCAGTCATAATGTAGCAGGTAGTGGAGACACCAGTCATAATGCAGAGGTAGTGGAGACACAGTATAATGTAGCAGGTTAGTGAGACACCAGTCATAATGTAGCAGGTAGTAGAGAGACACCAGTCATAATGTAGCAGGTAGTGGAGACACCAGTCATAATGTAGCAGGTAGTGGAGACACCAGTCATAATGTAGCAGGTAGTGGAGACACTAGTCATAATGTAGCAGGTAGTGGAGACACCAGTCATAATGTAGCAGGTAGTGGAGACACCAGTCATAATGCAGCAGGTAGTGGAGACACCAGTCATAATGTAGCAGGTAGTGGAGACACCAGTCATAATGTAGCAGGTAGTGGAGACACCAGTCATAATGTAGCAGGTAGTAGAGACACCACTCATAATGTAGCAGGTAGTGGAGACACCAGTCATAATGTAGCAGGTAGTGGAGGCACCAGTCATAATGTAGCAGGTAGTGGAGACACCAGTCAAAATTTAGTAGGTAGTGGGGGACACCAGTCATAATGTAGCAGGTAGTGGAGACACCAGTCATAATATAGTAGGTAGTGGAGACACCAGTCATAAAGTAGCAGGTAGTAGAGACACCAGTCATAATATAGTAGGTAGTAAAGAGACACCAGTCATAATGTAGCAGGTAGTGGAGACAGTCATAATGTAGCAGGTAGTAGAGACACGAGTCATAATGTAGCAGGTAGTGGAGACACCAGTCATAATGTAGCAGGTAGTGGAGACACCAGTCATAATGTAGCAGGTAGTGGAGACACCAGTCATAATGTAGCAGGTAGTAGAGACACCAGTCATAATGTAGCAGGTAGTAGAAACACCAGTCATAATGTAGCAGGTAGTAGAGACACCAGACATAATGTAGCAGGTAGTGGACACACCAGTCATAATCTAGCAGGTAGTAGAGAGACACCAGTCATAATGTAGCAGGTAGTGGAGACACCAGTCATAAAGTAGCAGGTAGTAGAGATACCAGTCATAATGTAGCAGGTAGTAGAGAGACACCAGTCATAATGTAGCAGGTAGTAGAGACACCAGTCATAATGTAGCAGGTAGTGGAGACACCGGTCATAATGTAGCAGGTAGTAGAGACACCAGTCATAATGTAGCAGGTAGTAGAGACACCGGTCATAATGTAGCAGGTAGTAGAGACATCAGTCATAATGTAGCAGGTAGTGGAGACACCAGTCATAATGAAGTAGGTAGTGGAGACACCGGTCATAATGTAGCAGGTAGTAGAGACACCAGTCATAATGTAGCAGGTAGTGGAGACACCAGTCATAATGTAGCAGGTAGTGGAGACACCAGTCATAATGAAGTAGGTAGTGGAGACACCGGTCATAATGTAGCAGGTAGTAGAGACACCAGTCATAATGTAGCAGGTAGTGGAGACACCAGTCATAATGAAGTAGGTAGTGGAGACACCGGTCATAATGTAGCAGGTAGTAGAGACACTAGTCATAATGTAGCAGGTAGTAGAGACACCAGTCATAATGTAGCAGGTAAGTGGAGACACCAGTCATATGAAGTAGTAGTGGAGACACCGGTCATAATGTAGCAGGTATAGAGACACGAGTCATAATGTAGCAGGTAGTGGAGACACCAGTCATAATGTAGCAGGTAGTGGGGGACACCAGTAAATAATGTAGCAGGTAGTGGAGACACCAGTCATAATGTAGCAGGTAGTAGAGACACCAGTCATAATGTAGCAGGTAGTAGAGACATCAGTCATAATGTAGCAGGTAGTAGAGAGACACCGGTCATAAAGCAGCAGGTAGTGGAGACACCAGACATAATGTAGCAGGTAGTGGAGACACCAGTCATAATGTAGCAGGTAGTGGAGACACCAGTCATAATGTAGCAGGTAGTAGAGACACCAGTCATAATGTAGCAGGTAGTAGAGACATCAGTCATAATGTAGCAGGTAGTAGAGAGACACCGGTCATAAAGCAGCAGGTAGTAGAAACACCAGTCAAAATGTAGCAGGTAGTGGAGACACCAGTCATAAAGTAGCAGGTAGTAGAGACACCAGTCATAAAGTAGCAGGTAGTAGAGACACCAGTCATAATGTAGCAGGTATTAGAGAGACACCAGTCATAATGTAGCAGGTAGTGGAGACACCAGTCATAAAATAGCTGGTAGTGGAGACACCAGTCATAATGTAGCAGGTAGTAGAAACACCAGTCATAATGTAGCAGGTAGTAGAGACACCAGACATAATGTAGCAGGTAGTGGAGACACCAGTCATAATCTAGCAGGTAGTAGAGAGACCACAGTCATAATGTAGCAGGTAGTGGGGGACACCAGTCATAAAGTAGCAGGTAGTAGAGATACCAGTCATAATATAGTAGGTAGTAGAGAGACACCAGTCATAATGTAGCAGGTAGTGGAGACACCAGTCATAAAGTAGCAGGTAGTAGAGATACCAGTCATAATATAGTAGGTATAGAGAGACACTCATCATAAATGTAGCAGGTAGTGGGGGACACCAGTCACAATGAAGCAGGTAGTGGAGACACCAGTCATAATGTTAGTAGGTAGTGGAGACACCAGTATAATGAATCAGGTAGTGGAGACACCAGTCACAATGAAGCAGGTAGTGGAGACACCAGTCATAATGTAGCAGGTAGTGGAGACACCAGTCATAATGTAGTAGGTAGTGGAGACACCAGTCATAATGAATCAGGTAGTGGAGACACCAGTCATAATGTAGCAGGTAGTGGAGACACCAGTCATAATGTAGTAGGTAGTGGAGACACCAGTCATAATGAATCAGGTAGTGGAGACACCAGTCATAATGAATCAGGTAGTGGAGACACCAGTCACAATGAAGCAGGTAGTGGAGACACCAGTCATAATGAATCACGTAGTGGAGACACCAGTCATAATGAATCAGGTAGTGGAGACACCAGTCACAATGAAGCAGGTAGTGGAGACACCAGTCATAATATAGTAGGTAGTGGAGACACCAGACATAATGTAGCAGGTAGTGGAGACACCAGTCATAAAGTAGCAGGTAGTAGAGACACCAGTCATAATATAGTAGGTAGTAGAGAGACACCAGTCATAATGTAGCAGGTAGTGGAGACAGTCATAATGTAGCAGGTAGTAGAGAGACACAAGTCATAATGTAGCAGGTAGTGGAGACACCAGTCATAATGTAGCAGGTAGTGGAGACACCAGTCATAATGTAGCAGGTAGTGGAGACACCAGTCATAATGTAGCAGGTAGTGGAGCCCACTAGTCATAATTAGCAGGTAGTAGAGATACCAGTCATAATGTAGCAGGTAGTAGAGACGCCAGTCATAATGTAGCAGGTAGTAGAGACACCAGTCATAATGTAGCAGGTAGTGGAGACACCAGTCATAATGTAGCAGGTAGTGGAGACACCAGTCATAATGTAGCAGGTAGTGGAGACACCGGTCATAATGTAGTAGGTAGTGGAGACACGGGTCATAATGTTGTAGGTAGTGGAGACACCGGTCATAATGTAGCAGGTAGTGGAGACACCAGTCATAATGTAGCAGGTAGTGGAGACACCAGTCATAATGCAGCAGGTAGTAGAGAGACACCAGTCATAATGTAGCAGGTAGTGGAGACACCAGTCATAATGTAGCAGGTAGTGGAGACACCAGTCATAATGCAGCAGGTAGTAGAGAGACATCAGTCATAATGTAGCAGGTAGTGGAGACACCAGTCATAATGTAGCAGGTAGTAGAGAGACACCAGTCATAATGTAGCAGGTAGTGGAGACACCAGTCATAATGTAGCAGGTAGTAGAGAGACACCAGTCATAATGTAGCAGGTAGTGGAGACACCAGTCATAATGCAGTAGGTAGTAGAGAGACACTAGTCATAATGTAGCAGGTAGTGGAGACACCAGTCATAATGCAGCAGGTAGTAGAGAGACACCAGTCATAATGTAGCAGGTAGTGGAGACACCAGTCATAATGTAGCAGGTAGTAGAGAGACACCAGTCATAATGTAGCAGGTAGTAGAGAGACACCAGTCATAATGTAGCAGGTATTGGAGACACCAGTCATAATGCAGTAGGTAGTAGAGAGACACTAGTCATAATGTAGCAGGTAGTGGAGACACCAGTCATAATGCAGCATGTAGTAGAGAGACACCAGTCATAATGTAGCAGGTAGTGGAGACACTAGTCATAATGTAGCAGGTAGTGGAGACACCAGTCATAATGCAGCAGGTAGTAGAGAGACACCAGTCATAATGTAGCAGGTAGTGGAGACACTAGTCATAATGCAGCAGGTAGTAGAGAGACACCAGTCATAATGTAGCAGGTAGTGGAGACACCAGTCATAATGTAGCAGGTAGTGGAGACACTAGTCATAATGCAGCAGGTAGTAGAGAGACACCAGTCATAATGTAGCAGGTAGTAGAGAGACACCAGTCATAATGTAGCAGGTAGTGGAGACACCAGTCATAATGTAGCAGGTAGTGGAGACACCAGACATAATGTAGCAGGTAGTGGAGACACCAGTCATAATGTAGCAGGTAGTAGAGACACCAGTCGTAATGCAGCAGGTAGTAGAGAGACACCAGTCATAATGTAGCAGGTAGTGGAGACACTAGTCATAATGTAGCAGGTAGTAGAGAGACACCAGTCATAATGTAGCAGGTAGTGGAGACACCAGTCATAATGCAGCAGGTAGTAGAGAGACACCAGTCATAATGTAGCAGGTAGTAGAGAGACACCAGTCATAATGTAGCAGGTAGTAGAGAGACACCAGTCATAATGTAGCAGGTAGTAGAGAGACACCAGTCATAATGTAGCAGGTAGTGGAGACACCAGTCATAATGCAGCAGGTAGTAGAGAGACACCAGTCATAATGTAGCAGGTAGTGGAGACACTAGTCATAATGCAGCAGGTAGTAGAGAGACACCAGTCATAATGTAGCAGGTAGTGGAGACACCAGTCATAATGTAGCAGGTAGTAGAGAGACACCAGTCATAATGTAGCAGGTAGTGGAGACACTAGTCATAATGTAGCAGGTAGTGGAGACACCAGTCATAATGTAGCAGGTAGTGGAGACACCAGTCATAATGTAGCAGGTAGTAGAGACACCAGTCATAATGTAGCAGGTAGTGGAGACACCAGTCATAATGTAGCAGGTAGTAGAGAGACACCAGTCATAATGTAGCAGGTAGTAGAGACACCAGTCATAATGTAGCAGGTAGTAGAGATACCAGTCATAATGTAGCAGGTAGTAGAGACACCAGTCATAATGTAGCAGGTAGTAGAGACACCAGTCATAATGTAGCAGGTAGTGGAGACACTAGTCATAATGTAGCAGGTAGTGGAGACACCAGTCATAATGTAGCAGGTAGTAGAGACACCAGTCATAATGTAGCAGGTAGTGGAGACACCAGTCATAATGTAGCAGGTAGTAGAGACACCAGTCATAATGTAGCAGGTAGTGGAGACACTAGTCATAATGTAGCATATTTGTTTATTGTATTAAGAGACGGTTGGTGCAGCGGGTCATCCTCTCATACAGTGGTTACTGTTGTAGTGTTTATTGCCCAGTGCTAAATGCTTGCAGGGTAGCTCATGTTGTGTCTGCAACATAGCTGTTAATTATTAGCAATGTTTATGTCAACAGTGCAGAATGTGATGGCGTTTGTATCGTAAGTGCTGGTTGTAGTGGTGTTTATAATGGCACTGATTAGTATGGTAGAATTTTAAGCTTCAGCGCTGTCTGGGGTTAAAAGTGATCTTATTTATTATTTAGAGAAACACAAGACAGCATCAAAAGCATTTATCGTCTTTCTGTCAATATCACAAACAAATTTCATTCAATAGATTGCATCACAAAAGCTAGACATCTGTCTCAACATTACGAACATTTGTATATGTGTGTCCGCGTCACAGACGCCTGTCATCTGTCTCTTGGCATCACAAGCATCCACCATCTGTATGTCACCACCATAAACACCTGTCATCTGTTTCTCTTGTGAACTCGACATCGGACATCATTCATTTCTAACATCCTGTACCTGATGATTTCGTAATTGAAATCCTTTATTGGGAATATGTAAACACAAAGGTTTTCGTAATTAAGGCAGAACTGAGCTGAAACAGCGAGCACAATACAAAACCTTGATAATGACTCAGTATTCTCTCTACCATGATATAAGGAAACTGGACGGGAATGAGATGAAACAGAAGTTGTGGCAAGAGACGGGACAGGGGAACCAGACGGAATACGACCTTCTGTTTCTCTTTTCCAGCAAGACCCTATCTATCCTTCAACAAGACCCTATCTATCTTTCAACAAGACCCTATCTGTTCTTCAATAAGACCCTATCTATCCTTCAATAAGACCCTATCTATCCTTCAATAAGACCCTATCTATCCTTCAACAAGACCCTATCTATCTTTCAACAAGATCCTATCTGTTCTTCAATAAGACCCTATCTATCCTTCAATAAGACCCTATCTATCCTTCAATAAGACCCTATCTATCCTTCAATAAGACCCTATCTATCCTTCAATAACACACTTTCCCTCACCTTTCATCATCTTTCTTAAGTTTTTTTAAACTCTCTTCCACAATCCTTCACAACCTAAATTTGCTATTCATTCTCATTATTTAATCATATTTAGGCTTAAGCGCTCATTTTTTTCGTTTCACTGCGCACAACATCAAGACTCAACATTCAGAGCTCCTTCCCGGCTTCCTTTGAAGCTCCACTCTTTAGAATCTCTTTCCCTTTCTTCCTTTCTCACCACTCATAAGGTTATGCGTGGTGAGAAACACCTCGAAGTAGGACTTACATAGGCGGCCGCCGCTGACGCTGAAGACGATACTTCGGAGCTTAGAACCTGAAGACCTGTGTTGAGGGCGTCACCGTCAACACAACCAGCACCGTCACCAGCAGCAACACCTGTGGGAGTAAGGATACAAGAGCTCAGAAAATGCCACCGCACCAACTCGCATTAAAGCAAAGCCCCCCTTTTTTTTTTAATTTAGGCACTGCACCGTAACTCCGCAAACAGGCAAAATGGCAGGATTTTGATTCTACTTAGTGGGGTGAGGATGCTAAGGACACTTGTTGTGGCAGGGAATATAAACCGAGAATGGTGAATAAGGGTGCCGAGGACAATAGTGTTACAGAGGGACATAGCACTCAGACAGGTGAGCACTCAGACAGGTGGGTGAGGTTGTTGAGGACTCCAGTGTGAAGGGTAATGACACAACAGACAGAGAGATAAGGTGTGGCGTGCGCCGAGTATGCAACATTTTATTCGACGTTCGTCACACAGTCATTTGGTATGCTCACCCGACCAGTGAACTGGCAATTCAGTATGTAGCAGTTCTGGGGCCCACTGTTGCGTTTGTTCTCCGGTTCAATCAGCCGATCACGTGGAAGCCGGCTACTTCAGCCGACTGCAAGTTACCTGGCTAAGTGACACACTTCCATAGACACTATTCGTGACCATTACTGCTTTGAGTGGCTCTGAAGTGTCCCCTTTCACTCTGGCTTCTTTTCTCATCATTAATATTGTACATAGTGTATGTATATTGATGGAATACATGGGTAAAGAACTCTGCCCCTGCTGTGTTTGCCTTGCCCTTCCTCAGTCCTGCTGAGTGTTTTGTTTGCCGACTTATTACGACCAGGTCTTATAGGCCATTAAACTACCACCTGTGTTCGTAATAGAAGGTAAGAAGGAATGATTATTTTTTGTAAATGTATAATACAAAAATATTGTTGGAAGAACTCGGCGCTGCTTTTTGGTGGAAACCCCCATGAACTCGGCCGCTGTTGTTAGGCTTGTATCCCACTGAACTCGGCCGCTGCGTTGGTTTGTATACCCACAAACCCTTGGCCGCTGTTTAGGCTTGTATACCCCAAACTTGGCCGCTGTTTTAAAGGTTGTATACCCCGAACTCGGCCGCTGCTGTTAGGTTGTATACCCACTGAACTCGGGCCGTGCTGTTGGTTGAAACCCCACTAAACTCTGGCCGCTGCTGTTAGGCTTGTATACCCACTGAACTCTGGCCGCTGCTGTTAGGCTTGTATACCCACTAAACTCTGGCCGCTGCTGTTAGGCTTGTATACCCACTAAACTCTGGCCGTGTGTTAGGTGTATCCCCACTGAATTGGCCGCTGCGTTAGGCTTGTATACCACTGAACTCGGGCCGCTGCTTTAGGCTTGTAACCCATAAACTCGGCCCGCCCCGTTAGGCTTGTTACCCACTAAACTCTGGCCCTGCTTTTAGGCTTGTATACCCCAAAAAACTTGGGCCCGCTGCTTTTGGGTTTGTATACCCATGAACTTGGCCGCTGTGTTGGTTTTACCCACTAAACTTGGCCGCTGCTGTTGGGTTGTTACCCCAAAAACTCTGGCCGCTGCTTTTGGTTTGTACCCCCACTAAATCTGCCGCTGCTGTTAGGCTTGTATACCCCTAAACTCGGGCCCGCGCTTTAAGCTTGTATACCCAAAAAAATCGCCGGCTGTTAGGTTTGTATACCCCACTAAACTTGGGGCCGCTGTTTTATTTTGTATACCCCTAAACTCTGGCCGCTGCTGTTAGGTTGTATACCCACAAAACCGGCCGCTGCTGTTAAGCTTGTTACCCACAAACTCGGGCCGGCTGTTGGCTGGTATACCCAAAAAAATTTGGCCGTGTGTTAAGTTTTGTATCCCCACAAAAAATCGGGGCCGCTGTGTTAGGCTTGTAAAACCCACAAATTGGCCGCTCTGTTAGGTTGTACCACTAAATTTGGGCCGCTGCTTTTAAAAGTTTGTTACCACAAACTCGGGCCCGCTGCTGTTAGGTGGTATACCATAACTCGGCCGCTGCTGTTAAGCTTGTTACCCACTAACTCTGACCGCTGCTGTTAGGCTGTTTTACCACTAAACTCGGGCCGCTGTGTTAAGCTTGTATACCCATAAACTCTGGCCGCTGCTGTTGCTTGATTACCCACTAAACCCCTGGCCGCTGCTGAAGTTTTTATACCACTAAACTCGGCCGTGCTGTTAAGCTTGTATACCACTAAACTCGGGCGTTGCGTTAGGTTGTATACCACTAAACTCTGCGCTGCTGTAGGTGGTATACCCAAAAAGGCGCTGCTGTTAGCTGTTACCCACTAAACTCTGGCCGCTGCTGTTAAGCTTGTATACCCACTAAACTCTGGCCGCTGCTGTTAGGCTTGTATACCCACTAAACTCTGGCCGCTGCTGTTAGGCTGGTATACCCACTAAACTCTGGCCGCTGCTGTTAGGCTTGTATACCCACTAAACTCTGGCCGCTGCTGTTAGGCTTGTATACCCACTGAACTCTGGCCGCTGCTGTTAGGCTTGTATACCCACTAAACTCTGGCCGCTGCTGTTAAGCTTGTATACCCACTAAACTCTGGCCGCTGCTGTTAGGCTTGTATACCCACTAAACTCTGGCCGCTGCTGTTAGGCTGGTATACCCACTAAACTCTGGCCGCTGCTGTTAGGCTTGTATACCCACTAAACTCTGGCCGCTGCTGTTAGGCTGGTATACCCACTAAACTCTGGCCGCTGCTGTTAGGCTGGTATACCCACTAAACTCGGTCATAACACAATCACAGCCTTGCATTAGTAAAACAAGAAAAACCATATACAAATCTTTACTAAATTATGCTTAATATTATTTAAAAAACAGAATAGTTTTCTAAGAAAATCTTGGCACGTTTATTAAGAAGAATAGACAGAGTCCACACAGAGTACTGAAGATATTATTGAAGAGACACAGAGTACTGAAGATATTATTGAAGAGACACAGAGTACTGAAGATATTATTGAAGAGACACAGAGAGTACTGAAGATATTATTGAAGAGACACAGAGTACTGAAGATATTATTGAAGAGACACAGAGTACTGAAGATATTATTGAAGAGACACAGAGTACTGAAGATATTATTGAAGAGACACAGAGTACTGAAGATATTATTGAAGAGACACAGAGTACTGAAGATATTATTGAAGAGACACAGAGTACTGGAGTTATAATTGAAGAGACACAGAGTACTAAAGATATTATTGAAGAGACACAGAGTACTGGAGATATTACTAAGAGACACAGAGTACTGGAGTTATTATTGAAGATACACAGAGTACTGGAGTTATTATTGAAGATACACAGAGTACTGGAGTTATTATTGAAGATACACAGAGTACTGAGTTATTATTGAAGATACACAGAGTACTGGAGTTATTATGAGATACACAGAGTACTGGAGTTATTATTGAAGATACACAGAGTACTGGAGTTATTATTGAAGATACACAGAGTACTGGAGTTATTATTGAAGATACACAGAGTACTGGAGTTATTATTGAAGATACACAGAGTACTGGAGTTATTATTGAAGATACACAGAGTACTGGAGTTATTATTGAAGAGACACAGAGTACTGGAGTTATTATTGAAGATCCACAGAGTATGGAAAATTAAAAATTACCTGGATGAGCCTCATAAGATACATACCAGTAAATGGTAACAAAGATAATTATTCTTTATCACAGTTACAGAGACAAGTAGGAATTTTAGGACACATAGGTCGCAAAAAATGTCCCCCTTCGATACCTACTACAATCTTTATCTCCACAAGTCACTCTGGACCTACATTAATTTCAAATGAAATATACGTAACCAGGAATTCTGGTAAAACATTAATATAAATATGTGGACTGTATATTAAATTTAAAAAACGAATACATATACATTGAAGGAGAATATATCTTAATACCACTCACCAATTAGTCTGGAGATAACTTGGTGTGTTATACACAAAACCCCCTGTCTATAATATGAAGAAAATACTGGCCAGAATTTCAACATAAATAGACATCGACTTAGCTGGGGTCCTTGACTGTCCTGTCCACTCGCCTAATGCTCACGTTATGCAGGACTGCAAATCCAACAATTTCGGCTCCTATTTGAGAGGTTTTAAACACAATATAACCTCTAGAGTGTCGAAAATTCATGCACATTTCACTCGCGTGCCTTCAGCCTAATTCAAAACAATGGCGTCTCTCCTTCCTTCCAGCGACACTCACCAATTTCACTGGTTCTTTATTTATTTACAAATTAATTTTATTACATACAATATATTCCATCAATTTACATACAAAATACACTATTTTCAGAAAATATACAATATTTTCCACACTGCGGCCGGGCGAAGTTTGTTGCTAAACGACTCAAATTACTCCTTCCTCTAGGAGATGATTCCAGCCAGTTCTGAGTGGCTGTTTTCCTAGTAGGTCTTACTACAATTTCATCTTCCTGCATCACTTGGTCAACGTTATCTTCAATATCACTCGTGTCACTTTCCCCTAGATTTTCATTTACATTTGATTGAATACCATTTAATTCCAAGGGAATCAATTTATTATTGTGCGTAAACTTTCCTGGCCACGACACAACACTTTGACATTCCTGACAACACCTTGTGCATCTGGGTACAATGTCAATACTTTGCCCAGAGGCCACAATGTTCGATGCTGTTCAGTATCAATTAACACAATGTCACCTGGTTGAATGTTCTGTCGATTTACTGCCTCTGTCGCACCATAAAAGTGTTCACGTAGTGTAAGAAGATATTCCTTATGCCACACATTAGACCAATAATCAATTACTTCATTTAACATTTTAAATTTATCACACAACACTGCCGCATCATTGTAATCTCCATCACTTTCTTCAGGATTATCTCTATAGACAGGGGCAGCTATCAATTTCTTTCCACATATTAGGTGAGAAGGTGTTAATACATCTGCATCAGGTGTATCACTCATGTATGAGAGAGGCCAATTATTTATCCGATTCTCCGCCTCCACCAACACCGCATGGAATTACTCCAAATTAATTCTCTTTCGGTGTAGTACTTTACGGAGTCACCTCTTCACTGTGCCTATCAGTCTTTCGTACAGCCCCCCCTGCCAAGGGGCTCTAGGAGTAATAAATTTCCAGGTACACCCTCGTTGGGTTAACAGAGATTGAACATCATTACTCTTATTTAATTCTATCAAGTGTTGAGCACCTGCTACAAAATTAGTGGCATTATCCGAAATCATCAATCTCGGACAGGATCTCCTAGCTGCAAATTTTCGAAACAGCTGTATAAACTGTTCTGCAGACAAGTCCTGAGCCACTTCTAAATGAACTGCCCTAGTAGCAGTACAAGTGAACAAGCATACATACACTTTCAGTGGAACACCATCTAAAATACCTGTTAAAATGATTGGACCACTATAGTCTACACCTGGTACTTCAAATGGTTTCACTAATTATACATGCTCCTTTGGTAATGGTGGAGGACCTGGGTACATATAGGATCTGGCATCCACACGGCGACATATTACACAAGATTTAATCACCCTTTTTACACTTTGCCGTCCTTGTGGAATCCAGAAAGTTTCCCTAATACAATTTAAGGTAGCTTGTACCCCACCATGCATTACATTTTTATGGGCATTTAAAACAATTAAAATTGTTAGATGATGAGTTTTGGGCAGTAAAATAGGGTGTTTAGCATAATCACCCAATTCAGCATTTTGTAACCTACCTCTGCACCTAATTACATTGTTCTCTAAATACAGCCCCAATTTCTCTATTATGGAACCTTTCACAATTTTTCTTTCCATCATCAATTTAATCTCATTTCCATAGATTTTTTCTTGTACCCTCTTTATCCAATATTCAAGAGGATGTGAAAACTTATATGAGATATTCATCTTGCTTAGAAATTTAAACACCAACTTAGTTACATTGATTAGTTTGGGTAAAGAAGAATACCTGTTTATATCAATGGCTAAGGAAGGACAAACTATTGGAGCGGTGGTCAAAGTAATTTCAACAGGCCAATTAGCTTTATTTACCAACCAGCTCAGTCCTTTAAACCATGATACAGCATTTACAAATTTAGCATAAGGTGAACCTCAAGACAAGAAATCAGCTGGATTCTCCTCACCAGGTATAAGATTAAATGTTAACATATGCTGACCCAAACTATTATACTTCTCTTGCATCTGATTAATTTCAGCGACTCTGTTTTGTATGTACACAATTTTACTGTTTCCATTACGAATCCATTGTAAGGATACCTCATTATCAGACCAAATTACAGTGTCGCTAATATTTATATCCTGAAACTATTTCTTATATAATTAGCTAATTTGACACCTACATAAATGGCTGTTAATTCCAACTGAGGTAAGGTACGTGATTTAATTGGAGACACTTTATCCTTAGAGATAACAAGAGAAATAACACTATTACATTGAAGGTAAGCAACTGCTCCATACGCCAATTTTGAGGCATCACAAAAAATGTGGAATATTTTTCCCATCTGGATTGGCCACCTGGCGTGGGAACTCCAACATTGAAATTTTTTCATAATCACCAATTATTTCATCCCACCTGTTAATGAATTCCTCAGGTAGAGTTTCATCTCAAGCACATTTAAGCTTCCATGCTTCTTGCTTTAACAATTTCCCTCTTATAGTAAGGGGTGACACTAAGCCAAGTGGATCGAAACATTTGGAAACTTCAGCAAAGCAAAACTCTCTCAGTTAATTTATTGGGCATACTGTAATTATTAGGTTTTAACATTAACAAATCTCTCTCAGTATCCCAAGTTAATCCTAATACATTACTACATTTTAGTACTTCATCTCCAGGGTAATCTTTACTTATTTTGTCCTTTAATTTGGACGAATTACTATTCCATTCCCTCAGAGGCATATTTGCACTTTGAATTATTTTATTAGCCTCTCCATAAGTCATAAACAGTTCCTCTTCAGTTGACGTCACACCCAGGAAATTGTCCACATAAAATTGTTTGCTCATTACTTTACTAAATGGACTTCCCATACATTTAAGGTGTGCATTTATCATCGCTTGAAGTAGGAACGGACTGGATGTAGCACCAAATAATACGCTCCTAAAGCAAAAAGTTTTCAGAGGGCTAAGTGGGTCACTAGGATTCTCAGGCCATAAGAAGCGGGTACAATCCCAGTCAGCCTCTTGTAAACCCACTTTTAGGAAAGCTTTACTTATGTCAGCCATAAAGGCATAATTCTTCACCCTGAAATTTAATATCTCCTAATTTTTCCGTCAACGACGGACCTGTCATCAAACAGTCATTTAAACTAGGTACATTTTTGTTACTCCTGGCACTACAATTAAACACAATCCTCAGAGGAGTGGTCTTAGAATCCTTCTTCACTCCGTGATGTGGCAAATAGTGACCATAAATTTTGGCTTGCTCAGGAGGTACCTCTTCTATAAATTTATTAATTAGTAATTCAGTAATTATATCATTATAGGCAGTCAACAATTCTGGAGTCTTACTCAGTTCGCGGAGCTGAGCCCTTAATTGTCCATATGCCGTTCTGCAATTAGTGGGCAGTTCTGGATGGTTCAGTCTCCACGGAAGTCGTACCCAGTATTGTCCAGATTCAAATTTTACATCTCTCAGGTACTGTTCCTGAGTAAAAGAATCGTCTGGACATTCTTCATTTACATTTATTCCAATGCTGTCTAATTCCCACAATTTATGCACTGGCTCAACACCATCCTCTATGGAAGAATTATATTGGGGCACGATTTCATGAGTAAGACACACAGTTATGGTATTTGTAGTTTCCTCTAGTCATGAATTATTATTACGAGGAATCCTACCATACATTACATGGCCTCCTGCAGTCTTCAAAGGGGTGACACCACATTTCTTTACCATACCCTTTACAAAAGAGGCATAATAGTCACTACCTATCAAAATATTTATTGGGCCTACAGAATCATCATTTACACCAGATGGTGCTTAATTTACATTATGTGAAAGTCTTTGTGTAGCTTTACTAAGCCCTACTGTAGATATTTTCTCTGGGAGTCTATCTACAATTACTGCATTAATGCGTTTTTTCTCTTTGCCCAAACTGACAGTTACATAAACAGTGTCATAGAATTGAGCCCTTTTATCTGAGAGAAAACCAGATAATTTTAGAGTTGTAGGATCTCCCATTTGTACTTTCATCCCATTAAGACATTTACGTTTTATGAACGTACGCTGTGATCCCTGGTCCAATAATGCAGTTACATTTTTTTATTTATATCTTTTATCATCAATTTTTACCTGTAACACAGGTAAGCCTACTTCAGCAAAACCATCATTATTAACATTAGAAGCAATTTTTACATTAGCTACTGTTGTGTCAGGATTGTCAACATTATCATTATTATCAACATTATCATATAGACCCTTATACATGACTATATGGTGTCTTCCTTTGTGACATTGATAACAGTTGTTTAATTTGGCATGACAATCCTTTACATCCTAGACATCTGATACATCTGTCAAGTTCCTCCAATCTTTCAACTATATCATTACATGAATTGTATGCATTGCAATTTTTAGAAAAATGAGTACCCTTGCAGAAGAGACAATCTCTCTTTTCTTTGACTGGTTTCTTATTGACTGGGCTACTCTTAGGAGGGTACTTATTCTTCTTACCTTGTGTAGAGTCCTTATTTCTGATTCCTGCTACTTGATATATACTTATGCAACTCTTTTTAGGAAATGAATTTTGATTATTAACATTGTGATAATTTTTCCCTTTGTGAAACTTGACAGATACCTCAGTTATTATGTGTTGCATCTTTAAAATGAGTTGGTTGGCTGGTCTGCAACTGCACAATTAATTCTTGCAGACTTAGTCTTATTTCCTCGAGACCAAAATAACCTTTGTGATACTTGTTCGAGAGTCATTCAAGTGTTTTACAGCTTAATTTATTCTGTACCATGGCACTCAATAACCAGTCTGATTCCTTCAGATTATATTTATTACTTAAAGTTTTGAGAGTGCTCTCCAGTTTAACTTTAAACTGCTGTAAACCCTTGTAAGTGTGATCTGGAGTTTTTAAATTAACAATGATAGTCACTAGATCCAACCTACTTTGTTCTATATTACCATAAGTGACCTTCAACAAATCAACTGCTTCCTTGTAAAAGTCATCTACATTGGGAAAGGCTTGTGTGAACATGTGAGCATCTCCTCTTATCTGCCCTGTGAGGTAAAATAATTTAGTAACACATGCTAGGTCACTCCTATCATGCACAGCTGCTTTAAAAATTAACAAAAACTCCTCCCAATTTTCTCCAGGATTAAATACAGGTAAACATAATTCTGGGAGTTTTGGCAAAAATATCTTATTTATTGGAACAGTTTTATTAACTGCCTGGTTTACACCTTTTAATTTATTCAAAGCCTGACTTTTACAAGAGAATTTTTTCTTCTAATTCATAATATTGGTTAATCATAAGATCCATTTCTGTCTCATCTATGCAATTTACTAACAAATCTCCTTCATATTTTTTATAATATAATTTGTATGAATCATATCTATTCCTTAAAGCATCTAAATACAATTTTAAATCATCAGTATTCACAGTTTCCTGATTCATTAATTCCAAACATTTATTGTATGCTTTTGTTACATGACCCTTTCTAGCCTGCAGTGATGCCTTTTTTGCTCTAAATTCAATGTGTTTGTCATCTACATTAATTTCCTCATTTTCACCCATGGTGCAATGTATTAAATTCAACTTAATTAATAACACTTATTATGTACTTAATTATGCTCTTTATAAAGGTAAATATTACAACTTACCTTAAAATAAATCCTAGCCAGACTTGGCTTAGCAATCTTAATATTGTACAACACACTAATATAAATCCTAGCCAAACTTGGCTTAGCAAAATTAATATTATACAAATACACACTAATATAAATCTTAGCCAGACTTTGCTTAGCAAATTAATATTATACAAATACACTAATATAAATCCTAGCCAGACTTGGCTTAGCAAATTTAGTATTGTAATAATTATAATCCACTTTACATTAAGTAAATTTGTGGACTTAACATCCACCTCCTTCAGTCATTTCACATATAATTATTAAGTAATTAATTCACTAATTAATGACTTCACTAATTACATCCGGTTCAAACAAGGACCAATGGGCAACTATGTGGAAAATTAAAAATTATCTGGATGAACCTCATAAGATACATACCAGTAAATGGTAACAAAGATAATTATTCTTTATCAAAGTTAAAGAGACAAGTAGGAATTTTAGGGCACCTAGGTGGCAAAACATGTCCCCCTTCGATACCTACTACAATCTCTATCTCCACAAGTCACTCGGGACCTATATTAATTTCAAATGAAATATACATCACCAGTAATTCTTGTAAAACATTATTATAAATATGTGGACTGTATATTAAATTTAAAAAATGAATACATATACATTGAGGGAGAATTTATCTTAATACCACTCACCAATTAGTCTGGAGATTACTTGGTGTGTTATACACAAAACCCCCTGCCTAAAATATGAAGAAAATACTGGCCAGAATTTCAACGTAAATAGACATCGACTTAGCTGGGGTCCTTGACTGTCTTGTCCACTCGCCTAATGCTCACGTTATGCAGGACTGCAAATCCAACAATTTTGGCTCCTATTTGAGGGGTTTTAAACACAATATAACCTCTAGAATGGCGAAAATTCATGCACATTTCACTCGCGTGCCTTCAGCCCAGTTCAAAACAATGGCGTCTCTCCTTCCTCAGCGACGCTCACCAATTTCCCTGGTTCTTTAATTATTTACAAATTAATTTTTGTTACCTACAATATATCCCATCAATTTACATACAAAATACACTATTCTCGGAAAATATACAATATTTTCCGCACAGAGTACTGGAGATATTATTAAGAGAGACAGAGTACTGGAGTTGTTATTGAAGAGACACAGAGTACTGGAGATATTATTAAGAGACACAGAGTACTGAGATATTATTGAAGACACACAGAGTACTGGAGATATTATTAAGAGACACAAAGTACTGGAGTTATTATTGAAGAGACACAGAGTACTGTAGTTATTATTAAGAGACACAGAGTACAGGAGATATTACACAAATAACCCGTACATAAAAGAGAGGCTTACGACGACGTTTCGGTCCGACTTTGTCAATGGTCCAAGTCGGACCGAAACGTCGTCGTAAGCTTCTCTCTTTCATGTGCGGGTTATTTGTGTATCGTTCCAGTCACGGTATTGTGCCTTTTTGTTATTTACAGGAGATATTATTAAGAGACACAGAGTACTGGAGATATTTTTGAAGAGACACAGAGTGCTGGAGATATTATTGAAGAGATATGTTATGAAACAATTAATCTGAACTTTTCACTCTGTCAGGTTTATTTGTAATTTAAATTTCTAACGCAGCGACTCGTTGTCCCAATAAAATCTTATAGCTGTGTACGACTCAGGGACCAGAAATATGCTTCACCATTACTGATGTTGCATGTTAGTGCTGGTTCATGCAAAAGATGATAAGCAATGATGGTCATTTCACAATAACATGAAAACATATATCACTGGTCAACAAAGGAAATCGTTGCAAAAGATATTTGTAGGTATTTATGGTATTTTGGGGTTACTAAATTCGAAAATGTCAGTAGGTTTCTCAAATTGGCTCTAGTTTGTGAGATATTATATACTATGCTCAGTTAACAGGAAACTCTTGCCTACAACGCGTCTATATGTATATGTAGTGACAATTTGTATGTACAGAGATTTTTAATAAAGGTTAGAATTTTATTTTTAAATTATTTAATATTTAAGGAAAGGAGTTGTGTCATCAACGACCACCTGACAACACTGTAACCTTTATTTTGTTGCATTTTTTGCTACATTTGTGGCAGATACTCTTTGCTAAAACAAAGAAAAAACATCAGAGATGTTTATTTTGGAGTGGCGCTTTGAGAACAAGACAAGTCTTGGGCTCCCCATATAGTCTGCAAAACCTGTGTAGAATGCTTACGACAGTAGGAAAATAGGCAAAAGAAAAGTTTAAACTTGGGTGTGCCTATGGTGTGGAGAGAGCCGGAAAACCACCACGACAATTGTTACTTCTGTATTGTGAATGTGAAAGGTCAAATGGGAATATTCTGATTTGGCATCAAAAAGGAGACCTGTGCCACACAACTAAGACGTTATCATACCAGTGTGTATAACACTGACCTTCCGTTGTCAGATGTTGAAGAAACTCTGGGTTTAGGATGTAACACAGGTAGCTTTAGTGGAAGTGAATATGAAGTAAGCATTTCAGTATCTCAGCATTTCTCCCAAGAAAAATTCAGTGATCTGATGTGTGACCTGAGTGTGTTAAAGTAAGCGTCCGAACTTTTAGCATCCAAACTAGAAGAAAAGAACTGTCTATGACAGGAAGTTAAAATAACAGCTTATCGAACAAGAGAGGTTGAACTCCGTCCTTACGTCAGCCAAGATGAAGAACTTGTATAATGCAGTAACATCCCTGGACTTCTTCTTTGAATGGAACTTGAATATCGACAAGGAGATTGGACGGCTGTTTATAGACAGCTCCATTGGAAGCTTGAAATGTGTCTTATTGCACAATGGTAACTAATATGCATCTGCTTCAATTGCTCACTCAAAATTGCGCTGATGGCCAATATACAAGAAAATCGTACAACGTTTTCATATGCCGTAATTAGTGGTATCTTAATTATCTTACTGTGCTAATCTGTTATGATATAGAATAAAGTGCTAGGATGTATTACGTGATCTGGCTTTTGCATGATCTAAAAAATAGTTTTAGTGCGATTTGCAAGTTAGTCCCGCCTGATCAATATATTTTTCACAACTTTTATGTTTTTCAGTGAGATACCAAATTTATCAAAAACTAGAGAAAATCATGGAAAACCGATGACATATTCGGAATCAGCACCACAAACTTACCCGAAATTCGACGTAATATCATTGGCCAGAAAATAAGTGTTGATAAAATGTATTATAAAAGTCCTTTCACATGACAGATAATATCCACACAAAGGTCGTCACAAAGTTTATCCAGCGGACGTTCTCGTCCTCACAGCCAATCAATCACCTTGTTTGATGAGGCTAAAAAAAGTGTTGTGTATAACATGGGTGTGTCTAGGTCACTAGAGGCAGCACACACACACCAGACACCCACCATTAACAACAGCAAGTGTAGCACCACGTAACAATATATATGAATTAGAGCGTTTTAAGACAAGTAAAATTATTAGATTGTGAGAACTAATGCGAGAGATTTAAAATTATAATTATATTCACAAACTTTTTCAATAAAGAGAAATGAACAGGTTCCCTGAAGGAAATCCCAGAAGATATTGTTTTATCTTTGCGTATGTGTAATAAGGACAGCAGATTAAAAACGGGTAAGTCGATATTGTTTAATCTTGGCAGATGAGGCTGGATGGTGACCAGGGGGAAATTTTGACTTCGAACAGATCGATTTCTGTCATTTTCTGTTCACTTGCGAACTTTTATAAGGGAAAATGACAATGCGTGTGCGTAATTAAAACAGTAGTAATATCCAGTGACAATGAGCGATAAAAAAAACAAACACGGAAGCACAAAAGTATTATCTGGGAGCAAAAGTGTTGAAGGTTATGTTATCTGTTAATAGTTCCGGGATCATCGCCGCAGCGGCCCTTATCAAGCCTCTTAATTAAGCTGTGAAAGAAGTACCATAGGATGAAGAGCTATTTTAAACACAAGAAAGCAAAGGCAAGGTTATACTAAGTGTAAGTAGAATTACTTAAGATTCACGAAATCGTAATATCACGATTGCAAACAAATCATATCATTAGAGGCAGCTGGTCCAGTGTTAACACACAGGCTTCTGAGCTTTTTCACATGCCTGCCATTGGTTTGATCCCCATCCGTTGTGTAATAAGACTTAAATGCCAGTTCACGCGTTCATGAGACAAGGAAAATATCAGCGATCATCCCAGTGGTACCTGCTGTTACCTTACACCAATGTGACAGGACAGTGGTACCTGCTGTTACCTTACACCAATGTGACAGGACAGTGGTACCTGCTGTTACCTTACACCAATGTGACAGGACAGTGGTACCTGCTGTTACCTTACACCAATGTGACAGGACAGTGGTACCTGCTGTTACCTTACACCAATGTGACAGGACAGTGGTACCTGCTGTTACCTTACACCAATGTGACAGGACAGTGGTACCTGCTGTTACCTTACACCAATGTGACAGGACAGTGGTACCTGCTGTTACCTTACACCAATGTGACAGGACAGTGGTACCTGCTGTTACCTTACACCAATGTGACAGGACAGTGGTACCTGCTGTTACCTTACACCAATGTGACAGGACAGTGGTACCTGCTGTTACCTTACACCAATGTGACAGGACAGTGGTACCTGCTGTTACCTTACACCAATGTGACAGGACAGTGGTACCTGCTGTTACCTTACACCAATGTGACAGGACAGTGGTACCTGCTGTTACCTTACACCAATGTGACAGGACAGTGGTACCTGCTGTTACCTTACACCAATGTGACAGGACAGTGGTACCTGTTGTTACCTTACACCAATGTGACAGGACAGTGGTACCTGCTGTTACCTTACACCAATGTGACAGGACAGTGGTACCTGCTGTTACCTTACACCAATGTGACAGGACAGTGGTACCTGCTGTTACCTTACACCAATGTGACAGGACAGTGGTACCTGCTGTTACCTTACACCAATGTGACAGGACAGTGGTACCTGCTGTTACCTTACACCAATGTGACAGGACAGTGGTACCTGCTGTTACCTTACACCAATGTGACAGGACAGTGGTACCTGCTGTTACCTTACACCAATGTGACAGGACAGTGGTACCTGCTGTTACCTTACACCAATGTGACAGGACAGTGGTACTTGCTGTTACCTTTACACCAAGTGACAGGACAGTGATACCTGCTGTTACCTTACACCAATGTGACAGGACAGTGGTACCTGCTGTTACCTTACACCAATGTGACAAAGTGGAGGTACCTAAAGCATTGAACTGTCCACAGTATGTAATACAGTGAGGTTACCCACCAGTATATAACTTACACATTACCATGACAGTAGTTATATGTCTGTTACCTACATGTGCAGTCAGTGTACACAGTTACCTACAGTATTAATGTAAAGTGTACCTGTCAGTTACAGTCATGACATGTCCTAGTTATACCTACAGTAAAATGCACAGTTACCTCATGTATATATATTGTCACAGTGGATACCTAGTAATCATGTGTACAGTGCAGGGTACTGTTTACTCATGAGCTCGTTACGACCCACCAGGAATCAAGATAAACTTAAAAACATTTCCATTTGTACATGTCCAGTGGAAATTTACTGGTACGTGTACAGTTGCTGTCCAGTGTACATGTTTGTGTACGACATGTGCATGTCCAGGTACATGTTCTGTGTAGTTACAGTGTGCCTGTCCAGTATTATGTCGTGTAGTGTACAGTGGCCTGTCCAGTGTACATGTTCTGTGTACGTGTACAGTGTGCATGTCCAGTGTACATGTTCTGTGTACGTGTACAGTGTGCATGTCCAGTGTACATGTTCAGTGTACATGTCAAGTGTACATGCTCAATGTACATGTCAAGTGTACATGTTCAGTGTACATGTCCTGTGTATATGTCTAGTGAACATGCTCTGTGTACATGTCATGTTTACATGTTCACTGTGGATGTCCAGTGTACATGTCCAGTGTACATGTCCAGTGTACATGTTCACTGTACATGTGCCCTCATATAGGAACCCGTTAACTACCAAAATACAAAGAAATATTAAAGACGAACAAATTATTTAGATAATTTCAGGAAAAATACTTTACCGTTATTCTAGAATTCATTGTGGCTTTTAATGTATGTCTCTGACGCGGATACAAGTTGCTTCAGGGAAAACTGTAAGTCTTTGATTACGTCTGTCTTCGTAAATTTCTTCAGTAGGAAGAGCTCGTCATGGACGTTCTCAGATATTCTTTGCCCTCGGTGTTTCTTGCTTTCCTGGTTAAATAGACTCATGGAGAAAACACAGGTCCCTTTAGTATCGTGAGGGAGAATTGTTGGACGGAGCGGCTGTGAAGTTGGTCGTAGGTATACTTAGGGAAGAGCCTCACAGTCTCTCTCCTGGCCAAGTGTGTGTGAGACTTGCTCGAGGCACTGCATTTATACTCCACCTCTCGCCCTCGGGGAGACAGTGACGTACCCACAACTCTACCGGAGATCATTCACATACATGGACCTCTTCCTCACCACCACAGCTATCTGACCACGTCCTCTCTTCCGTATACGGACTCCCCACAATACGTAATTCTTCCGTCCACACACTGCCACGTACACACACTGCCACGTACACACACCCTCTGCCAAGTACACTGGTGCCCACAGTCAACCGTTCATTAACCTCTGGTCCATTTACTGCTGAAGTCGCAATTGATACACAAATCGTCTATAACTTTATAAAAATATGTACATAAATCAACTACAACCTCTTAAATAACACAAGAATATAAATAAACACAATAAAAATCAACAGAATATTCAAAGAGGCTTCTTAGTCGAATACAAAGATGATTATAATTTCATATCCTTTTCTAGGTGGCTCAGGGAATCACCACCTTCTCTCTACTGTGTCCCTGCTGGCTCTTACTGTGTCCCTCCTGGCTCTTACTGTGTCCCTGCTGGCTCTTACTGTGTCCCTGCTGGCTCTTACTGTGTCCCTCCTGGCTCTTACTGTGTCCCTCTGGCTCTTACTGTGTCCCTGCTGGCTCTTACTGTGTCCTGCTGGCTCTTACTGTGTCCCTCCTGGCTCTTACTGTGTCCCTGCTGGCTCTTACTGTGTCCCTGCTGGCTCTTACTGTGTCCCTGCTGGCTCTTACTGTGTCCCTGCTGGCTCTTACTGTGTCCCTGCTGGCTCTTACTGTGTCCCTCCTGGCTCTTACTGTGTCCTTGCTGGCTCTTACTGTGTCCCTCCTGGCTCTTACTGTGTCCCTCCTGGCTCTCAGTGTGTCCCTCTTGGCTCTTACTGTGTCCTTGCTGGCTCTTACTGTGTCCCTCTTGGCTCTTACTGTGTCCCTGCTGGCTCTCACTGTGTCCCTGCCCGGCTCTTAAATGTGTCCCTCTGGCTCTTTACTGTGTCCCTCGCTGGCTCTTCACTGTGTCCCTCCTGGCTCTACTGTGTCCCTCCTGGCTCTCTGTGTCCCTGCGGCTCTTACTGTTCCCTTGGCTCTTATGTG
>NC_069419.1:39490791-39513436 GCF_026875155.1 Cherax quadricarinatus
CATAATGACCGTCAACAAGTCAGCTGCTTCCTTGTAAGAGTCATCTACATTGGGAAAGGCTTGTATGAGTATGTCAGCATCTCCTCTTACCTGTCCTTTGAGGTAAAATAATTTAGTTACACAGGCTAGGTCACTCCTGTCATGCACAGCTGCTTTAAAAATTGACCAAAATTCCTCCCAATTTTCTCCAGGATTAAATACAAGGGTTACACCAATACATAAAGGTGGTGACCCTACAGATTTAAACAACTATAGGCCAATATCAAACTTACCATTGCTATCCAAAATCTTTGAGAAACTCGTGCACAGGAGACTATATTCATTTATTACGGCACAAAACATACTCAACCCCTGCCAATTTGGAATCAGGAAAAATAAAAGCACTAACGATGCAATCATAAAAATGCTAGATCTGCTTTACACAGCATTAGAAAATAAGGAATATCCACTAGGAATTTTTATTGACCTAAGAAAAGCTTTTGACACAGTATACCACGACATCCTACTCCTCAAACTTGATCATTACGGTATAAGAGGCCATGCGCTTGCTTATTTCAAATCTTACCTTACTAATAGGTATCAGTATGTCACCATTAAAGACACAGCATCAACAACACAGCCACTTGATACTGGAGTTCCGCAGGGAAGTGTCCTTGGTCCCCTGCTCTTCCTCATATACATCAATGATCTTCCAAACGTATCTCAACACCTGAAACCCATTCTCTTTGCTGACTACACGACTTATGTCATCTCTCACCCTAATCTTGCCACCCTCAACACCATTGTTAACGAGGAGCTGATCAAAATATCGACTTGGATGACAGCCAATAAACTTACGCTTAACACTGACAAAACCTACTACATTATGTTTGGTAGCAGAGCAGGAGATGCGCAAATTAACATTAAGATCGACAACACTCTAATTGCCAGGCATAATGAGGGCAGATTCCTAGGCCTATACCTCGACAACAACCTGAACTTCAGCACCCATATCCAACACATAACCAAAAAAGTATCCAAAACGGTTGGGATCCTCTCCAAGATACGATACTACGTGCCGCAAACTGCCCTTCTCACACTATACCATTCACTTATATATCCATACCTCACCTATGCTATCTGTGCTTGGGGTTCAACTGCAGCAATACACCTAAAGCCAATAATAACCCAACAAAAAGCCGCAGTAAGAATAATCACTAAATCCCATCCCTGGCAACACCCCCCCCCCCAACTCTTCAAAATTTTCTAAACTTACTCCCTGTTCAGTACAACCACACTTACTACTGTGCAATCTACATCTACAGGCCCTTAAATTTTCCAAATATTAACCTTGACCTAAAACGCTTTCTTGATAGTTCGACAGAACCCACAGCACAACACCAGACACAAACATCTCTATGACATTCCCCGTGTCCGACTAAACCTTTACAAAAAATTAAATGTATGTCAAAGGCCCTAAAAATCTAGAACACCCTCCCTGAAAATTCTAAAACTGCAGACACATTCATCCCCTTTCAAAACTACCATCAGAAAACATCTTACTCCCAAACACCCTGTCAACTAATTACAACGAATACCACCTGGGGGTTAAACACTTACACTCACTCACTCATTTGCCCATAAACAGAAATATCAATCTCAATCTCAAATAATGAATGTTAACTATCATAAGTTGGCCTGTGATACTCCAATACTGAAACTATGTATAGTGCCAAAACAAAAGCATTCACATTGCAAACTCACAAACTAGTATTTGGGCACTTAGCCATAAAACCAACTAACCTCATAATTTTGTATATTTTAAACTTAAGATTTAATTTAAGTCTGCCCGAAATGCCTAGCCATGCTAGGTGTTCTAGTGGTACACACTGTAATTATTGTTTTACTACATGTAAACAATACAATAACCAAATTCTGTAAACTCAGCATTGTAATCCTTATAGAGAATAAACTTTGAATTTGAATTGAAAAAGACATATTATTTGTTGGAGCAGACTGATTAACTGCCTGGTTTACACATTTTAATTTATTCAAGGCCTGACTTTTACAAGAAAGAATCTTTTCCTCTAATTCATAATACTGATTAATCATAAATCTACTTCAGTCTCATCTACACAGTTTATTAACAAATCTCCTTCATATTTGTTGTAATGTAATTTGTATGAATCATATCTTTTCCCTTAAGCATCTAAATACAATTTTAAATCATCAGTATTCACAATTTCTTGATTCATTAATTCCAAACATTTATGTATGCTTTTTGTTACATGACCTTTTCTAGCCTGCAGTGATCTTTTTTTTGCTCTATATTCCCCTATGTTGTCTTCTATATTAATTTCCTCATTTTCACCAGTGTAATTATTAAATTCAATTTAAATTTAAATAACACTGAAACAACTTCCTTTTGAAAAAATCCTAGCTACATTTACTTTGCAATTACATTAAAAAAAATTGTAAAAAAATTTTTAAAATACACAAAATTTTTTTAGCTAACTTGAGCTTAGTAATTACACAAAGAAAATTATAAATAATTTAAATGGGGCATTAAATACAAACCTTACCAAATTTTGTTATAAAAATTTAATATTATAAAAATTTAAATAAATCCTGCCAAAATTTGGCATACAAAATTAAAATATTATACACATTAAAAATTGCTACATTTGGGCTTACAATTACACAACACTGAATAAATCTTGGCCAAATTTCATACAAATTAAATTTTGTAAAAATTATAATCCACTACACTTAATAAATTTTGAACCTAACACCCACTTTCCTGTCATTTCAATATAATTATTAAGAATTAAACAAATTTAATGACTTCACTAATTACCCCCGGGTTAAAGAAGGACAACTGCAAATTAAATGGGGAAAAAGCATTTATCTAAATTTAAAACTCATTATTACAAACATAAATAAAACAAAAAAATTTTTTTTTATCAGTTACATAGCAAGTAGGAATTTGGGACACCTGGGTCGAAAAAATGCCCCCCTTTTTCGTCCCTACAACTGTTTTATCCAAAAGTTGTCTAACCATTAATTACAAATGAAAGATGCATCAACAAAAATTTCTGGAAATATATAATTTGGGACTGAAATTAAAAATAATAAATTTAATAAAACTTTTACAACCCGGGAGTCCAAAATGACCTTTTTCCGGGAAAAGAGAGAAAAATAACCACAAAAACTTTGACTTATATTATCCTTCACCAATTTAGAACACAGTATGTACACATATACACTATTACATGATAGGTATTAGGCACCCATGGTAAGCAAGGCAGAATAAACCACAAGGAGCGACCGTTTTTCAACCACCCCTAGAAGGGGAATGACAAGGGAACAGGAGAGTGGTCCCCCCAAACCCGAAATTTCCCAAAAACCATCTTCTTTTTTGTCGGGAAAAACCAGGTTACTATTTGAGCGGGGGGGCCCCATCGTAAACTCTCTCACCGGTTCGTTGGTTGGGGGAGATCCCCTTTAAATGGGGGTGTGTAATGCCCAAATAAAGGTGACGTACCTTTGCATGCCACACCCCCACCCCAAGGGAGGGTCAGATTAGGGGGGCATCCCGTGGAACTGTCCACCCTGGGACAAAAAAAAGGGATGCCTTTCCTCTCAAACCCCAAATCTTTGAAACCAGCTTTTCTCGTACAAAAAGCCCAAAACCCCAAACTCAGAGCGGACAGCAACAGTGGGCTAACATAGGGCCAAGATCAGGCGGGATGGACCCCATCCCCTCACTAAAAAAAAAAACCCACACCAGGGGATAAAAAAAAGAGCTTGGAAGGGGTTACCACAAGTAACCTAACACATCCTAACCTAATATACAATTAAATAATATAGTTAGACTCTAGATAAAGAGTCTGCCAACATATTTTCTTTGCCGGCAATATATTTAATTCTGAGAGAGTAGGGTTGCAGTCTTAAAGTCCAACGCATGAGCCTTATGTTGTGGTTCTTCATGGCTTGGAGATATACTAGAGGATTGTGATCACTGTAGACGGTGACCACCTGCGATGTCTGGCCCACATAAACATCGAAATGCTCCAAAGCCAGTACCAGCGCGAGGGCTTCTTTTTCAATGGTAGAGTAAGCCCTCTGATGTGGCTGGAATTTGGCTGAAAAGTACGCTACAGGCTGCAACTCCTCATTCTCGTTTTGCAATAGTACTGCCCCAACCATAGACTCACAAGCATCAACCTGTAATGAAAAAGGTTTGGAGAAGTCTGGAGACAAAAGAATGGGTGCAGTACACAATAATCTTTTTGCTTTATCAAAAGCACTTTGACATTCTGGGGTCCAATTAAAGGGAACTTTGTGACTGGTAAGAGAGGTAAGAGGGGCTACAATATCTGAGAAATTCTTACAGAATCTTCTGTAAAATCATATCATGCCTAGGAAACGTTGAAGAGATTTCCTATCATGAGGAACTGGATAATCTTTAATGGCAAGAACTTCAGCAAGTTTAGGAGCAACTTTACCACTACCTATTTCATGGCCTAGAAAAGTGACAGAGGCCTGGCCAAAGGAAGACTTAGATAAATTAACAGTTAAATGGGAACTCTGAATGGTCTCAAAAAGAGCCTTAAGTCTAAATAGGTGTTGATTCCAAGTATCAGACACCACAACAATATCATCCAGGTACGCTGCCGTGCCTTCAAGTCCTTTAATAGCCTGATGGAAAAGTTTCTGGAATGAAGAGGGGAAGTTTTTCTTTCCGAAGGGGGTAACTGTGTATTGATAATGACCTGGAATTACGAAGGAAGAGATTTCCTTCGCCCTATCCGTCAAAGGTACCTGATAGTAACCATTAAGGAGATCTAACTTGGACACAAAAGAAGCCTTACCCACAAAGTCGATTACGTCATCCAGACGAGGAAGAGGGTAAGCATCTGTGATTGTGACCTCATTCACCTTACGGCAGTCTGTACACATACGAAACCCTCCAGCTTTTTTAACAAGGATGCACGGTGAAGCCCATGGACTAGATGACTCCTCCACTAAACCATGCTTTAACAGAAATTCTACTTCCTGCTGAAGTAGCCTCTGCTTTTCAGGATTAGCTCTGTAGGGGGAGAGTTTAATAGGTTTAGAGTTTCCCACATCTACATCATGATAACCTAACGTACATTTTCTCGGCACATCCGAAAAAATATCAGGATGTGACTGTAGAAGCTCAGTTAAACTTGTTGCTTGCGTTTCAGATAGTCCCTCCATTAAAGGGCTAGGTCTGAGGAGGACAGAGTTTGAAAGTTTAACATTAATTTCAGAAGTAGAGTGCAAAGAATCAGAGTCGTCCTCAGAGGTAGAGGACAGAATCATTACTGGGACTTTATCTGGTGTATGAAAAGATTTTAACTGATTAATGTGGTAGGTTTTAGTTTTTGAGGTCTTATCAAGAGGAGCTACCACATAATTTACATCAGATAATTTACTTACAATTTGCATAGGTCCCGTAAATCTAGCTTTCAAGGTGTGGCCAGGTATAGGTTCCTGCACCAACACCTTGTCTCCTGGATGGAAGGAGCGGAATTATGCACTTCAGTCATACCTCTGTTTCATCTTATTTTGAGCTGTCTTTAGGTTAGCCTTGGCTAACTGGCGTGCCACCTGCAACCTTGAAGACGGGTTGTAGAGTGTTGAGCTAACGTCTTCTCCCATCCATCCTTCTTTGAGCACCCGAAGAGGACCTCGTACATTGTGCCCAAAGATCAGCTCAAACGGACTATACTCGGTAGACTCTTGCACCGTTTCTCGCACTGAGAATAGCAACAAAGGTAGTGATTCATCCCAGTCTGTAGGAAAATGCATGCAAAACGTTCTCATGGTTTTTAACGTCTGATGGAATCTTTCCAAGGCGCCTTGGGACTGAGGATGATAGGCAGTGGATAAGTTGTGGATTATCCCTAACCTAGTTAATGCTTCCCTAAATGCTTTGGCAGTGAAGTTAGTACCTTGATCACTTTGAATAGTTTTAGGAATGCCAAAACAAGAAATAAATTTTGTTAAAGCTTTGAGAATAGCTTTAGTATTAATACTGCGCATGGGAATTGCTTCAGGATATCTGGTTACTCTATCCATAATGGTAAATAATTACTGATTTCCCGACTCTGACCTAGGTAGTGGACCTACACAATCTATAATTAAATCTGCAAAAGGTTCTCCATCAGCAGGTATAGGTTGGAGAGGTGCAGGTTTAATGGAATGTCCAGGTTTCCCTACTGCTGACATTCTCGGCAACACCTGATATGATTCTTCACATCCTGCTTTAATTTTGGTCAATAAAATTCTTTTGTGATTCTATATAAGGTTTTAGTAATTCCTAAGTGACCTCCTAATGAAGTATAATGAGCTAATTCAGTATTTGAGGTCTAAACTTTGTTGGAACCACTAACCTGTCAGACAATTGCCGGCCCTCTATCTCCTTACCAGTCTCGGTGCAGATCAAATAATCGTTTTTAAGTTCATACTTGACCGGATGATCCAAAAAGGATTTACCCATGGCTGCCTGAAAAGCGAATTTTAAAGAAGGGTCCTTTCGTTGTTCCTCCTGGAAGGACAGTCCCTCGGGCATGGAAACAGGGATATCTGGCAATCCTGAAACCTGGGAATAGGAAGGCTTGATCGGGGTCTGTTCACTTGATTTACGAGGTTCCGGCCGGTGTGTCTCGTAAAACAACGTGGCTATTCCGAGATCAGAGTCGTCCAAGGATAGGTCAACATTCTCGCCAGACAACCCTTGGGATGTTGCCCGAGTTATGGCCAACACCGGAGAAGAATTAATCATTATGGGTTCAGGACACACACTAGCAGTGGTAATGTTATTACCCAGTAATAACATGGCATCTTTCATGGGGAATCCTTCGGCTACACCCACAGTCAAGTACTCAGTGTAATATTTGCACTGTACATAAATTTTATGCAAAGGGACAGAATATATAGCTCCTCCAAATGCTTCCAATAAAACAGGAATTCTAGGACGTGTTCTTTGAAAGGGGTAATATTCCCTCTCTTATAAGTGAGCAATATGCTCAAGTATCTCTAAAGGTTTTGACTTCAGTTGTTTCTGAGTTTTCCTGAAGGGAAATAAGACTCACAATAATAAGGGGCCATCCCTTTTTCTACTTCTCTCAGGGACATGTTACTAGGGATATTAGAGATTTTCCCAATGGGCTGGGGTTTGTGGGGGCAGTTTGGACAGATGTGACCTACTTTGTTACAGAGGAAGCAGATGACAGGCTTGCCCTTTACTCCCTGCTGGCGTTGCAACTGGTGTCGTTCTGGCTGGCATCTCTCTGAATACTGTTGTCGATATGCACTATGTTGAGAAGTTTGTCTCTCAGCAGGTGGACCATAAGTTGAGAAGCGTGGCTCACCAGGTGACTTAGTTGGCTGACGTAGACGTTCTCCCTCCGGCTGGCACTTCATTCTCCAAGGTTGACGATTTCTGCACATGCCAGGCTGTTGAAAAGAGAGATGGGACCGCTCGGACAAGGAGCGGTTAGTTTCGAAGGTATCAGCCAACCTGGCTGCCTCCAATGCAGCGGTTAAGTCACGATCCTGCAGAAAGACTCGAACCTCTGGTCCCACAGACTCCAGCAGGTTGTCAATCAGAATAAGCTGCACCAGATCCTCAAAGGTTGCAACACCACTTGGTTTATACCAGCTGGTAACAGCTTCGGTCTGCTGTCGCACAAAATCAACCAGGGATTGACCAAGCTGTTGCCTGCCTAATTTGAACAACTTTCGATATTTAGCTGGGATACATGTATATGCTCCCAAAACTGTGGTTTTCACTACTTGATAATCAGAAAATTCAGTGTCATTTAACACTGACGTAAATTCCTGTGCCTTACCAAACAATGCTGTGTGAACCAACGATGCCCAATGCTCTTCCGGCCACCTCAAGGCTCGAGCCTGATTTTCGAAGCTTTCGAAAAATTGTTCTGGTTCGGCCTCATTGAAGCGAGGAACAAGCTGTACTGCTTTCTGTAAACTAAAATCATTTACAGAATGCGAAAACTGCCTCCTTTCTCTTTCCCTACCAAATTCTCCTTTTGCAAATGCTCTCTGTTCCCTAGTCTGCTCAAGATTGATTTTTGTCAGCTCAAGTGCCAACGCCGCTGATTCACCTTGAGACAACCCTGCTGCACTAGACTGACTATTTTGCTCCGTTGATATATCATCTTCCTCCTGCGAGAACATAGTAGTTTTTTCCCTAGCTCCCGTAAAGGAGAAGTTTGTCAGTAATCAGTGAACGCAGTTGCGCAGCTTTGAGAGTGCCAATGGAACGAGCAGTTTGCTAACAACACTGTAGGGACAATTTAGGTAGGTTAAACAAAGTATATGCCGACACCAGACGTCTGACTCGTCTAGGTGGCATACTACAATGTATAAGTTATTCGCTATGCACAGTACGATTGCAGAATACCCCAGCGTAACACGTTAATTTGCAGAACACGCTTAGCTATGCACAGTACGATTGCAGAATACGCATACAAGGTGGATAAGCAATAGCAAAGCTGACTGCAAAATTATTCACACCGAACAGGCTAGTAGCAACTGACACGCAAAATTTGTAAAGCAATGCCAGACAGCAGGCTACACACTGTTCTACAAGACTTACCGTAGCGAAGCGAGCACACCAAACAAGCTAGTAGCGAGCTGTTGAACGATCACACAATAGCAAGGCTGACCATAGCAAAGCAACTGACACGCAAAATTTGTAAAGCGTTGGCAAAGCTAATGCAATGCCAGACAGCAAGCTGCACAATGTTCCTGCTACCAGCTTCACCCTAGGCTCAACCCTTTCTCTAAGTCCAGCTCCAGCTCTCGGACAGGCTACCCATATTACAACCCAGGAGTCCTAATGGCCTGTTATCCTGGGTGTAAAGGGAGCAAAATAAACACAGCAGAAAAACTTTTGACTTATATTATCCTTCACCAATTTAGAACAGCAGTATGTACACTATATACAGGTATTAGTGCACTCCACGGTAAGCAAGGCAGAATAGAAGTCACAAGAGAGCAGACCGTGCTTCAACCAGCTCTAGAATGGGAATGACGAGAGCAGACAGGAGAGTGGTACCCACATAACCTCTGCGATTGCCAAAACCATCTTCTTATTGGCTGGAACCTGGTTACTAGTTGAACGACGGGGCCCCATCGTCAACTCTCAGTCACCTGGTTCGCTGGTTGGGGGAGATAGCCTGTAAATGAGGGTGTGTACATGCGCCGAATAAAGGTTATGTACTCTTTGCATGCCACATATACACATATACATAACAGAAGGAGAATATTTTAAAATCACTCACCAATTTGACTGGAGATCAAGGTGTATCATACTCAGAAAACCTCACTGTCTATCCATGAAAATAACACTGGCCAGAGTTAAACATAAACAGACTTATCTGAGGTTCCTGGAGCTGTCTTGTCCAGTCGCCTGATATCTCAAGTTATGCAGGAATGCACATCCAACAATTTCGCCTCCTATTTGAGAGATGTCAGCCCAATTTCTCCTCTAGAGCACGAAAAATTCTTCCCATTATTCACTAACGTTTGTGTCCAATTCAAAAAACCATGGCGAGTTCTGTCTAATTTACATAAAAAATTCACTGTATTTTTTCCGGAAAATACTACATTATTTTCCACAGGTATGTCATGTCTTCTAAAATGTCAATAATACGTTATTCGTTATGGTTTTATGATTTGGTGTTCCTGTAACAGCAATGAGTGTAAGACTTATTAAATATATTTCTTGCTTAATGATAATTCAGGATGTTTCTTTTGGTGTGCGTGTTGGGGGGGGGGGACGTGTGGGGGGGGAGGAAGTGACAAAATTTTAAGTCACTGTCGGTAACAATACTTTTGTATGATAATGGATGTCGACTGTTGTGTGTGAGAGTGTAATACCACTGTAATGTATGGTGTGTGTGAGAGTGTAATACCACTGTAATGTATGGTGTGTGTGAGAGTGTAATACCACTGTAATGTATGGTGTGTGTGAGAATGTAATACCACTGTAATGTATGGTGTGTGTGAGAGTGTAATACCACTGTAATGTATGGTGTGTGTGAGAATGTAATACCACTGTAATGTATGGTGTGTGTGAGAGTATAATACCACTGTAATGTATGGTGTGTGTGAGAGTGTAATATCACTGTAATGTATGGTGTGTGTGAGAATGTAATACCACTGTAATGTATGGTGTGTGAGAGTGTAATACCACTGTAATGTATGGTGTGTGTGAGAATGTAATACCACTGTAATGTATGGTGTGTGTGAGAGTATAATACCACTGTAATGTATGGTGTGTGTGAGAGTATAATACCACTGTAATGTATGGTGTGTGTGAGAGTATAATACCACTGTAATGTATGGTGTGTGTGAGAGTGTAATACCACTGTAATGTATGGTGTGTGTGAGAGTATAATACCACTGTAATGTATGGTGTGTGTGAGAGTATAAATACCACTGTAATGTATGGTGTGTGTGAGAGTAATAATACCACTGTAATGTATGGTGTGTGTGAGAGTGTAATACCACTGTAATGTATGGTGTGTGTGAGAGTGTAATACCACTGTAATGTATGGTGTGTGAGAGTGTAATACCACTGTAATGTATGGTGTGTGTGAGAGTATAATACCACTGTAATGTATGGTGTGTGTGAGAATGTAATACCACTGTAATGTATGGTGTGTGTGAGAGTATAATACCACTGTAATGTATGGTGTGTGTGAGAGTATAATACCACTGTAATGTATGGTGTGTGTGAGAGTATAATACCACTGTAATGTATGGTGTGTGTGAGAGTATAATACCACTGTAATGTATGGTGTGTGTGAGAGTATAATACCACTGTAATGTATGGTGTGTGTGAGAGTATAATACCACTGTAATGTATGGTTTGGATATTACGTGTTTAGGGAGGGAGGGAGGGAGGGACGGAGGGAGAGAGGGAGAGAGGGAGGGAGGGAGGGACGGAGGGAGAGAGGGAGGGAGGGAGGGACGGAGGGAGAGAGGGAGGGAGGGAGGCACTGAACTTCTGACAAAGGGTGGGAGATGAAGACGTTGACGAAGGCACCGGATTCCTACCGAAGGGAGGTAATGGAGGAGCTGAAGAAGGAGGTTTACTCCTGACGAAGCGTGTTGGATGGAGGTGCTAAGGAATGGTCGTGTGTGATATGCTTTCACAGATGAGTTCAAGCTCTTGGGCCTCAAAGAAAAAGAAAAAGTTACAATACTGTGACTGGATCAATACACAAATAACTAGTTCTTAGGAGACTAAAACTTATGACTCTTAGCATTGTCTCTTTAAGTTTAATGTCACATACCACATCACATGTTATCTGGGGAAGGGGAGGGATGGAAGGTAGGGAGGGAGGGAGAGTAGGGAGGGATGGAAGGTAGGGAGGGAGGGAGAGTAGGGAGGGAGGGAGAGTAGGGAGGGTAAGACCATCTAAGGCAGAGTTCTCTAACTTGCATCAGCTTGTGCAACTCATACCAAATTTATCCCAACCTATACAAGCCAATTCATAAAGATTTGATAGCAAAAAAGTAGATTTAATTGAAATCCAAAATCCATTGAATTCGCATTTTATTTGTAGATTTGTAGAACCAAAAAAAGCACTATAGTAATAAGAAAAAATTACATATTCAAAAGTGGACAAAAATATATTTTCAATTTGGCTGAGGTGAATTACTTAGTCATAGCAGGTAAAAATAACAGTTTATTTTTTTTTATTTAAAAAACACAATACACATCATACATGTATGCTATACATAACAGTTTATTGAGACTTCTGGTTTTGTATTTTACTCCGGAGCAACATGAAGCGACGAGGTTCGTCTGCATCACCAGAACTTTACTTGGTCTGAACATCAACACTATCCTTGATTCATAATATATTCCAGAATTTATCGACATGTAATACACGTTAACCCAAGAATAGTATAAATTACAATCGTATCCTCGGGATCGTTCAGGCGCTCCCTGTTGGGGGCCCGGCCACCCTCAAGGGGCGCTTGTACCCCCTCAGACATCTTTCAACGAGTACTCGCTTGCAGACTCATCTTCCTCAGATTGCGTCGTACATTCCGGCAAACTGCCTAGAAGAAACAAGAATTTCCCTCGGGTCAGTGTATGATGTTATACATTATACCATTGATTGTGTTTATGACTTTAATGTTTGTACACAAACACGCTCACTCCATATGTGCGTATATATATATATATATATATATATATATATATATATATATATATATATATATATATATATATATATATATATATATATATATATATATATATATATATATAATTATATATATATTATATATATATATATATATATATATATATATATATATATATATATATATATTCATGTGTGTGTATGTTTATGTATGTATGTTGAAGATTGAGACACTTATACAGCATATGGGAATCTTTATTCAGGAAACGTTTCGCCACACAGTGGCTTCATCAGTCCAATACAAAGACAAAGGCGTAAGGAGAGGAGGAGTATGGGGTAATCAGTCCCTCAGCCTGGAGTCGATGTGTTCAGTCCATCAATCTTGTAGAATATACAGCATAGGGCCGTAGACGTGGTTTATATACTGTAGTGAGGTGACGTGAAGCAGGCGGAGGCGGGGTCATAGTGGTACCATCCACTAGTCGAAGTAGGTCTTCGTCCAAAGGTTGAACAAGTGTTGAAGAATTCTTTGTAACAAGATCCCATGATGCTGCAGTGTCTGACAGTTGTGATGAATGGTTTGAAAAACCGACAAGTTGAAGAATAAGACACTTATGCAGCATATAGGAATCTTTATTCAGGAAACGTTTCGCCACACAGTGGCTTCATCAGTCCAATACAAAGAGGAAGGCGTAAGGAAGGAGGAGTATGAGGTAATCAGTCCCTCAGCCTGGAGTGGATGTGTTCAGTCCATCAATCTTGTAGAATGTACAGCATAGGGCCGTAGACGTGGCTTATATACTGTAGTGAGGTGACGTGAAGCAAGCGGAGGCGGGGTCATAGTGGTACCATCCACTAGTCGAAGTAGGTCTTCGTCCAAAGGTTGAACAAGTGTTGAAGAATTCTTTGTAACAAGATCCCATGATGTTGCATGTGTCTGACAGTTGTGATGAATGGTTTGAAAAACCGACAAGTTGAAGAATAAGACACTTATGCAGCATATAGGAATCTTTATTCAGGAAACGTTTCGCCACACAGTGGCTTCATCAGTCCAATACAAAGAGGAAGGCGTAAGGAGAGGAGGAGTATGAGGTAATCAGTCCCTCAGCCTGGAGTGGATGTGTTCAGTCCATCAATCTTGTAGAATGTACAGCATAGGGCCGTAGACGTGGCTTATATACTGTAGTGAGGTGACGTGAAGCAAGCGGAGGCGGGGTCATAGTGGTACCATCCACTAGTCGAAGTAGGTCTTCGTCCAAAGGTTGAACAAGTGTTGAAGAATTCTTTGTAACAAGATCCCATGATGTTGCAGTGTCTGACAGTTGTGATGAATGGTTTGAAAAACCGACAAGTTGAAGAATAAGACACTTATGCAGCATATAGGAATCTTTATTCAGGAAACGTTTCGCCACACAGTGGCTTCATCAGTCCAATACAAAGAGGAAGGCGTAAGGAGAGGAGGAGTATGAGGTAATCAGTCCCTCAGCCTGGAGTGGATGTGTTCAGTCCATCAATCTTGTAGAATGTACAGCATAGGGCCGTAGACGTGGCTTATATACTGTAGTGAGGTGACGTGAAGCAGGCGGAGGCGGGGTCATAGTGGTACCATCCACTAGTCGAAGTAGGTCTTCGTCCAAAGGTTGAACAAGTGTTGAAGAATTCTTTGTAACAAGATCCCATGATGCTGCAGTGTCTGACAGTTGTGATGAATGGTTTTGAAAACCGACAAGTTGAAGATTGAGACACTTATGCAGCATATGGGAATCTTTATTCAGGAAGCCACTGTGTGGCGAAACGTTTCCTGAATAAAGATTCCCATATGCTGCATAAGTGTCTCAATCTTCAACTTGTCGGTTTTTCAAACCATTCATCACATGTATGTATGTATACATGTGAGTGTACTCACCTACTTGTACTAACCAGTTTGTGGTTGGATGGGTCGAGTCTCATCTCCATCTAACCTATCAATTCTTCTGAGTATTTTTATTATGTTATCATGTCTTTACCGGTTCTTCTCACCTCCATTGTTATTACATTCACTTCCATGAGCCTCTCAGCATAGCTCATGTCTCTTAGTTCTGGAACTAGTCTCGCTGCATACTTCTGGGATTTCTCCGGTTTCTTAACATGCATTTTAGGTTCCCTTCCTGTGCTGATGAGATTTCTGAAGGCTCTTCTTTGATTTACAAGGCGAGCATTGGTTGCACAGACTATTCAGTTGATGTGTGCCTTTGGAGATATGATAGGCACTATGTTTACCCCTAGAACTTTCTCTTTGGTTGAAGTGTGCAGCTTCTGCTCCTTGAGTCTGTACTCCAGGTTCAATCTTCTGGCCCTTTCCTAAATCTTAATAACCTTGCATTTGTTGGGGCTGAATTCAAGCAGTCACCTATCAGACCAATTCTGCAGTTTGTCCAGATACAATCGTAGAATTGCCCTGTCCTCATCTGTTTTTATTTTCCTCATTAGTTTTATATCATCAGCATACAGGGATACATCCGACTCAATCCCATCTAGTGTGTCATTCACATAGACTAGAAACAGTACTAGTCCTAATATCGATCGTTGCGGAACTCCGTTTATTACTCGTCCCAATTCTGACATCTCTTCGTAGACAATCAGCCCTTGTGGCTTAGCGCTTCTTTTTTATTATAATAATAATAATTCGTAGACAATCACTCTTTGCTTCCTTCCCAAAGTTACTCTTTGACCCACCTGAATCTGCTCTTGTTATTCAAGCCTCCACCTCAAGTTTTTGGTCCCTGTTTCTGCCTTCTTGCGGTCTAAGAATTGCAGTCTCTTGTGTTTCGATATTAATTTTAATTTTGAGGCCTGAAGATATATTTTGTTACACATTAGGAAATCACTATTCACCAACGATCAACAATTATTATATACCAGGCCGGTGGCCTGGTGTCGAAAGCTCTCACCTCACTCAGTGAGAAGTCCGGGTTCGATTTCCTTCCAGGGTGGAAATATTGGGCGTGTTTCCTTACACTGGTTGTCTATGTTCACCCATCAGTAAAATGGGCACCTGGGTGTTAGTCGACTGGTGTGGGTCGTATCCCGGAACAAAACTGACTTAATTTGCCCGAAATGCTTTGCATAACAAGCGGCTTTCTGTATAGTAGTATGTCATTGATGTCAGCTAGGCCTGTATACCTTGTACATGTACTTGTAGAAATAAAGACATTATTATTATTATTATTATTATTATTATTATTATTATTATTATTATTATTATTATTGCTGTATACCATATTGTGGCCACAACTAGCCTATACGTAGTCTTTCCACGTATACTCAACCAGAACACTCGACGATAACATCAGGTCAGACATTCCTCCAGAGGACCTGCACGGTGTCTTCCTGGGTCAACACAACTCACTCAGAGTCGTATTGACTCATCTTGACGGTGTTTTCCTAGAGATCCTGCTGGAGGCGCTGCCTCATGAGTGAAATACGTTGAAGTTCTGGAAAAAAAATGGCCTTACGTTAATTAGTAACTTACGATGTGCTAAATGGGACGTCACTCGCCTTGCATGCCCACCTCCTTACCTAACTTCCTGTCTGACTTCTTGCGTGCCAGCTGGCCAATATGTCTGCTTATATGTCGCCTAGGTTTCATCTACTGACTGCCTTCCTACTAACGGCTAACCAGCCTCTCTGCCTATGTGTCTCCTTGCCAGCCATCTAGACAGCCTTTCGGTTTGCCTGCCAGCCAGGTAGCCAGATTACCTCTAAGCCTAGGTGAAGAAAGAATAAAGAGGTGTAGGAGTGATCTGAAGTGATGGGCTGTAGGAGGTGTGGTTACTGTCCTGTAGATAGTATAGTGGAAATATAAACACATGTGCAGTATAATGTGATCCTTTATTGACAACGTTTCGCCCACACAGTGGACTTTTTCAAGTAACAAACAGATCTGTTTGTGACTTAAAAAAGCCCACTGTGTGGGCGAAACGTTGTCAATAAAGGATCACATTATACTGCACGTGTTTATATTTCCATTGTGTCGGTATTTTATACCATTTATTTCCAGATAGTGTAGTGCCGGAGAAAGGATAAACATCTGATGTTTCTGGTTCCTATTAAACTAGGGATTGTGAGAATTTGTGAGGCGTCCTGCACTAGCTGCCTGCATCTGCCTCTGCGTCCTGCACTAGCTGCCTGCATCTGCCTCTGCGTCCTGCACTAGCTGCCTGCATCTGCCTCTGTTCTGGGGAGTCTTTGACTAACGCCCGTTAAGGATTAAAGATTAAGGATTTTATTTCTTTTCACTGTTTACAATGTGTAATTACAATTTTGATTTGCTAAGTACAAAGAAAACCACTATCATGCCGGGGCATTTCGGGCAGACTAAACTTAATACTTAACATTAACAAATTACTTAATACTAGGAATATGAATCATGGTTGGTTAGAATTGAACATTATTTTTTTTATATTTCAACAGAGGTAGTTAGTGGTTTAGTAGTAATTGAATTAACAAGTAATTGATTAACAAGTTACAGTATTATATTTTGGCATATTTTACATAATGAGATTGAGAGCATTGTAGTTTTGCAATGATCTTATATAAGAATTTTGAGTTGTTTGTGTGGTTAATTTTGAGAGATGAGGTGATTTCTAAGCAGAGCCTTGAACTGGTGTGCGGAAGAGGCCCTTTTGTTTGTTCAGGCAATGAATTCCAGATTTTAGGGCCCTTTATGCGCATAGCGTTTTTGCATAGGGAGAGATGGACACGAGGGATATCAAAAAGTGTTTTGCGTCTTGTGTTATGCAAGTGCGTTCTACTGTAGTTCTCATGAAGGAGTTTGAGAGGAGGGTTAATATTGGAGAATAATGTTCTATGTATGTAGTAGGCACAACAACATGAGTGGGCATTTTGTACGTTAAGTAGGTTCAAGCTCTTAAATAGCGGTGGGGTGTGTTGCCTGGCGCAGGAGTTTGTAATCAGTCTCACAGCAACTTTTTGTTGGATTATTAAAGGTTTAAGGTGATTTGCTGTAGTTGAACCCCATGTACAAATACCATAGGTGAGGTAAGGGTAGATGAGAGAGTGGTAAAGAGCTAGAAGTGCCGTTTGAGGTACATAGTACCGTATCTTAGAGAGGATGCCTACTGTTTTGGAGAGTTTTTTTTTAGAAATACATGTATGCTGTATGTGGGTTTGAAATTTAAGTGTGGTGCCCTAGAAACTTTCCGTCAGTGTGTCTTGATATGGGGGAACCATTTATCGATAAGTTTAGCTGAATATTTGCAGCTCTGTTTCCAAACAGTATGAAGTAGATTTTGTCTATATCGAGAGTAAGTTTGTTGGTTGTCACCAATGTGGATATTTTTAGCAGTTCATTGACAGTGTTTCTAAGTATGGTTTGGTTTGGGTGAGAGAAGATATAAGTAGTGTCATCCGCAAAAGGAACAGGTTTAAGTAGTTTAGAAGCATTAGGGAGGTCATTGATGTAACTAAAAAAGAGTAGTGGTCCAAGAACACGACCCTGGGAGACTCCAACTAGAACAGGTTGTGTGGTGGAGGCAACACCGTTTGCGTATACATGCTGGTGGCTATTGCTAAGATATGATTTTAGGTAATCGAGTGAGTGTCCTCTGACTCCGTAATGTTCAAGTTTTAGGTGCAAGAGATCGTGGTCAACTGTATCAAATGCTTTCCGTAGGCCTATGAAGAGGCCCAGTGGAATTTTCTTTTTTTCCAGCGCCGTGTAAAGAAGTTAAAGGATATGTATAATTACATCATTTGTGCTTTTGCTTAGCCTAAATCCAAATTGACAAGGGTTAAATATGTTGTGGGATACAAAGTAGGAATAAACTTACTGTGAATTATTTTTTCGAAGATTTTAGATAGAAGAGGTAGGTTAGATATAGATCTATAATTATTTAAATCAGTCGGATCACCTCCTTTGTGGATCGGAGTAACCCTTACTGTCTTGAGTAGGGATGGGAAGGTTGGAGACTCACTGAACTTGTTAAAAAGTGTTGTTATTATAATTATTATTATTATTATTATTATTATTATTATTATTATTATTATTATTATTATTATAAAAAGAAGCACTAAACGTTAAAAAGTGTTGCAATAATGGGTGACAGCAAATGAGAAGCTTTTTTATACGCAAGTGATGGTAGACTATTTAGGTCTCCTGCTTTGTTCTTTAGTGTTCTGATGATGAGCGCGATTTCAGTAAGGTTTGTTGGGGCTGGGAATAGAGTATTTGGGTACTTACCAGTGAGGTAGTTTCTCGGTTGTGTTTGAGTTTGGGATTTTCCTTGTCAGTGTTGTTCCTATAGTCGAGAAAAAGAAATTAAGTTTGTTGGCAGTATCTGTCGGCTGGATGAGAGGTTCATTTGGTTTTGTTAAGTTAATCACTTTTTCGAAGCAGTGTCCTAGATCCTAGAATTTCAGAGAGGGTTTTCCAGGTCTTTTTCATATCCCCTTTTATTTCATAAAACCTATTTTCGTAATACAGTTTTTTAGCCTTTCGTATTAGATTCGTAAGCGTTGACGAGTATCGTTTTGTCTGTTCCTTCGCAATTTGACCCAGTTTGTACTGTTTTTCTTATACATGTCAATGGAACTGAGGATGCTATTTGTAAGCCAGGGGTTGTTTAGTCTCTTGGTTGTGATTTGTTTTGTTTTTTATTGGACAATGTTTGTTACAGAGGTTTTGGGTTTTCTGCAAAAAACTTTTTACAAATTCGTCAATATCGAGGCTCAGGTGCTAGCTCACTTTGCTAGTCAATGTTACTTAATGCTGAAATAAAATTATTTACTGATGTCTCGTCATGTAGCAGGAAAGAGATCTTACTTGTGTCCTGTGGTAGTTTACAAAAGTTTGTTATGAGGAAGGTGTGATAGTGGTCTGTGAAGTTATCTGCGATAATACGTGCTCTTAGTGGGGATATAGTGTTGGTCCAGATATTGTCAAGTAGTGAGGCACTTGTCTCGGTGATTCTTGCTGGTTTGATTATAGATGGTAAGAGTAAGCAGTTGGTCATAGTGTTAGTGAATTCCGTTACTTGTGGGTAGTGTTCATGGATGAGGTTAATATTGAAGTCACCTGTAAGTATCAGGTGTTTATTCATCTCTGAGTCAGTTATCATGTTTCTTAGGTTTTCATTAAATGTGTAAATATTTGAGTGAGGGACTCTATAGATAGCTCCAGTTGTTATGGCTTTTTTTAGGCTTGTGGAATTGAATTTTGCAACTGTATATTAACCATTTTCATCCCTGATGCAGGTAGATTTGATGCATTCAAATTCATCAGAGTAGTAGATTGTTGTGCCGCCTCCGATTTGATGAGGCCTACAGTTGTGTATGTGTAACTAGATATAGCAAAGATGCTTGCAACATCATGTTTAAGCCAGGTTTCAGTGAGAGTTATGATTGACATACTGGCATGTAGAGAACTGAGTAATGCAAGGAGATCATCAAAGTGTTTACTCAATGATCTGACATTATAATTAAATACTGTTATATTATTGTTGGTACTGACTAGCGTCTTAGCTTGACTAGCAGTATAATAAAGGCAATATTGTTAGGACTGTTTACGTCATTTAATAAGAGGTTGATATCAGGGTCGATATTTACACTCATATGGCTAGTGAAGAATGTATGTTCTACTAATACTAAAAAACACTATTAACTAATAAAAAGGATTGATATATTGACTTTGACAACCTGTATATTGCACACCGAATTTATTACTGCACTGGAGCTAATATAAAAAGCTCACAAAAGGTAGTAAAATGTATAAGTTTGAAAGAGGAATGAAGACGCAGAGATTAAAACTAAAAAATTCCCAGTAGAAAGTAAGGAGAAGGAATAATAAAAATACAAAAGTGCTAATTTTTTTTGGCAACAATTTTTATGAAGTTTGTGAATATTTAATAATGAAAATTGGAAGCTCACTGAATAAAAATTGTAGTGAGAGATAGTAATAATGGTATTTAAGAACATAAGAACGTAAGAAAGAAGGAACACTGCAGCAAGCCTACTGACCCATGCGAAGCAGGTCCATGTTACCCTCCGGCTTAGTCCAGTGACTCACCTAGTCAAGTCACTTGCACTTAAGGAAGGAGCACTGCACCAGACCCAGCAGCACAAGCTAGTCAAGTCCAATTCACACCCACTCATGTATTTATCTAACCTATTTTTAAAACTACACAACGTTTTAGCCTCTATAACTGTACTCGGGAGTTTGTTCCACTCATCCACAACTCTATTACTAAACCAGTGCTTTCCTACATCCTTCCTGAATCTGAATTTTTCCAACTTGAAACCATTGTTGCGAGTCCTATCTAGGCTAGATATTTTTAGTACGCTATTTACATCCCTTTTATTTATTCCTGTTTTCCATTTTTACACCTCAATCATATCCCCCCTAATTCTACGCCTTTCTATAGAGTGCAGATTCAGGGTCCTCAGTCTATCCTCATAGGGAAGATTTCTGATACATGGGATCAGCTTTGTCATCCTCCTCTGTACGTTTTCCAGTGCATTTATATCCATTCTGTATGGGAGCAACAAGTGCCCAAAGACCCTGGGCCCTAGAGACGCCTGCTGATGAAGCCCAAGTGGACACCTGCTGATGAAGACCAAGATGACGCCTGCTGATGAAGCCCAAGTGGACGCCTGCTGATGAAGACCAAGATGACGCTTGCTGATGAAGATGCGAAGTGAGATGACACTCCTCCCCATGGAGTCACCGTATCGTAGGGGTTCTTAAAAGGAGATATCGAGGGTTGAAGGTAGACACACTTGTTGGATGGTAACGATATATTGTCAGACTGTGATGATGGGAGATGGAGCCCAGCCACTGCCTTGTCCTAGCCTGCGTCAAACGCCGACTGAGGAGGAGGCAGAGGTACGAACGTACACATGCTCATCCTCTGACGTCACACAGTCACTCGGCCTAAGGGGTCTTCTATCTAAAGCACATGGATGATACTGATATACTATACAACACAGGGATCAGCAACTATGCTGACAGCTCGGTCATGTTACGTATGTCGTCTCGATATACACTACTATCTATAGGCTGAACAGGCAGGTGGTTCTGGGCTGATTCTATACAATAACAAATTCATATATAACTTAGAATTAATGGATGGAATCATAATGAATGTTAACAAAATGAGTTTTACGTAATGGGTGTTAACGTAATCACTTTTAACGTAATGCATTACAAACTATGAGAACAAATCATTGTACAATATGGATGGAATTGATCGATCGATCTGTATTCATGCACTCTACAGATTCTGAGGAAGAATAAATATATATATACAAGGTGAAATTAACAGCAAAGGCATCTGGTGTGCACTCAGATCATTACTGTCAAATTCTCAGAATATGGAGGGAACGTGAATACGAAAAAAAAAAATTCTGAAAAACTTATAAGTTAATAATAAACAGTTGACAATTTACTTCATCTTGGACATCTAGTTATACAGACTATGTACATTTAAACCCAATTCTGCAAGGGTGAGGTTTACATATGCAGAATGGTTATCATCTCTGGGAGGATCGAATTCCTCTGCAATGGCTAACACATGCCTTGACTGAGGGAGGTTTGAACGAGTATCTACAAAAGATACTTGTGGGTTTCTCGTTACTTGTCGAGTACGCAAGGAGTAACGACATTCAAGTTGATTATCTGACTGAGTATCTGAGGTAGCGGGTACAGAGTCAAGAGGATTTTCAGCATCTGTCACATTAGTCTGGGTAGCAATATCATCAACATCGCATACTAATTTCATATGATCTAAATGGGATTCTTTGTGCTTGCCAGGTAAATGTTCAAAAGTGGGATTAAACTCTTGGATAGTCAAGGTACATCTGGCTAACCTTCCAGTAGGCTGTTTGTTCTGGAATAAAGGTATCAGTGGTGCATGGTCTGTCAAGACATGAACAGGGTACTGGTAAATAATGTCTCGGAAGTGCTTTAAAGACCATACTATTGCTAAAGCTTCTTGCTCCATTACTGTGTAATTATGTTCAGCCTTCATAAGGACTCGGCTAGCAAATGCAACTGCGTTGTACTTGCCACCAGTCTTCTGAGCTAGTACGGCACCTATGCCAATAGAACTAGCATCAGTTGTCAGATAGAAGGGCTTAGAAAAATCTGGAAATTTCAAAATTGGAGCAAATGTTAGCTTTTCTTTTAGAGTTTGGAACACTCTTTCTTGACGGAAGGTCCAAACGAAAGGAGCATCTTTCTTAAGCAATTCAGTTAGTGGAGCTGCTATTGAAGAAAAATTTGCAATGAAAGATCTGTAGAAACCTGCTAGACCCACAAAGGATCTTACAGCATCAGCAGTTTTGGGAGTTGGAAAATTTAGTACTGCCGTTACTTTACTTTGATCAGTTGTAACCCCTCTAGGAGTGACTACGTGACTCAGAAACTTAATTTTACTGAAAAAAAC